>PVJL010000957.1:89489-317083 GCA_004026885.1 Lyroderma lyra
ATCAAAACCACAATGAGATACCACCTCACACCTGTGAGAATGGCTGTTATCAACAAGACAAGGAATAACAAGTGCTGGAGAGGATGTGGAGAAAAAGGAACTCTGGTACACTGCTGGTGGGAGTGCAAACTGGTACAACCACTGTGGAAGGCAGTGTGGAGGGTCCTCAGAAAATTGGGAATGGAGCTACCATTTGACCTAGCAATCCCCCTTCTGGGGATCTACCCAAAGAACTTGAAAACCTTTGTCCGCAAAGACTTATGCACCCCAATGTTCATTGCAGCGCTGTTCACAGTGGCCAAAACATGGAAACAACCAAAATGCCCTGTGACAGATGACTGGATAAAGAAGCTGTGGTACATGTACACAATGGAATATTACTCAGCTGTAAGAAAAGATGAAATATTGCCATTTGCGACAAAATGGATGGACCTGGAGATCATCGTGCTTAGTGAAATAAGCCAGACAGAAAAAAACAAAGAACTGTATGACTTCACTCATACGCGGAATATAAAACTGAAAGCAAAGAAAAAAGAAATGAACAAACAAATAACCCATGGACACAATCAATAGTTTAATGTTTATTTGGGGACGAGTGGGTTAGGGAGGGGAGAAAGGGGAGGGGGTGGGAGAGGAGGGGGTGAAGCTAAATATAAGGTGATGGAAAGAGAACTCACACTGGGTGGTGAACTTATTATACATCAAGTTGACAATGCACTGTAGAACTGTATGCCTGAAACCTATGTAATCCTTGCTAACAGATGTCACCCCAATAAAAATAAATAAATAAATAAAATGTGTGTGTGTGTTGTTAAAGATGTCAGGGTAGCAGTACTCACCTGAAAGAATGTATTTACTGTTCACAAAGTCCAGGTCATGTGCCATCTCCATAAGTAACCTTTGTGGGGACATTACAGTGAACATTTATTTGATGTCTCAGCAGTAGTACGCCAGAGGAACTTGATTTATTTGGGGTTGTTTTTGAATATGGAGCTGCTATTATAGTATTTCCAATAAGTGACCTTCTATGTGAAATCTGTGTTTGATTACTAACTTTTTTTTTTTTTTGCAAGACTAGTAGAACTGTGCTATTCATTATAAGTCACAGATTTAGGAACTTGTCAGGAAAATATTTTATGACTTGATTTATGCATGGGGATCCAAGAAAGGCAAGAGGTCTTCAAGTTGTTACGAGATTGTGAACACACTTCCATTCCTACAGCGTTCTTGGCATTTACCAGTCCTGTTATATAATGAGTAAACAATATCTTTTTATGAATTTTTCATCCAAAATAGTCCCTAGCTGGAATGTTACTGAGGAAACTATGATTTCCTAGGAGATCTTTAAGCCTGATAGTTTTCACCAAACAAACACCGTGTGTTTTACTTCTCTGGGTGTGTTTTCGTAGGTTTCCCTTCTGTGGTTTTTGACTCTGGGTGGTGAACACACAATGCAACACGTAGATGATGCACTGTAGAATTGTACACTTGGAACCTATGTAACTTATTAACCAATGTCACCCCCGAAATTTAACAATAAGAAGAAGAACTTCTTGGGGGTTGCCAGGAGCATGAACTATGTATGTTCATTGTATAAAACTGGGAAATGTAGATGAGCAGAAAGAAGAAAGTAGTAAAGTGTTGTGTCACCATTAGAAAGTAGCGATAAGCCCCAACGAAGAGCTCACTGCAGTGCTGTCACATAGCAGTGTACGGCTGTGTGAGGTCCTCCTGTGCTTTCAGCAGGAATGGTGTTCTGTTTCGGAGCCTCCTTGGTCAGCATCCTGTGTGTGTGTTGGTCTCAGTGACCGAGGACTGACCCTGCCTCACTCTGTCCCTTCAGCCTGTGTCACTTGATGCTCACTGTCTTGAGGGACCCATGCTCATCCTCACGGGGCACTGAGCCTTGAACTTGGCAGGTCCTGGGTATTTGTTTAGGCAGGAAAACTAACAAATGCCTCCGGGTCTGTGAGTGTTGGTCAAGAACGCCTGTTTCTTGTGGAATTACAAAATCGAATCTTTCGGGAAAAGCAGACGCGTAGCTCTGGTTGCAAGTACAGAGAGGGGGAACACGACAGTGAAAGACTTCATTGAGATATCGAAAGAATGTTGTGGTCGAGCGGATCACAGCAGCAGATGTATTCGATCCAAGACGTGAAATGCTGGCTGGGGGTGATGAGAGCTCAGCTGCTGTATTTGACCGGCGTCCTGGTCCCAAAGTGCAGGGGCCCATCCACAAGGAAAACACAGGCTTTGTCTGGGGTGTGGCCTGAGGCAGCCTCAGAGAGGGACAGGATGTTGGCCGACTCAGATGAGGGGGGAAAAGCCTAGAGATCAGGTTCCAATAACAGCTTACTTTACAACATATTCCTAACATTGAATTTAAATAATTACTTATGACAGCTTATGGAGACGTTTGAACAGGGGGAATAGGGAATGGTGGTACCCATGTGACAGGTATAGAAATTACCTCTTGAGGGTGACCCATCAGGCCAAATGTGAAGCCGATATCTGTCATTGGATTTTACTGTCACTCGATTTCAGTGCTGGGGCTGGCTAATGCGGAGGGTTGCATACTTCTCTCGGACGATGCAGCCCAGGCAGGTGGACCCCACCATGCCGGGTCCAGTTCTGCCTAATGGCCACCCTTCCGGCCTCCTGACATTTGATGACGGTGATGGGTATAAACTTGGTATTTTTGTTGTAACACTAAACTGTGTTCTCAGATTCCAAGGCTGATTAGCTGGCTGCTTCCTTGGCACGCTGGTCTGCTTACTGTTTTGAAAAAAAGTAGAGCTGTGCACTGATGGGACTCTGTAAGATGAGGGAGCTGCGTCCAGCCTGTTTACTAGGGACTTGGGTGGAGCATCAAAGTCGTGAAGCTGAGCAGAGCGGCTCCTCGATGGGGTGGCAGGGCCTGGGTTCGAACTGATCTCGACGGGCCCGCCTTTGGGGCCAAAACCAACAACAGGAAATTCAGTCATGATGAATGTTAAGTCTTGCATAAGTGAAAACGGGAGAGAGAGTTGGCTCTACCGTCGTCTTGAAAAAGACATTCATGGTGCAGAACAGCCATCACTTACGCTTACTGAGACATTCACTCACTACTTTGATTGAGATGCCGTGCTACTTGATTTAGATGCATATGTGTGCTATTTTATTTAAATGCTATTGGGGTAAGATGATCATCTCCATTTCATAGCTGAGTTTTAGAAAGTTTAAGAAACTTGCCTAGAGTTACACAGCTTTTAACTATTATGTGATCAAGGGATCCAATAAATGGTGTGACCGGAAGAGAGGGAGAGAGGGAGGGAGGGAGGAGGAGGCAAGAAGGGAACTTAGATTTCCTCACAAGATACCTGGATCTTAGAGGCAATGTGTGGTCTCTTATTCTCAGGCTCAGTGCTCTATTCTGGACACTACATTTTGAGATTAAAAGCATGCACATCACGTGTGTGTGGAGGGAGAAAATACTCATGAAGAACTGGGACCATTGAAGGCACCAGATGGTTTGCAGAAGCTTGAGAAATTTCTTCAGTAGGAGAGAGTGGAGCTCGCCGTCTGGTGCTCTAGGAGAATGTAAGTTGCAGGGAGGCTCCATGTCACTAGGGAAGTCACAGACATACGAGGTCAGACCATTAAGTTTGGAACTCATCCTGGAAAAAGCGCTCCCTACCTCAGTGCTGAACATCACTACGGTCACCTTTGAAGTACTCTTGTTGGGAAGTTACGCACCAGTGCCAGTGCCTAGTCCACCCTTCTTGGCATTTATGGAACTCTTTTTCTGGAATGGCCATCAGAGCTGTCGTCGTCCCCAAAATCTGACCTTTAAGTTCACAAACTTTGCACCACGTGTTTACGTTGGCATCACTGTACAAACAATTCAGTTGTCAGATTTGGGGTATTATGACAGCTGTGATGGCCATTCCAGAAAAAGAGTCCCAAAGTTGCTTTGAAGGGTGGACTAGGCGCTGGCACTGGTGTGTAGCTTCCCAAGGGGAGCACTTCGAAAGGGACTGTAGTGATGATCAGCAGTGAGGTAGGGAGCGCTTTCTCTAGGATGGGTTCATGAACTTAACACGTAAATGTTCAGAAGTGACCCTGGCAGTGTCTTCTGCTCCACTGGAGCTTTTGTTTTTCCTTCTGAACGTTTGTGTGATCATTGTGCTGCTGGGGAGCGCTGAGAACTGGGGAGAAGTCGGGGGTGTCCCTGCTGCTCTCTCTGGATGAAGACTGCATGAGAAGGGCAGGCGGACTGGTTAGTAGTAAATGGCAGTGGGGTTTCAGTGCGAACTCCGACAGCAGGAGAACTCTAGGACCCCACTTGAGATGTCACTTTTGCCTCTGTTTTCTCAGGGGGGGAATACCGCCCTGCTCCCACTGGAGAAAGCAAATGCCTGTGTTTATAACATTCCTATTTTCGTTGTTTTAGAGTCAAGATTCCTTTTTTCTCTTTGTAAGTAAAGGTGGAGAAGTTATGGAAAGAAACCTGACTCTCACCATAAACTGAACACATGGGACCGTGGGAGAAAAAAACAAAATTAAAACAATATTGCATAAGAACACTCAACTTTCACTTTAAAATGTATATGATGATATTTTTCAACTTTTCACTTTCAACCTATCGGCGTATCGAGTGACAGAATGAAAAATCCATTTCAGCTGTGTGTATTTTAAACGTTTACCTAAATGATTTGGGCTTATCCACCTAAAAGTCCAGATGAACGTATTAGAGTGCTTATTGTATTTTTTTTTATGAATTAAAACGTTTTTATATTATGTTATAGGCGGAACATGGTTCTGTTTGGTGACGCTGAGTGTAGAAAAATGGAACTGCACAGTGGTCTAATTAGAACAGTAAATAGTATGGGTTTCATTAGCCCTCGTTCCCGATGACAGATTTGATCGGTTGCCAGGCCCTTATCCTTTGGCTTGACTGTTACCGAAACACTGCCTCTTGTCGGGCTGCCCGCTGTGCTGCAGATCGGCGGCTTGGCCAGCGGCCACGAAACTCGCTGGCCGGTGAGGCGTGGGTGAACGTGGTTGGAAGAGCCGCTCCGTGGTTCCAGTCGTTACTTCTTCATTTCACATTTGAAGGTCCTTTCTACAGATCCCTCTCTTAATTTAATTTAATTTTTTCTTTTTTTTTTTTGGTCGGATGAGGTAACTTGGCCTAAGGGCTTAAGGAAACCTGTGTAATATCTAGTTTAGCCACAGGTTGTATGTCAGGGTTTCCTTCTTTATTTAAACGGCCCTGTCTCCCAACTTAGAACTTACCTGTTAAATCCTGTCTGACTTGGATTTTTCTATATGTCAACAGGAGGTGGTTCTTGTTTGTGTGTTTGCTTGCTTGTTTTTAATTGAAGTATTAAAAGTGTTCGCTTAAAAAAAAAAGCAAACCAAAAAACTCTTTACAAAATGCAGAGAAACAACAAAGACAAAAGATATGAAAATCACCCAGAGTCCTCCCACCTGGAGGCAGCTACAGCTAACTTTTAAATGAACCATTCACCACTCATTCCTTGCTCTCTGCACACAGCACGTTGACCTGTATTAAAAATAGCATAGGCTTACAGTGTTCTCTTAAGATTGCCATTTACTCCCCAGAGCGTTTCTTGAAAAAGCAATGTCAGAAAACCGTAAAAGTTCAGACAAAATGAACATCCGTTATAGCACCACTTGGCTTCATCCAACTTACCTTGTCGTATTTGCTTCATACCTTTTGGGGGGTGGTGGCGGCAGAACTAAAGTATTCCGTTGGTGTCCCCTCTTTGGGTCTTCCCCAGCGACGTTGACGCCTAGTCCCACAGCTTCCATCCTGAGGGACAATATCGTACGTTTTCTTCTGGCCCGTGTGCTTGTACTACTGCATTTTCACTTGTGGTATTCATATACCTGCACCTTTATCTACAGATGAAGAGACAGAGAATGCTAAGTGTGTTTTTTATTTTAATATAATTCCATCTATCCCTCTTTTCCTTTATGTTTCTACCTTTGTTGACGTGTCTAGGACAGTTTGTCCTGAATCAAGTCCCTCTTAATCTACAACTGTCCTAGTGTTTTACGATTTTAGCGTTTTTAATACAAATATCTGTTATATCTGGAATTCATCTGGGCGTGAAGACTTTATCTATAACTTTTTTTTTTAATACCATGCATCACTGACTTGGGTCTCCTACTACCTCCTTATACTTGGGCCCGTTTCTGGGCTCTCCTTTTTAAAAATGTCATCCATCTGACTGCTGTTGCTGTGCCAATTCTATACCCTTAATCAAGGCAATTTCCTTCTCATTTCCGTTGTTTTACAGTTATTTTTTTTTCTTGGCTCCTGTAGACATTTACTCCACCAGATGAACTTTAGAATCATTTTGTGAGGTTCCAAAAATTTTTTTTCCTTTGGGGTTTTGATTGGAGTTGCTCTAAATTTATGGATTAATTTGAAGAGAATTAACATTTTGTGGGATTGGGTCTACCCATTTAGGATGACAGCATGTTTCCCCACTTAGTTCAAGTCTATGGTAGGTCCCTTAGTGAAGTTCTGTGACTTTTCATATTGGATCTATGTCTGTGTGTATATTTTTAATGTGTAAGTCTCTCGCTTCTTTTTTTCTCAGACGTGTCCTGACTTTAGTAAGTGGTGGCAAGTCCAGAGAACAAATTAAACTGGACTGTATTCCTAATTGACCCACCTCTCCCCTATTTTCTTGGGCCCCCTGAAGCTTTATTGACTTTGTGTTCTTGGAATGAAGTCCCACAAGTCCCTGTGCAAAATGGTTTCCTTGGCGTTGGTAGCAGTCCTACAGGTGCAGGAGAACTTCAGAGTTGAGAATGTCTTAGGCACAAGTTATGGAACATAATAATAACGATACAATACATATTGCTCTTTTAGCCAGTTTATTTAAATTTCGGAGTGATAAAATATCAGCGTTAACACAGAGCCTCGAAGTCATCTGCACAAAACCTTCGGACGGTGGAAAGGTGACTCCCGCACCTCGAGTTTTCTGCAAACACCCTTCATGTGTGGGGCTTTTAAAGGTCGCCTTTCCAAAGCAAAGCATTTTTAGGCTACGGTTTCGGGGACGGCTCAGAGTAAGACTTCGGGAAAACGAGGGAAGGTTTGGGGATCTTTCTTTCACAGGTGTCTGTGATTCACTGTGTTTCTCACATTCTAGACCTCAAAAAACACTCATTCAGATGAAGACAAAGACAGCAACTGGGACGCCTGGGGAGACTGGAGTGACTGCTCCCGGACCTGTGGCGGCGGGGCATCCTATTCCCTGCGGAGATGTCTGACGGGGCGGTGAGTGGTGGCTTTGCCTGCTCTCCTTTATGGGATGTCAGTACCTTTTGGGTGTGCTGGCGGGATGGGGGGCGGAGCTGGGAGACGCAACAGACTTCTTGGCTTCGGAAGGTCCTGTGATGGTGGGGTAACATCTGCTGTGTCTTATTATGAGTCAGCCTCAAGTCACTGTATTTAAATAGTCATGGTTCCCATTTTCATAGGCGTGACCGTACCCCTCATAGGAGTCCAGGGCACCCGACCTTTGGGGCCTTGAGGTAGGGAAGGCCTGGCACCTTTAGTCACTGGTCCAAAGTTGTTAAATTTGGGGTGGTGGTGGTCAGAGGTCAAGTCTTCTAGGTTCCGCCCTTGAATTGTTGCAACTTTAATTTCTTGTTCACGTTCTCTGAGCAGTCCATCAATGAAGAGGTCATACCAGTTCTATTTTCACATCTTAGATCATGTTTATATTAAATAACATTTGTTAAGTTTAAGAGCAGCTTCATAACCTAAGTCCACTGTGAGTGAGCCCACCTGTACCTTTGCTTTTGAAGCAATTTGAGGTAATTCTTCGAGGGGCAGTGTGAGCTGCAGCCGTACATTTTATCTCAACTCCAGGTAAGACAGAGCTCGGGTAGCTGGGGCCCGCTGATGCTGGCTCTGGACAAAAGAAGGCTCTGAGGTCGTGGGCGCCATGTTCAGACTTGGGGTGTTGTCAGGTGAGAGGACATTGACTTTCCCTGTGTTGGGGGAGGTGCAGAGCAGGGACGCAGAGAGAACAGACGTGGTTTGGCTCAGGCTTGGGTTTCATCGAGGCCACTGTTTTAGTGACCCCGTGCGTCCTCCCACTTCCTGTGGACAGTGCAGCGCAGGGAGTTGAGAGAGGTTGGGGACGTGGCCTTTGAGGAGGACCGTTGGTCCACTGCAGGAGAGCACGGAAGCCTCCCAGGGACACCGTTGGTGTTGTTACCCCAACGCCAGGTCCGACTCCCAGCACGGAGCCCTAAGTGAACAGGTGCGGCCCCAATTCAGGAATGAGTTCCCTGTTTCCCCAATGACAAAACAAAGGCCCTGTTACTCTCCGCCTGCCACTCTGCACAGAAGGGCAGTGGCCTGTTGTTTGCATTGGGGTGTCTTTGTCCTGTGAGGCCTGCACTTGCAGGGCCTCATCGGCCAGCGAGGGGCTTCTTATCTAAGAGACAAGTCCTCTCCCACGCTGGTTGGTCTCTCGAAGGAGACGTTGCCACTGTGGAGACGGGCATGGGGATAATCAGACTTTGGCACCTCTGTGTGCACAGTCCTCTGTCTTGGTGACACTGCTCTTTGGGTGACACTCCCAGCTTCTTTCCTGCTGTGTCTGCTCACCCCTCGTGGCTGTCTTAGTAAGTCCTGACAGCGACCCCCCTGCTGGCCCTCTTGCACGTGGCTCCCATCTGGTTCACCAGAGACCTTCCCGTGAACCTCACTAAACAAACACTGAACGTTCTGGAAGCCAGTGCAGCACCAGCTACTCCGCATACGCTGGCCTTGGCCACCGATCCGTCAGGGCCCAAATGTCTCTGTGGCGTGAATGAGGCACCAACCAACCAACGGCAGGAGACACATGCTGAAATCTAAAATTTCTGTGGTCCTGAAGTTCCTTCCTCTTGATTTGGGGTCAGCAGGTGGGAGCCCCCGTCCCTGTTCTTTCTGGTGGGACAGGATGAGAAGGGGGCTCATAGCATAGCTGTCTCAGGGAAGTCTCCAGAAATTCTTCCGTCATCCACTTTCCCAGCTCCAGACCCTTTCTGCACCTTGATGTGGAGAAGGAGTTTTAACGGTGCTGAAGGTAACGAGCACGGTGCCTGCCTTGTGGGTCTTACATACAGCCCAGGGGACAAGCAGTACACAAGGATGTAACCAAAGTATACATCGTAATTAAAAACTGTGCCATGAGGAGAGGTAACCCTTATTCAGGGCAGTACTCTGTCCCTAGGGTCCATGCTAAGACCTGACTGCTGAGAGGAAGTCACTTACGTCACTGGGAAGGAAAAGGGACATAAATGTTCAGGTGGTGGGAGCAGGATGCAAGTTCGCAAAAACAGTGCTATATACCTCACAGCTGAACATCACAACAGTCACCTTCGAAGTCCTCCCCTTGGGCAGCTATGCACCAACGCCAGCGCCTAGGCCACCCTCCAGAGCAGTTTCGGAACTCTTTTTCTGGAAGGGCCATCAGAGCTGTTGTCATCCCCAAAATCTGACCATTAAGTTCACGAACTTGCCCCCGTGCGCTTACACTGGCAGCGCTGTACAAACAAGTCGGTGAGGTGTCATAATTATGTACAATCCGGATTAACTGTCCGGTAAGGCCCCAGCCACAAATGCCTCTGTTTCTTCCTATTACATGGCTGGATACTTTCTGGACAGCCCCCGTAGGTGACGGGGCTGGAAGAGGGAAGGAAAAGAGGTTTCTGTGCCCGGAGAATAAGACACAAGGAGAACACGGAAAGCCCGTGGGGAAGAAGGCAGATTGGCGGCCCAGGGTAAAGAGTGTGAGGCTCAGACTTCGGAATTTCAAACCCTCGTAGGATTTCCAAAAAGCGTATTTTTGGAAGATGACATAGGTTGTCAGTTTTTTACTTGGCACGATAAGGCAAGAGCAAATCTGCTTTCAGGTTGTAGAATCTCCCAATTTGCCTACTCCCTGAGTTCTTCTAATTTGAAAAGATATATATAAGTCCACACACACGCACACATCTGAGATGAGAAGACATCCTAAACCAAGCATTTTTTAAAAATTAAATGGGAGGAGAGAGGGGGACTCAAATACATGGTGATGGAAACAGAACTGACTCTGGGTGGTGAGCACATAACACGACACATGGATGATGTACTGTAGAACTGTGTACCTGGAACCTGTCTTCTACTAACCAAGGTCACCCAGATAAATTTAACAATACAGCAAGATAGGTGTGTGGCGATACACATCCTGTGTCCGGCTGGGTTCCTAACATACCCACGCATTTCATGTCTTCTTGAGAAGAAACAGGGACAAGTAACATCATTTCTCTGCATAAACCTTAACTCAGGTGAATTCAAAATAAGGGCAACAGGTTAAGAATTCACCTATTCCCACTCCCCGTCTTTTAGGCAAAACCCCAACCCTTGTACACCCACTCCCATATTAAGGGCCTTCACTGTAATTGTGGAAGTACTCTGAGATTATTAGGAAGGAAATACAGCTTATCAGGTGTTGTTATCCTTGAACAATCTACGGACTTCTTAAATCTTCATAAATACTGAGCTCTTGCAGACGATTTTTCTTGGAAGAGGCATGTGGAGGTCGTTGCCTATAAAACCAAACAAATAGGTGCCCCGGAGCTTGAGAAAGCATCTCGGTGCCTTTTCTTTTTATCGGTGTGCTCCTTAAAATTCACCAACGGGATGAATGTAGCTATTTTGCTGCTTTATTTCTCGGTGGACAAAGTTATTTCAGAGTTTGATTGCATTGAAATGCACAGTCAGTTCTTTGTGCACTGTGGAGCACATGCCAGCCACAACGCTTCTTTCTCTTGCAGAAATTCGTAACCCGAGACTCTAGTCAAGTGCTAGCCATGGGGAACACTGGTTTAAGTTAACTACTATCCTAAAAAATTAATATACTTTTATTCTTCAGAACACATGCTTCTCAGTTGTTAAGACACTAGTGTTTGAGTCAGTCTATCATCAAATGAATGTAATGAATTGTAGTGCTGTAAACTCCAGGGAAATTTTATTAATGTTTTTAGGGTATCCCCATGTGGATACCCTGAAAACATATGTTTTTTATATATTCCTAAATGTATGGCCTCAGAAACCTTCAATTTCTGGGTGTGATGGATGTTGTAATGGATAGAAAATACATAGTTGTGAAATGATGTTCTTGAATTTTCATATACTCCTGATAACCATTAGCTGTGGCATATAGTAATTAGAATGAAATTAAGAACTTGGAAGTCATATTTCTGTAGCTCCGGTTGCTTTGAGCCAAAGAAATTATGTACAGAATAAGCTGGCAGGTTCCTGCTTGGGGAATTAGGACTCCAAGTGTCCTTAACTCTAAAATAACTTGCATTTCATTTCATGCCTGCTTCATAAAGTGGTCATTCATTTTCATACTAAATGGTAACCAAAGCATGCCACATCAATAGAAGCCCGCCCGTGGGTTCAGTGTGTGCGTTCGGCTGGACCAAGTGAAGTAGAACGTTAAGAATGCCAGTCAGATGATTGACTTGAACAAACCTCACTCCTGACAAGAGGTTGTCCTTTCTGCATGTTTACTGGGGGGTGGGGGAGGGACAAGGGGCAAAAATAAAATGGAATTTATTTATTAAAAAATTGTGTATTTATTCTTACATGTTTAAACTTCAGTCACCTTCCAAGTACTCTCGTTGCAATACCCCTACCGAGACGCTTTCTCCACGGCTCAAAACCATTTTTGAACATGTCAATTTTGATGCCTTTTAGCACTTCTGCCATTTTTTTGTTTCACCTCTTCCACATTGGTGAAACGTTTCCCTTTGAGGACTTTTTTCATCCAGGGAAACAAACAGGTTGGGTGAATAGAGAGGGCGGGGTACGGGGGTCATGCCGTTTTTGGTCAGAAACTGCTGAACACTCAGCACGGTGTGGGCAGGTGTGTTGTCACTCTGCACATTGTTAGTGTCAATCACGCGTCATGAAGTGGGCAAACGCATTGAAAGCGTCTCCAAAACAATTCACTAAAGCCGAACGCAGCCTCTCACAATAGGGCCAGCTGGTACAGTGATGCGGATGGGCTCCTATAACACTCATCTCGCAGGGGAAGCCTATATGACAAGGCACCCGCCCTCCAGAAGGTCATTTCAGGGTTTTTTGGGTCCCTCTTGTGTATCCACATCCTGGTACACAGTAGGGCCACCGTAAGGAGTGACTGCAAGAGGAACAGTTCAAAATGATACTTCATATTTTGAGAATTTGGGAAATAAAATGCTGTCTTTCCACCCCATTTTGTTGCAGTTGTAGTGGGACCTGTAATGGAGATAGACTTACGTTTTGGGTTTAGATTTTCAGGTCCAACGCTCCAGTCGTAAGATACTGCCTTGCAGCTAGGACACAGCGGGTGGTCGTGGCGGGTGCGGACCAGGACGCTCTGGTCCACACGGCAGGCTGAAATGCAACCACACGCTGCCTTCAACGGACATCTCCTTCCCTTTTAGTTTACAATTTCTTTTTTACAAAAGGAGGTTTATTTTTCTTCAGTTAATTAGCTAAAATGAAACAGTTGCTAAAAATGCATTGTAAAAATGATTTCTGAAATTCTAACTCACGTTTAAAGAAAACGCCACCCTCTGTACGGTCTTCAGTCGTTTCTGTGTGTTCCAGGATTTAGGTCAGTTCAAATACTCTCTCAAAACAGTGACTTTGTAATTCGTCTCCTGCCTTGAAATGTGAATCAGAAGCTTTTTGGGGTTAATATGTCGGCATGATACGAAAAGCTTTTTTGGTTATCTCTTCCCGAATCTATTAACTGCTTTCCTCAATAGAGGTCTTTCCACAATAAACAAGCACTTTCAATTATCCTTTCATTTTTTTTTCCTGTGATGTATTTTCTTTTATCCACTCACAAGAGGCACAAGGAAGTAAGTCCTGTAAGAGAGAGATCTTGTCTGCTGGCATGGCTGTGGTTTCCCAGGAGCGTGGGGTCTTTTCCCTTTGACTGAGACGTCTCCACCCTAATCCAGCCATCCCTCCAGCCTCCCCGCTTCCTAATTCTCAAATGTGCCAAGTTTGATGTCACCTCATTGAGAATGTAATGTACCTATGACAAGTCACCAAGATGGGGAAGCCAAGTGTTGTTACACAAAATGCCGGGACTGGGTCTACATGTGCCGATCGTCTGTCTGCCAGTCCAGAACGGTCATTGTCACTTGGGCGAGGCTTTCGAAGGCTGCTGTAAGTAGCTGCGCTTTTCACTCCAGAATGTCTTTATCGCCCGCATCTCCTAAAGCGCAAGCCGTGAGGTGGCCACGGCCCATGCTGCCGCTGGGACAGAAGGTAGGATGGGGCTGGGATGAGACGGGAGTGGAGAAGCGTGCATTTGAGAAGGGTTGCAGAGAAAGAAGGAGGAAAAAGCAGTGTCAAGTATCAGACAACCAAATCCCAAACAGCCCCAACAGGAGAAGGAAGGGAACCCCGCGGAGGAGTAGCTGCGGAAGGTTTCATGCAAGCACCAGAGACGGTAAAGGCATGCGAACATCATCGATCGAGAAGGAAAGAGAAGCGGAGAGGGGAACTCTGACTTAAGGAACTGCAGGCCTGCTGGGAATGAAGAGCAGAAATCGAAATGACGATCTGCGATTAATCTAACACTACCAATGAAAACGCTGAGTATTCCAGTCAGCAGGGCTCACCATTTTCGCTCAGAAAACGATGAAAAGAAACACAGAACTGGCTACGTCCTGACTACGGTTTTTACTCAAATACTAACAAAAGGAAACAACTATAAACTTCCAGGCAGAAATGTGAAACACACGTACAGAAGAATAGAAAGGAAGCTTTTCCGCAAGTGGCAGTGTCAGAGGTCAGTGAAGCATGTCCCCATTGTTGTTCATACTTGCTGAAAACTGGACACCGCCCACATGCCCAGCTGGTGAATGGAGAAACAAACTGTTGTACACACATGCAATGGATTAGCTGCGGAATATTACTCGGCAATTAAAAAGGAACCAACTGCTGATACCTGTAACGACGTAGATAGATTTTCAGTTATGGAAGGAGTCAGTCTCGGAAAGCTGCATACTGTGTGATTCCGTTCACATGACGTTCTGGAAAAGGCAAAACGAATGGGATGGAAGACAAATCGGTGGTTGCCGGCGGCTGAGGCTGGAGAGACGTTGAGTCCAAGAGCCCCCACGAGGGCATTTCTGGGGTGATAGAACTGTTCTACATATTGAATGTGGTAGTGCTTACACAACTGCATGGGTTTGTCAGGATGCATAAAATTACACACCTCAAAAAAAGTAAATTTCACACCATGTAAATATATAATGAAAGGAGAGAAAAAGAAGAGGCAGCCTAAGTAGCCATAACAGGTAATGTCTGTGTGCCAGTGTCAATACACTTCTAACACCGATCTATAGACTTAAATGTGGTGAAGGTGGTACATTTTATGTGTATTTTACCACAGTTTAAACCATTAAAAATTAAAAACTACAAAAATGTAAGGTCTGTATAATGGACAATTAGGTAGTCATTAAAACATTTTTTTTTCCTGAAAAATTATTAGTAAAGTGGGAAAATGCTTAAAATATTAGATTAAAACAAACACAAAGAAGTATTAGCAGTATGATTTCACATCTGTAAATAAATCATGGAAGAGATATCGGAGGATTGAATGCCGAGGTATGAAGAGGAAAGGTTCTGGTGGTGTGATTGTGAATGATTGGTGTTTCTCCCCTCTACTTCTTGGCACATTTTTAGTTTTCACTTACGCTTTTGGTAATCAGTAAAAACAGACTCATCAGAAAATATGTATGGTACATTATATAGATGTTGCTAGGGTAAATTCTATTAATCATTTCACATGGGCGCATATGCAAACCACGCCAGCAAAAAAAGGATCTTCCCAGACCCACTTTTAAAAATTTTCTACTCTCCCTAGAAGTACATGCTGTGCAACAATGAAAATAGTACTGGCTTTTCATTCAAGACCATGAGTTCAGCTTGTGTTTAGCTTTCCTTGCTCCAAGTTTGCCATTAAATTGACCTGGAAAGCATAAAAGGTAAACACATACAACTCCACAGAAAAATTGGGGGAAAGTACCATTAATAGTAATAAATCAGATCTCTTTAAGGAGTTTACATAAAACAGAGGGCCGCAAGCACTGGCTGAAAGCATCACAAACATCCAAAGGGGACGTGTGCCTGGAGGGTCCCAGAGCAAGTGGTGGGAGGAGGGGACAGGGTCGGTGGCAGCCATCCCTAGATATCCTCAAACCTACATAATGACTTCGGACCCTACCCAGTACCTGCACCCCAAGAAAGCTACCCCGCACCCTTTTGTAGCCTTTAGTTTCCCACTTTACTAGTGAGGCCAGGGGTTGAAATAAAATACAGCAGCATTGCCCTGAGCAAATTTCTGTCAGAGACAGTTGCATTGCGTCAGAAGCTCATGGAGTGTTCTAGCCAACGTGGGTTACCTCAGTGACTGGGGAAGCGACATTCTCCTGCAGGGGCTTGCTACACAAATGCTTCTGCCCACAGCTGTGTCCCTTCTTTTTCATAGACACACACGCACACGCACATACGCACACACGCACGCACACATGCACGCACACATGCGCACACACGCACGCGCACACACACACATGCACGCGCGTGCACACGCACATGCACGCACACGCACGCGTGCACGCACACACGCGCGCGCACACACACACGCGCGCAAACACGCGCACACACACGAGTACGTTAATTGCAGCAGTCATGTGTAATACTATGACATTAATGCAACTAAAGAATTCACTACTCTTTCTAAAGTGACTCTGCCATGAGACTTTGTGGCCGCCTGTTCCTTGAAAGTGATTTCTTGGAATTTAAATTTAGCATCTTTGAGCGGTTGTGGGCACTGATGACCGTTTTACTAGTGCCTGGGTGTTTTGTTTTCTCCCTGCCACCTGTATGAAATCACTGTTTCTGTTCTTCCCTCCTCTTTTCTTCCTTTAGGAATTGTGAAGGGCAGAATATTCGATATAAGACGTGCAGCAATCATGTAAGTTCTGTAATAAAAATGCATATAATCCAATGAAATATGTTCATACTTTAACTTGTAATAGGATGATGTGTATTAGAAAGCTAATGGTCTCTCTTGGTACCCTTTGTGGAAAATTTGAATATTTGTTTAATTGACCACAGTTTTGTGTATATCTCATACCTTCCTTTTCCATGACGTTTTTTAGGCCTTTTCAGATTTATGATCGGATTTGGTAAGTATTTAATTGTTTCTGAATTCATAGAAACAACACACAATGCCCGTAAACGCCTTCACAGGTCAGAGTGCTGTTGCACACAGCATCTCACTTGACCCTCAAACGGCCCACACGGTGTGGTTATTTCTCTTTTGCAAATGAGGGGACCGGGGCTGAGGGAGGGGCCGTTATTTTCCAAAGGCCACATCGGAAGAATGACAGACTTGCACCGAGCTAGTGCTGCTTTCTCTGATCCCAACGGCCTGTCATGCCCACTGCAAGGTGTGTTCAGAGGAACTATAGGTGACTCCAGAAAATCACACCTAAGGAAAGGTTAATAAACCTTACTCTTTTTTTTTAAATTGAGGTAACATTGGTTAATAACATTATATCAGCTTCAGGTATGCAATTCTATAATCCATCATCTGCATAGGCACTGTGTGCTCAGCACCCAAAATCTAGTCTCCTGTCACCAAACCACTGACTCCCTTGACCCATTTCACCCTCTCTGTCAGGTCAGCAGAGATGGGGTTTGGGGCCTGAAAGGTTAGGGGAACAGAACATGCCTGTGTGCAGTGCCGGGGCTCCCAGGAAGCTGCTGTCTCCATACAGAACCCCCTGATGAGCACTCAGCACTGACCCTGACGGCTAGGTCTGGGCCCCTGAGGCCTCAGTAAGGAATCATCCGTATCCAGGGTATTTCAGAGCTCACGGAGAATGGCCAAGGGAAGGCATGCGTGTCGGCAAGGAGGTCTGGTACTCGAATTCACTGCATGCACTTATATATCCATGCGTGTATATATTTTATACCAGGATTTATGGGATTAAAGGCAATGCTAGAAGAGAGTGAAAGGATAACATTTTTTTAAAGAAGGGCACCACAATTTTGTAAGAGCATTTTGTAGCACGGGCATGTTTTTACATGAGTACCGAGGGAGAGGTGGTTAATTCTGCACAGCAGGCCCCCTGAGGATTCCCAGAAAAGGCTACTGGTGACATGATCCTCGGAAGATCCTTTACACCGTGCATCCTGTCAGTGACTACTGTGTGACAGTTTTCTCTTAGAGGTGTTCTTTTCTTTCCATTGCCTCTGCTGCAACTCTAGGCAAGAGCCACGTCCTCTCACATCTGTCTGCAGAACTCCAGTCCATCCCGCCGTCCCACGGGTTCTAAAATGCCACCTTGTCTATGTCCCTCCACTCTGCGATTCTTCCTGCTTTTAATCCCATCACTTGTGTTCAAGGACCTCCAGAAGTTGGTTGCATTTATCTTTTAACTCACAACTTTTGTCCTTGGTGCCTCATGAGATCCGAAATTTATTTCTGTTTTTCTTTTGCTCATGTTGTTCCTCGTAGCATGTCCTGTTTACATCGCACCATCCTTTAAGTCCCATCTGAAATGTCACTTTTCCTTTGATGCATTATTTGCTTTCTTGAGCGTATAGCAGCCACCAACAGTAATTTATTTTTATGCTAGCAATGTTGGCATTTATTATGTAAGAGGATCATGAAATTGAACTCATACTATGACTTGGATACGTGTATGTGGATGCTCTCTGTCTCCAGTAAGGTAATGAGTAGTGGATTATAGTCTTCTTTTGTGTTCTCTATGGCTCATAAGCTAGGCAAAGCCCATACAGTGGACTGAATCAGTAAGTGTTGTCTTGAATTTAACTAATAGCAAGAAGTGTTTCTTAGGGAAAGGAAAGCACTGGAACACTTGGCATTCCAGCTTCCTAAAAGGCAATTAAACCACTTAAGACATAAGAATCCCTGGCTTTAGCCAGTGCGAGGGACCCAGCAAAACCAGACTCACAGGCTTTATGTTGACACTGGTAGCGTGCCAGCTCCCTGAACGCATTTCATGTAAGTAGTCAGTGTCCCCTAAGATTACTAGAAAGCAGTATCGCATAATGAAATGCTTGTTACTTTGGGGCGTGGCCTTGGCTCTGTCAGGTTCCAGTTGTGTGTGTTTGGGCTCCAGGCTTTTCTGCATCCCAGTTTTCTGGGTTTATGAAAATGAGGGAAATGACCATCCAGACCCACCCAGCTCAGAGGGTGATGGAGAAGGAAGGATGTCTACACACTCCCTGGTCCACGCAGAGGTGTTATCCAGGTACGAGGTGGTCGTCACCAGGGACCACCATTTGCCAGACACGGAAGAAGCCCCCCCTCAAACGAGCTCAAGAAAAATGGAACCTGTTGGATGACTGTGAGGATAGTTCATGGAATTTGGGCACAAGCACTCCTCAGGGGCCTGATTCCTGGAATCAGGATGCGAGGAACACAGGTCACGCACTCTTGTGGAACACAGGTCACATGGTGTCACCTCTCCTCCTCTCGTGTCCGATCCCCTCTTCTTTGTGGCAAGACAGGCTTGCTTTGCTCCAGCGTGCATCTCAGAAAAGAAATGGTTCCAGCCCAGCCCCAGATTGGCATGAGCGTTGGCTCCAGCTCTTTGGGTGTGATTCAGAATTCCTGGGAGAAGCTGACCCACCTCTGGTCGTCAGCTGTGGGCACGGAGGCCAGACCGCGTGTCCAAAGCTGGACGCTGTCTCAGCAGGGACTCCGTGTCACCAGGCATCCTAGACTGTCTTCTCTTCATTAACCCTTTTCAAGTTTGTGTCACTCCATTGCTTCATGGAGGTCAAGGGAGCCAGCGCTTTCCATCCCTGGGGCAAGCTGGCCATACCAGTGACCTTAATGCAAGAGCAGTGGTTTTCACCCTGCTCTCTCAGACCCGTGGCCTTGGATGTCTGAGAGTCAGATGCAGAGCAAACGGGCCAGAGTTGGGGGAAGAGGAGCCATATGATGTCATCAGCTGACTATCTTCCCTGTGGCCAGATGGAAGACAGAGCCTTCTTTCCCAGAGAGAAGAGTCGTCCGCTTTTAACCTTTCTCGGTTTGACTTTCTTCCCTAGGTGTGATCCAAGTAAAGGTTTGAAAATAAGAAAAAAATGTGGACGCCATAGAAGCTCTGGAATGATTCACAGCAAACGAATAGAATTAGCCCCAGAAGAAAGTTTATTTCTCCTATTTCATTTAGTCCTTACCTACTTCTAAAAAGGATTTGAAGCACTTTCTAGAGGTATAAACACAGGAAAATACAAAAGTCAAAGTAGTAAAAAAAGAGAGAAATAGAAGAAACTATGTTTGAAAATTCTAGCTGACGATTTATTAAAAACTACTCGTGGAAAATATAAAGTTAGATTTCTACCTTACACCATACATCAGAATAAATGCCAGAGCTAACACAGAGTTAAGATTGTTAACAGGGAATTAGTCAATAATGTTGCATTAACTATGTATGGTGTCAGATCACTTCCTAAGATACAGAATTGTCTAATACACCTGAAACTAAGATAATATTGTATATCAAGTATAATTGAAAAAAATTTAAAACTATATATAAATTAAAAGCTATTAAAAATAAAAAGAAAAATATATTTAAGTCCAGGGTCCGGCAGAAGTAACGCCCAGACTTGCGCTACAATTTTATTGCAAAATCTTAACCATACATGCTTAGGATGTTGTAATAAAAGATTTGGCATAGATTACAAACTCATAAAAAAGGGGCATTATTTGTGTAACCATAAGCATGTATGGTTATGATTTTGCAATAAAATCGTAATGCAAGTCCGGGCGTTACTTCTGCTGGACCTTGTCTTTGTGTTTAAGGTGAGGCGGGGTGGGGAGGGGAGAACATTTCTAAATAATTAATAAGGAAAGAAACCTGAAAAGGAAAGATTAATAGAGCTGATAACATAAAAATTTTAAATTTCTTGATTTCACAAAGCACCATAAACAAAATTAAATGGGGGAAATATTTCCAGTACAAACGATGAAGCGTTGATAATGTCACCATGAAGTTTTAATAGTTTTATCTGTTAAAAATAATAAAAAGACAAACATTCCCATAGATAAATGCCAAGGACAGAAACCAAGAAACTTTTAGAGAATTAATTCAAGAAGCAAATATACAGGGGAAGATATTAAACCTAAATAACTAAAAGGCAATGTGAATTACAGCAATGAAATGCTATTTAACACTTTTTGGCAAAATATTTTAGAAAACTATGATATCCAGACTGAGAAGCAGTATTGATAAAAGAAAAATTATGTAGCCTGATGACATTAATAATACCTCCCTGGAGGGCAATTAGGCGGTTTTTTAAAAAACGTATGAAACACACCCTTTTTCTCAGAAATTTTATTTCCAGAAGTTTGTCCATGAGAAATAATCAAGGATTTGTGTAAAGATTTAGGTACATGAATCTTGGCTATTTATTCTTTTTTTTTTTCTCATAGAAACTACTTTTCAAAGTAAAAAACTGTTTTTCAATGAGCATTTCTTATTTTTGTAATAAGAAAAATTATTAAACAATATGTTGTCTTTTTGTACCTGTTCTCTTTAACCGGGAAGTTTGGATATGATTAATGAATTGCCATGAACTAGGAAGTCTGTACTCAGTATTGAAGAGTGAAATAACATTTTTATCATCCAGCATCTTTGGAAATATTGGATGGGAGGGGTCAGTCTTTAAGCAAAAATATTCCTAAGTCAATAAGATTTGTACAAACACCATTTCCTGCTATGATGAGTGTTCCCCAGGGCATTGCCTTAAAATTTATTTGCTTTTGTCACAGACAGGATTTGAAAAAGCTGCCCTGTCTTTCATCCTGCAGACAGTTAAAGGCAGGCTCTGGGCGGGGGGCGGGGGACTGGCAACCAGGGAGGGAAGGCAGATGAATTAAACCACGACAACAAAACAAAGAAACAAACACAAGGTGTCCCAAAGCACAGCAGTTTGGGGCCAGTTAAAATGGGGACAAGTGACCCTTGACATTGAAATGGCTCCTGAAGGCATGAGTGGTGATGATTCGTATCCCCCTTGTGAAGACTTAATTACCTGCAAAAATAAAAAGCCTTTTGATCCTCTTGTTTCTAAAAGAAGGAGGCCGCGTAATCATTTGCTAATATGTACCCAAGGTGGTTAAAACAGAGTGAAGTTTGGCCTCTACCTGGTGTAAGCTTCCATTATTTGGGAAAACGAACAAAATAAAAAACAAAACACAAAACACACTGGGTAGAAGTGTGATCAGAGTCAATGAGGCAGTCGCCTGGATAGATCATGATTGTGGAGGTTTCAGTAGAATATTTCATAGCTATAGATTCAGTTTTGAATTAAGAAAGAAAAGAGAGATGAAGGTGTGAGTTGTGACTCCCGGGGAGAGGCAAGCAGGGGCTGGTCTCATGGGACCCCAGTAAAAGTGTGCAGCCGTCCCCTCGCCCCGCCTCGCCTGTTCTCTGCCTCCAGGACTGCCCTCCCGATGCAGAGGATTTCCGAGCCCAGCAGTGCTCCGCCTATAACGACGTCCACTATCAGGGGCGTTACTATGAGTGGCTTCCTCGGTACAACGATCCCGCCGCCCCCTGCGCACTCAAGTGTCACGCGCGGGGACAGAGCCTGGTCGTGGAGCTGGCCCCCAAGGTACTGGATGGCACTCGTTGCAACACGGACTCCCTGGACATGTGTATCAGTGGCATTTGTCAGGTAAGCCACACCTGGTTCAAGGGCGTGCCACGCCCACGCTCAGGAGAGGGCCCTTTTCTTGTTTGCTTTTTTGTTCACACAGGTGAAAGAGTATTTTAAGGTTAAAAAATGTCTTCCAGTCTGGCTTGCCTGTACATGACAGTGTGCTTATTTAAAATAGGGTAACGTTTGCTTATGTAGAATCAGAAGATGGCAAGGTATGACCCCTTATGATGCCTCCAGGTCAGTGGTTCTCCACCTTGAACATGTCACAGAGTCCCCTGAAGGACTTGTTTAAAACACGGCATGCTGGGCCCCAACCTCAGAGCTTCTGACCCACTGGGTCTGGGGTGGGGCCCAAGGGTCAGCATTTCTAACAAGTTCCCAGGGGTTGCTGGTGCTGCCTGTCCAGGGACCCCCCACCTTCCCCCACCTTTGAGAACCACTGCTTTGGGAGGGTAATGTTGGTTGGTTCTCTGAGCCTTTTAACTCAAGGTTTTACTCAAATGAATTCTTCGTTTTACTAACACACAGCCTCCCCTGCTATGAAAGTTCCACCTCGACACATCATCACTGCCCAAACTGTCCCTAAACATGCCAGAGTTTTTATTTGTCAACAGAAGCCAGAAATCGGTATTTTCATGTAATTGTCCCTTTGGAAAAATAACACCTCGCTGGGAAGGACCCTGCTCCATCCACTGCTGGTTGAATCGTGCTCCTGGGTCCGGCAGTGACCAGCAAACCCCCAGGGCTCCGTCGTGTGAAACTAAGATCGCTTCTCGCTAATACGCTACCACTTGTCCACCCCGCGTCCGCAGGGGACTCTGCTCCTTGAATGTCTGAGAGAGGTTTTATTCAAACACGTTTTATGTAAGGGTCACAGCCATGAGAAGGGGAACATGTGACTCATGGGCTAACTTTTAAGCTTCTTATAAGCAGAAGTGACACACACAGTTAGACTCATGTCTTATTGGCCAAACCGAACTCCCAAGGGGTGGAGAGGTATTCCCCTGGGCTGGAATGAGGAGCTACGTGTTGACAAATGTCCCTAACGCCTACCATGGCTCCATATACTCAGACTTGAAGGGAGGAATGTTAGAATTTTTCCTACAGTAGAATCCAGTGTTTAGGAACCTTAAACAGAAGTTGCCTCAAAAAAAAAAATGGTTTGGTTCTGGATGGATTAAATTGGACTTATCTAGAAAATCCATACATTGCTTAATTTGGAGTAAGGCCACTTATTTAAACTTCCAGCTGGTGAGGAAATCATATTGCAGGAACTGTGAAATAATCCTTAGCTAAAGTGGTGATTTATACATGAGACTTTATTCCAAAAAAAGCACTTTTGCACATTATCTCCAGTCTTGTGTGACTTGTCTCATTAACGACACTGTAGGATACAGATCTTGTCTTGCTCACTTCTCCTCGGCCCTGCCGGGCTCTGTAGAAATGGGTTATTTCATTTAATAGATGTTAATACATTTTATTGCTAATGTGTTTTGCCCATTAGTGGTTTTTACATTCTTAGGATGAGAGGCCTTAGCTTCAGGAGATGCCCCAGAAATTGAAAACACTTCAGGCAGCGTTGAAAAGTTGCTTGTTGTTGATTGTGATGGGATCTGAGAGCCAGACTTGAGTAGGGCAGTTCAGGGGCAGTTCTGGCCTACACCCTCCATGAATCTCAGGGCAGCCAGACCTTCCTCATGGGTGTTATTTTTCTGCGATGTTTTCACATGCTTTTTCTGGCCATAAGATCTGAATGAACTGTAAGAAAAAAAAAAAGATGCAACACATAGAAGAGCTCAGGGAGGTGTTCGATTGCCCGAGGTCTTGCAAGACATCCTAGCTGCTAAGTCCACGCCCTTCCTGGACGGCCCCAACGGAGGAAGATTCTCATTCCCAGGAAACGCAGAGTGCTCAGGGACCCGAGTGTGCGAGGACAGAGCTTGGCCCCGGAACCGAGTTGCTCTAATTTGCTAGTAGAGCTGCTCCCCATGGAGAAAGCTGCGTGGACACACGTTGTTCACGGATTGAATCCCAGCCGTGCAAGTGTGTTTCCCAAAAGTCAGTCCCTCTTACGCCGTTCTGCACGTACTTGTAAATGTTCGTGCAGTGGCCCCTCTCACCGGTTCTTTGTTGTCTGTGTGTGGATGCTAAAGGTGCGGAAGGCGTAGCGCAGTGTTAGGACGCGCGTGCCAGGTGGCCTGGGTGTTAAAGCCGGTACTGACACGATGCACCCGCTGTGTGATGATTGGAAAGCCGTTTAACCTCAGTGACATTCAGGTGCCTCCTTTGTAAAATAGCGATAAACGGTATCGAGCATACTAGAAGCTGCTGTGAAGGTTTGAGGAAGGAATGTGTGTAGTGTTCTTGGCCTAGTGGCAGGCACAGGACACACGTTCAGTCCAAGCCAGCTTAGGAATATTTTGTCACCGTCTTTTTAATGTCATGTAATCAGAACGAGAGGGTCTCAGAAGTCGTTGGATTCAGCTACTCGTCAAATTATTCGGTCCCCTCTCCTGGCCCTCGGTTGAGTGCTGACTGCTGGATAACTCTAACCTTTGCAGACTTCCTTGTATTGAGCTAAAAATTGGGCTTACACCTGTAGCTTTCACCATGTGGAAATAGCACAGGACAAATGTCATCCCTTTCTCCTGGCAGCCCTGTGTGGACTCGAAAATAGCTCTAGGCACGTGCTTTTCCTCAAACTGCCTTGGAGCTTTCCCTGCCTCACTGGGTCCTTCCTCTTCGCTCCATCGGCAGCATTCTGCAAAGGATCATCGAGGTGGTTTCAGCTTCCTCCCCTTCTCATGATATTGTTTTTGTTTTTCTGAGCCTTTTATAGCATTCCTATCACAATCCTAAGAATTTTACATGTGTTTTCTTGTTTAATCCTGAGTAGACCCTGTGTGAAGTACGTATAATATCATCACCCTCCTTTCTTTCTTGAGGAGAATGTCTCCGCATGTATGAGTTGTTCAGCGTCCCCATCTGGGGAGGGTCGGAAGGCTGGGTCCGGTTTCCCCGCTTCACTTAGACGTCCAGTCTGTAAACACAAATAGAGACGAGTCAGTATCGGCAGGTAGAGCTACTCTGTCGCGTTGTTCACATCACCGGGCACATCATGCACAAGACTCAGATTCGCAGAATGAAAGGACGTACAAGACATAGCCCTTCTTGTCGTACAAGGAGTCTCACAGCCCAGCAAGTTCATAGGCACCTGCAAATAACCCACAAGAATACTAATTCCCAAGAGCCCTAAAGACCACTAATGGTATAAGCTAATTCTGAATGAGACACCTCTCTCATTGACTCCTTTTCTTAACACTTTAAGAATAGCTTTATTTTTTTTTTAAGACAAATTATAGACATAGTGGCAGAGGTGAAGATATCCAGGTGTCGGCATCAATAATGCTGAAGAAGAGCTGTTATAGAATATATATATAGAGAGGCACATGGATAACAACAGAAAAAAAGTGTTTAAAGTGGAATTACGGACCAAGGTTATACATGGACTTCAGGATGGTGAAATGAGAGAAAGCAGGACTAGTGTAGGGGTAGGGAGAGAGGAAACTCTGTAATGTTCCATTCATTTTGTATACACAAAAAGATTTGAATGAAAATATAGGGAGTTCCCTGGTGGTGTAGTGGCTGGACTTTGGCACTCTCAGTACCATGGCCTGGGTTCGATCCCCGCTCAGGGAACCAGCCCCCCAAACACACACACACACACACACACACACACACACACACGGAAGAAGAGTTGGTCGTATGTGGGCAGAGCTTCAGTTCTTCCCTTTCCATTATTTGGGCCTTGCCCAGGGATCCTGCAAATGACACTGCACTGTAAAGCTTTTAGATTATGCAGATTGTTAAATCTACGTGCTCATAAAAGAGAGCCACCTTGTAAGTCCAGGAAGGGTGACCCCATAACCACGGTTCCGGAAAAATATCGAGTTGCAGCCCCCTCCCCATGTCCACGCGTGTTCGTGCCTGGTCCTGACGCCGTGCTTCTGTCCCCAGGCGGTGGGCTGTGATCGGCACCTGGGGAGTCACGCCAAGGAAGACCACTGTGGCGTGTGTGCGGGCGACGGCTCCACCTGCAGGCTGGTGCGGGGACAGTCGAAGTCACACGTTTCTCCTGAAAAAAGTAGGTTTCAAACCCAAGTCCACGTTTCCGTAAAACAGAATGTGCCCTAGACCGTCTGTCACTAGAATAACATTTTCCTCACACTCAGCTGTTCAGTTGGAATGAACTTTCGACTGGTTTCCTGAAGTCACATTTTTCCCAAAAGGCGTAAATCAAATTTTTTGTTCCCGTTACTTCTTCCAAGAGTACCTGTGTCTTTGAACTTTTGCCAACGCGAAGTACGACTATTTTTAAAAATGTGTCAGTTTTTTCAGTTAATTGTTGAAGTCATAATCTCTTTTATTTGCCTTCCTTTGATGGCTTTCAAGGTGGGCAGCGTTAACACGGTCACTCATCTTAAATGCTCTGGGAAGGTCGGGTGGGGCAAGGGCCCCCAGACTTCTCTTTGGCAAGTTGAAGACCATTTGTGTGACCTCGGAAAGAGTGGCTTTAATGAACTGCAAGCTGAAAGCAAAGCCTAATTTGCAGTGAATCGAGAAGTGAACAGAAGCTGAGAGTGTAGGGAGGGAAGGGCTGGGCCAGGACAAAATGAGGGGTGTACCAGCACCCCACCCCCACGCCAGGCACGGGGCGACTGGACAGAGGCAGTTGGAGACCATGGTGAGGAATTCACTCTGTTCCAGCCCGTCTTGTTTTCTGTTCGTTTCGCTTGTTTTGTTTGGTTTTTGACTCCGTTCTTTAGGAGGTAGACGCTCCTACTAAGAGGGAGGGCTCTCCGAGACGTGAGGGCGTGCTCACGACAGAGAGGGGGAGAGGCACTGATCAAAGACGGTGAAAAGAGGGCACGCTGGGAGGGCACGCTGAGGTTGCAAGCCACCTGGTGGGAGTCCCGGTCCACGGTCTTCTAGGAGGCAGCTGGCATCGAGTCAGGGAAGACGTCACAGCAGGCTCGGCCCCCAGCTGCGGCCGTTTCTGTCTCTGCTGACGAGCGGTCTCGGGGTCGGGGGAGGGGGGAGCTGTTCATGTCTTTAAGGAACCAGAGCCCCCCTCCGTCATCCTTCGAGTGCTCCTTTCATCTCTGTGGCGGTGAAGTCACTGCGGAACCCCCAAGTGTCACGTCCACATCCCAGATGAGTGTCGTGCCAGAGGCGCTCTGTTGATATGGTGCCCTTCATTGAAGAAGGGACGTCCCTCCCCGGCCAGTGCCTCCTTGGTGAGAACTGTCGCGTTTGACAGCCTGGCCTCTGAGGAGGCAGGGGACCAAGCAGGTGGCATTGTCCCCATTCTGTTATTACTGGTAGTCACGTCACACTTTGTTATTCCTGAAGTTCTCTCCAGGCAGAGCGTATCCCTGAATCCCACCAGCCCCCTTAACATTATAGTTGAGATCTAGTCCCACCCAGTTCACAGATGAGGGGTAAAGGCACATCTCAGTTATGAAAAGACGGCACAGGGTGGCGGTTAAGACCTGGGGACTTGGGTCAGACTGTCGAGGTTTAAATCCAAAGGTGTGGAAACCTCATTGGAAAAGATGTCGTCTCGTCAGGGTCCAAATGAGCTTAGAAACTGAGAGAACTGGTGGAACCAGGGTAGAAGCTGAGTGGAACCGGGTCAAGAACCCAGTCTTTCTGGAATAGTGTGTGGAGGAGGCCCTGGACTGGGAGGAGGCGGATTGGGGTACGGTGTGGGCTGAACCCAGTCTCCGGCTTGGGCCTTGGAGTTGTCACTCTTGGTGAGGTCCTTCGTGCTTCTTCTCCCTCCCCCGCTCCACCCCCATCCCATCTCTCACGCTCTCTCTCACACGTGCATTCATTTGCAGTTTTTGGATTATAGAACCTTTTAAACACCTGGTGCATTTCCCTCTCTGGGAAGATGCCCGTGTACCCATAACAGCCCCAGATTTGCCATTCTGATTTTTGTGGGGAGGTGGAGGTTCTCAGACCCCTCATGCCAGGTCAGGACATTCCAGGTGAAGAGCCCCCTAAAAGTCTCATGGTTTTCATTAATTTCTACTAAGAAAGTGCACATGGCTCACATGGGTCCTTGGCATGAAGTGGCCGGGTGAAAGCCACGGGCAGCCCGCAGGCCTCCGGAGTGCCATCAGCTTCTGTATGCGCTTGGGCAGAGGCTCACCTGAGCAGAGACGCATGGTGCGTCTTGTTCTTGTGTTTTCCCTGCAGCCCCTGCGTGCCTCTTGCTGCTCCGAAGCTGGCCCGCTGGAGCCGGTGTTGGCTGGGGTTTTCCCTGGGCCATATGGAAGCACTTCCCTTGCAGTCGTGCTTTGTGGGAAGGACACGTGGGAAACACAGCCACGTCTCACTCTGAGCGTGCTCTGGGGAGAGCCAGTGGAGAGTGCAGAGCTCCTCTGTCCTCACCTGCCTGGGACAGGCACTGAGGGAGGGCCGGGCAGTGAGCCGCGCTGGGAACGCCCCTGCTCTGGAGGGCGCGTGAGGGTTTGCTCATGGGCTACGGCTTCCGTCACGCAGTGAGGGTTGGTTCGAGGTGTAAGAGCCTGGAGCCAAAAGCATCGCTAGGAGAAAAATTGGAAGGCAGTCCAGATACAACACATACACTTCCTGTTCGGAGAGCAGGGGAAGGAGGTCGAACTAACAGCTGGCATAAACAGCTTTGCATGTTGGAACAGGGGACTACTAGTAGAGGCCACTCAGTTTTTAGAGAGAGACAAACTTTAAAAACAGCAACAATGTAGCAAACACATCTCTTTGGGGAGTCTTGGCTTGGCCCAGAGGGATTCGGTGGCATTTCCAGGGCTGTGCCTCACTGAGGTCCTGCCCACGGAAGGGCACGCACGCCGAGGGCAAGTCAGGAAGTTAGCTCAGCCTGTCTGGTCTGGGCTCTTGCACATTCTTCCCGGTAGCTGCTAAGTGTCTGTGGCACCATGGGTACAGACAGTGATGCCGAAGGCTGGCCCGGAGCACCGGCATTTCATGTGACATTTGACAGGATGGCAGGAATCCCACCTCGTTACGAAGCATCCCTTGGTACCACTGACCTAGCTCGTGTCCTGGGCTAGGCAGACATGGAGGTGCCTCCTGTGATTCTTATGACATTTGCTCTTCATACACTGTTCATTTCTCTTTGCCCCTCACTCTCCGAAAGAAACTCAATTCCACGACAAGGAGCTATAAAGGGATTGCTAAGCCTCCTCCCTTGTCCTCTTGCCTGCTTCCCCATTTGTCTTTTCTAGGGCAAGGTCCTGAGAGCTCCTGTATTTTGCCGTGTCTTACCATGCACTTCTCTGCCCAAATTTGTGAGGGGGGGCAAAATAAGGAGGCACATGATGCGTGGGCAGTCCTAATTCCATATTCATATAAATGTTTTCAGTTCTTTTACTTACGCTTATGAGTCAAAAGTGTAAGCTCTAGAAATCAATAACAGTTTTGTAATTATTTCGTTACATAATGTTTCTCATACCACGATGTGTTAAAAATGAATACTAATGAAATTCCTTTAATATCATACCAAAAACCCAAGTTCCTAAATATGAACAAATAAACATTTGAATTAAAAAAATGAAAATGAAAGATTTTTTATTTTCCTCTGAGAGTTTGGGCCCAAAGCATGAGTATGCACATTCTATACAGGAGCACGTTACACCCACGGCAAAAATCCGCTAATGCTCTCGTACCAGAACTGTGGGTGGGCAAGGAATATTCACACCAAACACCCTGCTCATTTTAATGGGGTATTTCCCCCCATTTAATTCAACAAGAGAGCGTGGGGCCCAGAAGAAAGAGTACTGGGTTCTCGTCCTGGCCTGCTTTCTCCCTCCTGTTCTTGTGTGTCTTCCGTGCGCTCTGCATGGAGAGAAGTAAGAGAACGATGACACGCTGACCCTGACACGCTGACCCTATTGAGAAGGAATGGTGGAGAGTCTTCCCAGAACAGCCAGGTGGACCCCAAAGGCCCCACCTCAGACCTCGTCCTGAGTCACCTTCACATGGTGGGTGAAATCCATACCCCTTTCTGTGACCTTTGAAGTCTTGCATCATCTGCCTCCTGTGTTAGGCCACGTGCTGCCCTGTGTGCGCTAGGCTTCCATCAGACTCACAGTTCTAGAAGATTCTAGAATTCCCAGTGCCCTTTCTCCCGCCCCATTGGGCCTTTGACCAACCTCTTCCCCTGGCTGCTCTTTCTCCTGTTCGAGCTCCAGGCGTCACCTCCTCAGTGAGGCTTTTTCTGACCCTTGTACTTGAAGCCAGCCAGCCCCTTCCATCTCCTTCCTACCTCCTGCTGTGCCTTGACTGCACGAAGGGATCGTTGCGTTCATGTATTCGCCTCCCTGGTCTCTCAGTCAGGAGTTGGCAAGAGGACACACCGTGTCTGTCCCTCTCACCACTTTATCTCCGGTGCTGCTCGTTGTGCAGCCTGAGCAGACCGCAGGCACTCTGTAAATGCCACACGCGTGAAGACGGGCTCTGCTCCCCGGTGGTACATCAGTGGGATGACACCGTGTTGTGCAACAGAGCTAGACTGGAAGCCAGAGCCAAGGGCGAGGGTCTCGGTTTGACCGCTACCTGGGGTCTCAGGCAAGATGTTCACTTAGGGGGACCTTGGCTTCTGCTCAGAGTGTTAGCGCCTATTTCTAAGACCTCTTCTAGCTCTGACTGCGCATTGAATATGTCTGTAATTTATTCCTTGCTTTGCTTGTTTGTTTATTTGTTTGAAGAAATAGATCTTGGGGTTTGAATGGAAGTCAGAGAAGTAAGACCCAGGATCTTATATGAAGACACTTTGGGGGGGGTGACCTATTCTGAACCCCTGACACCCCATTACAGAGTCAGAAGGCAAATGACCATTTGTTTAATCCTCACCAGGCTCTTGGTGTCTCAGATGCATTATACAGGCAGAAAAGAGGAGTTGCACCACAAATCTGGGGGACATCTGGGCAGAAGGTGGTTATTAGAGGCTATGTATAACACAGCCCACTCCCCTGCACGCTGTTCAGAATCTGAGCTAGTCCTGGAAGTGAGCACAGGAGCATGTGTTACTGGGCACTCTGCCTGCTACCACGCTTTTCTGACACTTATCAGACCTCCAGGAAGGGAGCAGGTCCTTGTGCACAGACACAAGGGGGAAAGGCTGAGGATACTCATTTGCAGACTAAACAGTGATAGACGTCCTGATGCAGCTACACCACAGCTCGGGGCAGATGTGGGTATGCAGGTCAGTTTTCAGCCGGGGCAATCCTCTGCCATGTTCCTCCTCTCCTTTTTGAAGAAGGGTTGTTCATGTCTGAGTTTTCCTTTTCCCTGTCTTGGCTCGTTGGCCCATTTCATTGATCCCACCTCGATTTGCAGAAGGCCGTGTGGAGACAGCCCTGCGGGTATAGAATGAGTTTGAATTTCCTTCTTTGCCCTTCCACAACCCTGCTTTGTCCCGGCAGAGTGACCGGTGAACTTGAGTCAAACTCGACTACCCTCTACTTTGTCAGCCCCTGCTCTGTGCCCTGTCACACCAGCTAACCCATTTTAGTCTAGCTCGGAATGATGCCAGTGGTCATGGATACATGACAGCATTAACAGATCCCGATGTTTTTCAGTTTACAAAATACTTTCATACCCTCTCTCTCATCTTACAGGAAAACAGGTTGGATTTGCAGGGTTTCTATAGGGTTGTTGTTGTTATTATTATTATTATTATTATTATTATTAGCATTAGCATTTATTCAGATACATTAAAAAAAAAACCTCCTTTATTTTGGGGAATGGGTTGTTGGGGAGGATACGTATGTGTGTTTAAACCTAAATAGCAGTAGGAGAAAAATAAATGCGGGGTCCAGAAAAGTACCATGAAAAATACTTGATGGAAAGTTTTACTCAGCAGAAAACCAACCAACCACATTTAAAATATCAAAAAACAAAAATCAGGACTACTGAAGTGGCAATGAAGTTGTCAAAGTATAGCTAAAAGGTCTCTTTCCTCGTATAGGGCATGAATGTACCTGTCTAGGTTGGCGTGGTTCTCGTTGGACTTTATAGTTAAAATAAACCATCTGATATAAATTACAGTCCTTCTGGACTGAACGTGATGTTTATTGATTAGTTACTACCGTGTGGACAATTTATTTCCTGCACGTCTTGCTACTTAGCAAAGCTGTGATCTGTGGCAGGAAATGAGACATAGAAAAAACGTGACAGACCAGCTGGACTTGAACATTTATGTGTAGGAGGGGAGTGATTGGGAATAACTTAATGGGCCCTTAGGTCCACCCAGCGACTGCAAAATCCAACAAGGGAAACTCATAAAGTGAACACCAGTAATGAGTGTACGCGCGTGGTGGTGAGTTTGGGTTAATACACAGTCGTAACTTGGTCTCACAGTAGAAGAAGGGTTAAGAGCGTTGTTGTTGGTTCTGACCCCAGCTCTACTGATTAGGAGTTCTTAGGCACAGAGAGGGCAAGACACGGGCCCAAGGTCACACAGCAGTTGGAAGTGGCCGAGCTGGTGTTCCAGCCCAGAATCACACCCGCTAGGCTGTCCCATCTGCACCTTTGTGATAGCAGGTTTTGACCTGTCCTGAAGCACAGAAGCAGCCTGCTCCTACTTTCCGTATGGTTGATTTCTCCCTCCACCCTGGTCTCCAGCTCTGGGTCTCTCGCGGGATCAGGGAATTTAGCAGGAGGCCATTCGGGATCTGAAAGTGGCCCATTGTCACAGGCAAGACAAGGACAGCAAAATGCAATGCTCAGCACATACCTCTTAGTGTAACAGTAAAAAATAAAAATTATGTTGTGCCTATCCTGCATGTAACTTTGACCAGCTGAAGTGTGTTCAAGTCTCTCCTAGTAGTTTACTTCTTTCAGTTCCTTCTTATAGACATATAGGGGTTTTTTGTCTTTATATATTTTGATGGAATGGTATTTGGTCACAAATAAACTTTTAGGACTTTTTTTTTATTATCAGTGCATGTACAAATACTCCTATTTGCGATCTTTTGCCTGAAATTGGACTAGGTCTGATAGAAATATTGCTGCTGTGCTTTTCCTCGTCTTGCCTGTTACATAGTTGTTGTGCAGCAGTTACCACAATCTATCTCCAGAACTTTTTTATCTTGCAGAACTTAAACTCTTCACCCACCTAATCCTAACTCACCATTTTTTCCTTCCCCCCAGCCCCTGGTAGCTACCATTTTACTTCCTGTGTCTATGAAGTTGACTAATCTAGGAACCTCACATAAATGGACTCATGTGATGGCTTATGTCACTCCGCATAATGTCTTCCCAGTTCATCCATGTCGTAGCATGTGTCAGAAAGGCCTTTTAAAGCTGAATGCTAACCCATTGAATGTACTTACCATGTGACATTGGCCCACTCCTCCGTGGACAGACACTTGAGTCGCCCCCACCTTTTGGCTGTGGGGAGTGAAGCTGCCGTGAATGTGGGTGTATCTGTTTTGAGTCCCTGCCTCCAGTTCTCTTGGGTCTATACGCAGAAATGGAGTTGTTGGATACCATGGTAATTCTGTATTTACTACTTTGAGCAACTGTTTTCCACAGTGAACCATTTTATCTTCCTACTGGCAGGCCTAACTGTAACCCTATCCATGTCATTGATGATGTACTGGTGTCATTTATTAATAGTAACAGGCTTCGTGTTCAACTAGGGGACCGATGGGATAAACTTTTATGTATGAGCTTAGGTTATTATGTGGCCATGAAAATTAATTTTAGAATATATAACAGCTTGAAAAATCATCTTTGATGACCAGGATTTCCATGGAGAAGTTCATTTTTTTCTTTGTGAAGGGCCAGGTAATAAATATATTAGGCTTTACGATCCATATTAGTTGTGTTATGACTCAGCTCTGCTTTTGTCGGGCAAAGGCAAACTTAAATGAATGGGGCTGGCCAGATTTGGCCCACAGCCCCTAATTTGTGGACACCCCCACTCCCCATTAAAGCACATGAATGAGGCTTGGGGAATGAAGGTAGGTGAAGTCACAGGCCAGTGCATTTATTTCAGACTATCTTTGAATGTTATTTCAAAATGTATTTAATGGAATTTTTATGAGTAGTATTAATACAGAGGGTGTCAAAAAATGTATGCATATTTTCAGAGAGAAAAACACTATTAAAATGGTAATACTCAATATATACTGATAACAAAAGATGAATACAAGTCACATTTGACTTTTGCAATGACAAGAGGTGCTCAAAGTGGTGACCATCAGCATCCAGACACTTCTGATGACCGTGAACTATGCTTGAGCAACACTGACCACAGTGTCCACGTGTATCGCTGCGCATGCCGTTTCAGTTTCTTCCTGAAGTACCGCCAGTGTAGCTGGTTTTGTACAGTGCACCACATCCTTTAAGGTTGCCCACAGATAGAAGTCAAGGGGTGTTAAGTCAGGAGAATGTGGGGGAAACTCAGACAATGTTCTCAGATTTCAAATACCACTTCAACATGGTCTTGTGCTCCTTGAGTGACAACCGTGCTTCCGCCATTTTTTTTGTCTGTCCTGCCTGTCACATGGTGACACTCGCATTCTTTTGAGTAATGCTGTCTTTTGCGTGAACGTCATACTACACATTGCTACTATAGTTCAATTCAACTTCGAAAAGTCATACATAGAGAACACCTCTTAAATATGTGTACATTTTTTGGCACGCCAGTATGCTTCATACATAGTAGGTGCTTTCCAGAGATGTTTGGATTCTAAAACAGAAATGAAATGTTAAGAACTCTTCACAGATGCCCCCAGTTTTAACTGACTTGCTTATTTTATAGGTGGTTAGTGCACAAGTTTTATGACATTCGCCTTGTGTTCTTTCCTAGGAGAAGAAAATGTGATTGCTGTGCCTTTGGGAAGTCGGAGTGTGAGAATCACAGTGAAAGGACCTGCTCATCTCTGTAAGTAGAATTTAATCTTAGCGTTGTTTTAGGTCCTGAAAGTTAACTTCTCCTCCTCACACCCGGCACAAACAAACAAACAAAAACAAAGAAAACTTCCTTTGTGTTAATGGGCACGCAGATAAACATATCTAGGAGTTTTGATGCTGCCATAGATGGTCTGCGTCCATAGGGAAGTGAGCAAACCCTGGATTTTTCTGTTCTCACGCCCCAGTGGGAATTTTACCAGTTGGGGAGTAATCCCCCCGGGACAGGAAATCCCGTTATGTGGGAAGTAATCTGCTTTTACGTGGAGAGGAAACGAGGATTCAGGCGTCTTCTGGAGGTTGCAGCAGTTTGGGACGAAAACAGAACAAAACGACACGGAACACACAGAACCGTATCGGGGAGCGTCGCTGACCAGGAACAGTTTTGTTGCCAGCCTGTCATGGCTGCGGGGTTCCCCAAATTCCTGAGAGTGTGAAACAGTAGGGGGTTGCAGTTGTATCGTGTTGTTGGCCACAGTCGGGTGGCGTCTCCTCTGCCTTAGTTTTTCTGGTCTCTCGGAGCCTAAAGGAACTAGCAGTGCCCCGGTTTGTCTCCTCTGCCAAGGTGTCCCTGTGGCCACAGGCTGGACTTCCTCAGTCTTTTCTCAGAGGAGGATGCGTTTCTGCCACCACGGCCCCCTGGCTGTAAAAAGCTTGCTGTGCTCAGCTCTCTTTGCATGACAGCGCAGAAGGCGACTCTGACTATTTTAAAGCCACACAGATCACAGTCTCCTGGATCAGAATGCTACACATTTTGCCATTTTGGTTTTTGAATGATGAAAATTTCTCAGGGCCAGGAGCACCTTTCATTTTTGGGAATGCGCATGCGTGCGTGTTTATATAGTTTGGATTCAGACCTGATATTCCAGCCAGAAATGTCCTTTGAGAAAAGATTATATCAAAATATTTAAAGTAAAAAATGTTTAAGGTCGCCAAGAATATAGATTAAAAATCTTGATTTTAAAAAACAAGGAGACATTCTGTCATACATTCTGATCTCCGTTAGGGAAGCAAGAGACTGTCGTCGTGACAGTGAGGGTGAACAATGATTGGAAAGCCTTTGTCTACCCTTCAGTTTATTATATGAATTATGACCGAAAGAGCAGGACTGTTTTGTTTTTCTTTTAAACTAAAATCCTAAAATGATGACAGCCATGTAACGGTCACTGCATTCAAAGCTTTCTCTGTAATGAAGCATCAACACTGTTCTTCGTTCGTTCGTAAACTTTTATGGGGAAGGCTACAAATGTTACATTGCCACACCCTGAAAGTGGTGGTGAGGACAAAACGTGTTTTTTAAAGCTCCTTTTTAAACCGGGATAAAGCCCAGGGGTCTCTTGGTGGGAGTGAATCTTCATTCTTGTAAATGCAAATTCCATGTTTGAAAACGGGTCAGAGTCGCTCAGACCCCCGTCGTGGATAATCCCGGTGTAAAATTCCACTTGGGGTTAAAACAGAGGAGGTGCTGCACGGTCGTCGTGGCCCAGCACCCAGCAGCCACATAGTGAAGCTAACCCCGCTGTCCATCGTTGGGGATGAGGAAAACGTGGCAGATGTGATGGAGAATGGACCACCGACGCAGGCTACGTACGACGTAGCAGACCCTTGAGAAGGTTATCCTAAGTGAGAAAGGCCAGTCGCCAACAGTCCCATGCTGCGTGATTCCATTTATAACCACTGTCCGGAGTGGGGGGTTGGAGTGGTTTGGGGGGTGGGGGTGGAAATGAGGGAAGTGACTGCTGGTGGGTGTGGGATTTTGTGGGGGGAGATGACAGAAATCTTCCAAACTTAGATGCTGATGGTGGTTTCACAACCCTGTGAATATACTGGACCATGAAACTACATTAAAATGGGTGAATTTTATGGCACATGAAAAAGATGTCTTAAAAAAAAGAACAAAACAATATGCAGTGACTGGGCCTGATTCTTCTCATGCTACGCAAGGCAGGTCTCAAAAATTCAGCTCTAAAAATACTTTCATTAAGTTCTAAAAATACTTTTATAGATCCTAAAAACAGAATAAGTAAAAATAAAACAAAGAAAGTACAGGTGGCTGCTGTGAGACAAAACACTCATTTACATGTGCATATGTTCTGGCACATAAAATACAACTTTATAGGCCCAAACTGGCACTGTCCCAAGAACAGGGTTCAAAAATGTCCTCATTTCTCCAAAGGTGACACATCTGTTGCTTAGAAACTTCCCTTCCTGAAGCATCCCACTGCTTGATGAATAGCACTGACTTTGTTTACAAAGGATTTAGTTAACATTTCTGAACATCAAAGTATAGAACTGGTTTTGTTTTCTTGATTTATACGACTGTTTTTCTTAATTTTTATTTTTAACAAAGTTACAGTCCTGAAATTCACCTTCTTTTGCATTAGTAAATCATTCTTTTAAGATCCGCATTAAAACGGCAACCGTCCGAAAGGCCGCATGATTAGGAGCCGAGATCACCCAGTAACGTTCATGTCCGTCTCTTCGCTGCAGAAGGGAGTTTCATTACAGAACACCCAGCTTCCGTACGGCTTAGGAGTGTGGAGATCCTGAATTTCCGTGCCTGTGCCACGTCTGCCCCAGCAGTAGAGCCAGCACACAGCCTTTTCCCCGAGTGTGTCCCTTCCAGAATGGAAGTGATAAGAGATTCCTACAGAAGAGATTTTACTGTAGCAAAACCAGCAGTACATGTCTGACTAGCAATACACTTGAAAAGCCAAGATGCCATAAATTGAAAACTTCCATGATCCATTGGAGGAATTTTTGCCTTCGGTCATCTGAGTCTTGTCTGACGACCGTATGTAGAGAGATGTATCAATGGAAGTGTGGGCACTGCGCATGGTGACCAATCAAAAGAAAGAGATGCCAAATAAGTATGCACATACCATAAACTACAGCTCCACTCTAAGCATGTGTCTGCTGCATTTAGAACTCAGTTAGCTGTACGAGCTCCTTCCGTGGCTTTCACGGAATTTAAGGAGACCTCTTGAGGGGATAATGACCGTGACCCTGCCTCTTCTGATAGAAGCCCGGATGGATACCTCCCAGTGCAAGCCCCTTAGTGAGAAGCAATAAGAAACACTTTGAAAAAGTAACAGTTATGGGTCAAACTGCTGAGAGACCTCATCAGTCCCTGCAGACTTGAGTTGGGAAGAGTGGGGGATTTAAGAGGGTCTTGGTTTCTGGTTCTTTTTACCCTGAGGGTATGTATTGTCTCTCCCTCCACTTTTCTCAGCAACCCCCACCTCAATTGCATTAAGCCTGGGGAGGAGAGGAGTCAGCAGTGGGCAGCAGAGAAGGGGGCTCATACCCTCTGCCCTTCATACTGGTGGGGTATTAGAGGCTTCCTGGGTTGGGGCTGGGGTCTCCATCCAGCACTAGCCGTCTCATTGCAAAAAAACACAGAGAGGTTGGCGAAGCTGAAAACCTTCATAAATGTATCCACCTGTTCTCCGAGCGGTGGACGTTTGCAAACTCCTTTTCTGTCATTCGTTGTAAGAGGCACAGGAAGCAAAGGAGACGCAAGTTTGCCACCGATAAAAATGGCACCTTTGGAAGCGCTCGCTGCCCACTGGCCTCCCCCACACTGTGGATTTGCCGCAGAGGCCGCCTTAATTTCACAGCTCGCGTCCACTGACTGAACCTTCATCACATCACTGCACCTGTGTGAATTCTCCCACTTCTGACCCCTGTACACAGTGGACGTCAGACCACCTGCTTTCTACCTCCGACCTGCAGCCAGTGTTTGCGACCAAGAGAGCTGAGAGGCTGGGGGGGAAATTGGAATGAAGAGCTTTTCCGATGAGCAGAAATAAGGGGAGAAAAGTGGTTTGGGCATCGCATGCTGTTGGAAACTGGTTTTACAGAATCCTTGCATTCCCACATCCTGGTCGCCGTCAAAGATCCTGGATGAGCACCGTGGAAGTCACGGAATAGAGTGACATTGGAAAACAGGTCACCAAAGGAGGCCAACGGAAGCACTGGCCTGTGGTTTAGGGGAGGGATGTCATATTGGTCGTCCCTTCCTCCCAGATTGCATGCCTAGATCCTGACACCTGCGACCGATGACCCTCCACACCTGAGGATGCTCGGAAAGCCACCATCCAGAAGGTCAGCACGGCAGGAAGTCGGTGACGCAGCCACGGAATCCTTTGCACACAGTTTGAATGCAGTCGCGTCAGGCGGAACCTCGGTCTGCAAACTCGGTGCTTTGCACGCCAGCTTCGAGGCTGGAGCTTGTCCAACCTCGCTTTGAGCGTGGGTATTGCCTGAGTGCTCACTCTTTCCCCTCCTTTCCTTTAGTGGGGGGCTCATTCTTCCAGTGTAGGGACTTCCTCCTATCTCCAGTTTCCCATTTCGTTCCCCCTGACAACTCACTTTGCAGCACTCAGCTCTGTGTCTTCATTGGAAGTCGGAAATGAACTCGCTCTCACACTTTCCAAAAAATCTATTGCGGTCACAGGGAGCGGGGGCCAGCGTGCTTGGGGTTTTGTGTGCCTGAGAGCAGCCAGCATTATTTTATTTTATTTTATATTTTGACCGCTAATGACTCCTGCAGATCAAGTAGCTCATGTCCAGCCTTTGGACCTCTCCAGAAAGTTCCCGGCCTGCCTGTCAGGGATAATCAGAGATGTCTCCGAGTGCCGGCGTCTGTCCAGGGTGTTTGGATTCCTGCAGCTGCTCCGGTGGCAGAGAGAGAAATCCTGCAGAGGAAACCAGCACAGAGCAGCCACGAGTGGGCGGCAGCTCCCAAAGCTCGGCGGTTGGCTCATGTTTTATCAGCTTCCCGCTTCTGAGTTGGAGACGGAATGGAGTTTGGGCTCTGCTGCATCGTCCTTCATTGGAGATGGTTAAACCAATTCTGAACCCCAGTGAGTCAGGTGTGTGTTCCAGAGCAGAGCAGGGCCTGGGAGAGGTGGCCTGCTCCCACTCCCTCCTCGTTTCAGAAATGAGGCAAGGAAAACCCCAGGCAGCGAGTTGGGGAGAGGGTTGCGTCTCTCAATCTCAGACCAGGTCCACTACGTTTGGTGACACAGAAATGAAAGAAAAAAAAAAAAAAGAAAAGGAGAAAAGAAAGAAAGCAATCGAAATAAAATAGAAATGCTGTTTTGGTGACGCTGTAAACCATGTTTGTGTGAGACCATCTACAAGCACCTCTGTTCGTATGAAAGCAAACGTGAATGAAGGGGAAGGAACACACAAGGACAATCCTTTTGCTGAGGGGGAAGCTCTGTCCTTTGGTTGTGGTGACATGTGGTAAGATGGCACAGGGCTGTGCGTGCACATGGCACTGACGTCCGTTTCCTGATTCTGACCTTGTACTGAGGTTACGTAAGTCATAATCATTGGGTGACACTGGTGGAGGATACTCAGGACCTCTCTCCTATTCTTGCAACTTCCTGTGAAATCTGTAATTACTTCCAAATAAAGTTTGTTTTTATTTTGTAAAAAGCAAATTCAAGATTCATTTTTGGCTAAGTAAGAGACTAGATATAAGACCTTCTGAATGGGTGATAAAATGAGTCACGTAGCTTACTGTGAGTAACAGCTAGGTCTTAAAACAATGCGAAGGAAGAGACATAGTCTCCTTCCAAAGAGTTGAATTTGACCTTGTTATCTGTTAACTCTTCAATATGAGCTACTAAAAGACCTCCGTGTTTGTTCCACCAATGTGAAGCAGTGTTTGCAAGCTGAGTGGATGCACTGATACTGTGCTGGTGTCCTATGCTATTACATGTCATAAAACATCTTTCTGAAGTAAATGATTTTAAGGCCATTCTCTTACTTAGAACAGGTGGGGTGATTGCCAAAGGCAGGGATTGGGGGCGTGAGCAGAACGGACGGATGAAGGTGGTAGAAAGGTACACATTCGTAGTTTTGAAATAAGTAAGTCCTAGGGGTGTGCCTGGTGACCACAGTTAACAACACTTAAGAGTGTATATTTGAAAACAGCTAAGAGAGAAACTCTTAAAAGTGCAGACCACAGGAGAAAAATTGTGGGTATGTGTGATGATGGATGTTAACTAGACTTAACACGTGGTGATTATTTCAAAGTAGATGCAAATGTTGAGTCAAGTAATACACCTGAAACTAATACGTTATTTTGCCGATTATATCTCAAAAAAGAGATGGTTCTCTCATTTAAATTTTTTTACCTTTAAATTTTAGTTATTGAATCAAAAACACTTCAAGGAAACAAAGGCGAACACAGCTTTCATAGCTCTGGAGTTTTTGCTGTAGAAAACACAACGGTTGAATTTCAGAAAGGCCCGGAGAGGCAGACCTTTAAGATCCCGGGACCTCTGATGGCTGACTTTATCTTCAAGGTAGGATGCATCTTCTCCTCACAGCTTCGTGTGTCTGCAACTCAGCACATCTTGAATTTTAAACACAGTTGAGTGTATTCAGTGGGAATTTGCCTCTGCTTTTACACGGAGCATGTACCATCCATATTTCCATCTTGGCATCCATTCCAGAAATAATAATGATGATCATCATTGTTCATCTGTCTCAAGTTTCTGCTCCCAAACCCAGGTAGTTAAGAAACACATGTCACTTTTATTGGGCCAGGGAGGCAGAGATTGTGCTTTTGTATTTACAGCCTGTGGTTACTGTGGAGTCTGGGGACGTGATCAGTGGCTACGTGCTCTGTGTCCTGAGCTGGTGCCGTGCGTGGCTACGTGCTCTGAGTCCTCAGGTGGTGCCGTGCGTATGCGTGTGTTCCCCTTTGCGGAGGGCAGCAGAGAGTCCTCACCTTCCTTTTCCTGTTTCCCTGGATAGTGTCTCCTAGTGGGCACCTGTCTGAGCACCTGTCACAAGGTGCCATCAGAAGAACCCTTCCTCCCTGTAACCATGAGCCTGTATCCTCGCTCTGGGTAAATTGGGAGCCTCTCTGTGTATCCTTACTCAGAGGACATGAAATACATGCTTGTGTCGTTCCACGGTGACACGCTGTGAAATTCTTGGGATACAACTGAACACACCTCAGAAATGAAAAAAAGGATATTTCGTGCGTGGTTTTGTCCCTTTCCAGAGACCCCTTCCAACCTGAACATAGAAGAGGAAACATACCCCCATGGCGAGGGAACTCTTCACCCATGAAAAGACCCAGTACCTTCCCGGGAACTCGTGTGTCACAGACCCCTTCACTGTGACCTTGGTTGCGCCAGCAGAGAAATGCACATGGAGTGAGATGAGAGTTGCAAATGGGTGTCCTGGGCTCCAGATGCAGCTGGCGGCGTGACTGGCCACTCTGTGGCTGTGGTTGTTTTGAAACTTTGCATTGTAACTAGTGACCATTTAAAAACCCTGGGTTGTTACATGAGCATCCAGGCTGCTTCTGCTTCTCTTGAAAAGTGGGAGGATCTGACAATTGCATTGTACCTCCCGGTAGCAGTAGTTGGCTGCAGCCCCTTCAGGGCATGCTCTGCACTTGGCCATGGTCCACACCATGCCCTTGTGTGCCCCTCATATCAGAGGCATAAGTTGGTTGCCATTAGTAAACATTCGTAGCCATTTTCCATATTTTGGTGTGTATAATGAGCTCCTGTGTATAATGCACATCAATGTTTTGGGCTCAAACTTTCAGGGGAAAAAATATATCTTCTGTTTTAGTTTTTTAATTCAAATTTCTATTCGTTTATATTTAGGTACTTGTCTTTATAAGGAACTTTCAGCATTTATTTTTTAACATGGTACAAGAAATTTTAGGTATAAGATTTTTTTATATAAAAATAAAAACCATTGTATTTCAGGTACTATTTTGCATGTGGATATTGTTATTGATTTCTAGAGTTACACATTTCATTCATGAGCATAAATAAAAGAATTAAAAACACTTACATAGATAAGGAATTAGGACTACCCATGAAAAATGTACCTTCTTATTTTTCCCTCACAAATTTGGACAAAAAAGTGTGCATTAGACATGGCAGATATGTGTAAGTGACTACTTTTACCCCCTCAAAGCATCAGCCCTGTGTTCTGGCAGTAACTTTGCAGTGGCTTGGAGAAGCCCTGAGTGTCCTGTGTCTCTGTCTTGTATCCTCCCTGGTGGTCCATCGTTCTACAGAAATTCTGTGCTTGTCTTACTCCCCTTGGGGTTTTCCCATTTGATTCTCAAGTACTAAACACACATACTATTTTTTTTTTTAAATTCTCTTTTCATTCTAACTCCAAGAATCTATATCTTTTCTCACGTCAAACTGGAGAGCTCAGACCAAGAAGGAGGCATCAGTGCGGTGATGGGATAGGAGACAGAGACAGAGGTTAACATTTCTAGATATTATTTGTTTATTGATACCATGCATAAAAATGCACCTACACATAAATTATATATTTCTATAAGCGTGTGTACACATAGGCATGCACATATGCACGCACATAATGAGTGTGTATACATTTGAAAGGCTACACTGCAAACTAAAAACACTTAAAAAATAAAATGGCTGTTTTAGAGGGGATTGGTGCTTTGGGGAGGTGAGCTTAGTTTTACTTAAAATGTTCTAAATGCTTAAAATAATTCTTAAGAAGAGGAACACAGGCATAGATACAGGGTCCAGCAGAAGTAACGCCCTTTTTTAGGAGCTAATAATCTATACCAAATCACACGCGTGAGATTCCATAACATAACAATATTCTAACTATTTTTAAAAAGGTGTTACTTCAGCCAGACCCTGTATAACCTCATAATTAAATATTATTTTACACTTTCTGGGGCAAATCATGTATTCACCTCTTAATAGACTATCTTCAGTAGCATGTTGCCACTGTTTGCCTTAGTTCTTGGTCGTCTATTTTCCTGTCTCCAAGTTCTGGTCTTCTCAGATTTAGTAAAACAGTCGCGGGCGTGGACTTTAACTTCTGGAAAACTTTCGATCTCTCTTGACTAAAGAGGTTTTCAAACCTACGTGCTTATCAAAGAGGGTATTACACGGGACCATCTGACTCATGCGTGCACAGCCATTTTCTGTCATGGATGTGAGAACGGGGCACAGCCGGAGACGCTGTGATGAAGCCAGCACGACTCTGACGTTTTTTCCCTGACTTACAAGCTTGTCTAAATAATGCAGATTTCTAGGAAATACCCTCTTCTGTGGGTTACTTTTTTTTCCCCCTTTCTTGGAACCCTGTAGTTCTGCCCAGTCTCTGTTTTTACTAAGATAAGGAAGTCTTTTCAGTTATGTCTTCCCAGCCCATCATGCAATCAAGTGAGGCTGTCTTCGGAGTGGGAGTTTTAAGATGCACGTGAGGTCACTGATGCGGGACAGCCCTGTGTTTCTTTGTGTCTCCTTCCATCCTAGTCCGCCGAGAAGCACCTGGTCTGAAAATGGAAGACCTGGTTCAACCTAGGAGAAGATGAGGGTGTGCAGACCAGCTCTGCCAGCTCAGTGCTCATGTAGCTCCACTGTGGCTTTTGAGGCACCCCTTCCTCTGGTTTGTAGAATAGACCTTACTTCATGGACTTTTCATAAACAGACCCTTGCAAAGTACGGTGTTCTCTCACAGGGTTACATAGGGAGACATCAGCAAGATGTGAGACCGTTTTGTGGTTCTCACCATGCGAATTCTGAAGTTTAGCAACTCCACCAGTTGAGACAAGCATTCCTATTTTTTTACTCTTTTAAGAAGCTGTGTTTTCATGATTGGACCACTCCTGAAAATTGCACTTTTGCTTCTTTCCCGAGGATTTCTTGCTATCCATTCTCATTTTCCTGAATGATCTGTTTCTCTTGGGTGATCTTTGCCACAGCACTTCTGGGTCCATCCTTTGCATTATAGCTGTTGGGGTCTTACTTTGTTTCTGCAATATGTGCATGTCACCACCACGTAGCAGTAGAGAGTCTTGGTCTGGTAACGGACACTGTGTGCTTTGTTGATTGGATGGTATGACAGGCCCGACACGTTCACTGGCTTGCTAACACATGTTTTATAACATGGGAATAGAATGGGGTGTTGTCAGGCCCCCCCAAGCAGGCCAGATTTGCAGGGAGTGGTAACCATATTTTTAAAGTTTTATCAGTTAATGCCCATTTCTGGATATCCTGTAATTTTGGTCATAATGTCTATTTTTCCACTTTTTTTTTTTTTGGTTGTTGTTAAATTTTATTGTTTTTGGTATACCTATGGTTATTTTTAAGTTTTACTATGTAGGGTAGATGAAAGATTACAGTTGTATTCTGAGACTGGATTGGTTTTGCTTCTAGAAGACGGGTTGGCAGCCCATCACCTCCACCCGAGAAGGAATTAAAATAACGTGCACCTGGGCTACATTCTCATTAAAAACCAGTCTATTTCCAGTTCACTCTTATTCCTAGGGTAGAGCTTTCTGGGGTCCCCGCTGGGAGTCTGGGGTGTTGAGCGACACGCCGTGCTTTTGCTCCCATGGCCACATAAGTCTGATGACAGGTCTGTTCGGCATGTCAGCTGCTCGGTCACCTCTTGCAAAATGGAAAATGCCTTTGACCATAAAGGTGGGTGCCAGATGTTGTGCTCACCTTTCTGAGCTTTCTTTGTGTCTGGGACCTTGACCCTGCCAGTCCTCACTCATAGGGTGGTTTTCTGCTGCCTTCAGATCATTATTAAAAACATTGTACTCAGCACATGTATTTATTCTCCCTGGGAGGATTCATCAGAAACAAGTCATCCTGACATCGTCAGGAGCCAAACGTTTTATTTTTTATTTCTATTTTATTTTTTTTATTGTTAAATTGATTGGGGTGACATTGGTTAGTAGAAATTATGTATGTAGGTTCCAGGTGTGCAATTCCATAGTACGTTGTCTATGAGGAACAAAACCTTTTGGATGTGTTCTTTGCCCCTGTAACCGCTGTGCTGTCCGTACCCCGTCACCACAGTCCTGCCCTCCACACGGACGGAGTCCGCCTCTGTGGCTGGAAGCTTTATACCATTGCATAATGAAACACATCCAGCTGTTATTTTTCCGCCAGCCCTAATTTAGATTTCCTAATTAGCTTGACTGATTTATTTCATCATTACTGCTTCTTTCATCTGCATTCCTCTTACCTCCTTTCCAGTATATTCTTTAGTAGATTGTTTTTCTTTCTTTGTTTTTTCCCAGGGAAGGTCTCTGAGTGGTAACGTTTCAGTCATTTGTGTTTGAAAATGTCTTTATTTTACTGATAACTGATAATGTGATGATAGTTTGGTTATAGATTTGTAAATTGACAGTTGATTAGGGGTTACTAATTTGGTGATGGAATTCTAAATTTAAAAGGTTATTGTCCCTCATCACTTTGAGGAAGGTATGATTCTGTTTTCTAGCATCCAGTGTGCCTGTCAGAGGTCTGGTGCTAATGTGGTTCTCGCACCTTTGTAGGTAAACATTTTTTTCTTTCTGGTAAGTTTTAGGATTTTCTTTATCTTTGTGGCCGTATTTTTTAAAGTGTCTGCTCAGAACTTGATGACTGTTTTTTTTAAGTGGAGCACCGCCTGTCTTAAAAATCTAGGGACTTCTCAGCCATTAGGTAATCACACCTGGTGTCTTCATTGTCCTGTCGTCTTTGTCTTAAAACTCCCAAATGATGCTGACATTTCCAGATCTTCCATGAGCTTGAACTTTTGTTTTCCTGCTCTGTGTGTGTGTGTGTTGCATTCTGGGACTTTTTCCTCAGTTTACTCATTTGTTCAATCGCTAGGGAAGAAAAGGGGAAAAGTAGGGAGAGGACCTGCTGTTGGAGTAAAATCTCCTGGAACTATACCTGACCCTGTCTAGTTTCTGGCTCACTTTTCTCAGCGCTGCCCCTCCTCCCTTTTATTTAACTGCTGGAATGCTCACGTGTAAACAGCATGTCTTTGTGTGCAGCTGAGTATCTGTACGGGGGCTTCCAGAAGGATTTTTCAGAAGGGCCTGCTTAAAGATGCTATTATGAAAAATGTAAGAATCTGTTGACGTGCCCCGGTGTAAGCAAACCCAGAGGAAGCCTTATAGTCTCTGCTCTTGGGGGCTTCAAAATCCAGTGTATCAGGAAGACAGAAAAAAAAATGTTAAAGAAACAAAAAAATCCACCTACATTTCTGTGAACTCAGTCACGGACGTGGAAGTACCTGGTAAAATGATGTCCAGGAGATTGGTTGTGGCTCCTCTGAGCCTGCATTTATGATCCATCGCATTTTAGAAGTCTGGGAATCCTCATGTACCATGGGTGGTTGTGGCAGATGTGTGGTCGTCTGTCTGGGTGAAGCCCAGTCACCTTGTTGTGAAAGGTGCGGGAAGCAGAAGCTCATTGTTTGTGTGCGGAGATGCTAACACAGTTCTCTCTGTCTAGACCAGGTACACTGTGGCCAAGGACAGCGTGGTCCAGTTCTTCTTCTACCAGCCCATCAGTCACCAGTGGAGACAAACCGACTTCTTCCCCTGTACCGCCACGTGTGGAGGAGGTGAGCCCAGACTTCGTGCACAGATACGTAGAGCTCAGAGATAGACATGACACATTTGCGTTTTCGACGCTGACGTTAAAATGGGTTCGGAGGTGTGGGATCGCACGGCATCTTACGCAGCAGCGTGGAATGTGGTACTGTTTATGAATGTGCCTTTTGGCCTTTATTCTTGAAAGTAGGCCAAAAAAAAAAAAAAAAAAAAAAAGAAGGATTTGCAAAATACCCTCTTAGCCTTTAGCAGAAAAGCTGGAAACGTGTTTGCGTGTATTCTTGCATTTCTCTTCTTGATTGTCCTGAAAGCAGGTATTTTTATTAATTTTTTGTGGACAACTTGAGGAACAGAGAAATCAGGTGACTTGCCCAGGTTGGTCAAATTCATGCACGTGTTGGTTCTAACCCTTAGATTTCTATCCTGTCTCCCCTTAGATGCCAGCATATAAACTTAGCAAGAAGAGGAAGGCTAGCTAGTCAGTGGTAACAGCAAGGTCCTGCTTACTGTTTGCGTAGTTCACGTTGCTCACAGACAGTTGAACAAGGGCCATTGCGGGCTCCACACATGTGCTACACATCTTTGCAGGCTTGGAGGGATGATAAAGGTCACACAGAAACAGTGACTCCACTGAGCAAATAAAGGAGGTGACCGGAGCCTCTGTCTTTGTGAGCTGAACTTGTCCAACCTGAGGCCTAGGAAGGCTTTGAATGCAGCCTGACACAAATTCTTAAAACATGAGAATTTTTTGTAACCTTTTAGCTCATCAGCTATCGTTAGTGTTTTTTATGTGTGGCCCAAGACAGTTCTTCCATTGTGACCCAGGGAAGCCACAAGGTGGGACACCATTGTTAAATGGAAGAGTAAATGGTTCTAAACTAGTGCCCACCCAGGAACTAGTTACTAGAATTCCTAGGTGAACTCAGGCTGCTGCTCCCACTAGGAATACTAGGCAACAGTACTGGGGGAGTACTGTGAGCTGCAGGGTACTTACTTATCATCACATTTGCTCTTCCGGACTACCCTGGGGAAGGTCCGTTTTCGTGCCTGTTTTGTGTGTGAGCAGTCAGAAGCTTAGAAGTGTTAAGAACGGACTCTACACAGCTCAGTTTGTGAGCAACACACCACTCAGATCCGGCTCCAAGTCTGCCTGATGCCGGACCCATGCTCGAAGTGCCTTTGACGTTGTGGCTCCCCTGAGGGGTCCAGCGGGGCTCCTCTGCTAACGCCAGGCTCCTGTGAACACGCAGGCCGGACCTCTCTCTCCTGGGATTTAAACTTCCAGTGTGAAACGGGGAGGCAGGCCCTTTCATGGGGCATCCTGGGCAGCCCGGACCCCCGAGGGAGCTTACGTTCTGGGGAATGGAAGAGGAAGCATCTGAGGGTTGAAGGGGGGCACTCACAAAGAACATAAAAAGTGGTTCTCCCCCATTTCCCAGTTACTTCTTCCTAGGCCAGGCTTGGGCAATGCTTAGGTTGACCAGACATCCCATTTCAAATGGGACAGAACACAGTGGTCCTGCCCCATTCCAGGTAGGACGTCTGGTCAGCCCGGTCTCACTGGACTAAATTCAAGGTGCCGGTAGGCTGACCAGACGTACCTCCTGAAACAGGACAGGACCATTGTTTTCTGTCCTGTGTCACACGGTACGTCTGGTCAGCCTAGCAATAGGGCACTTGATTACAATCCCACAGCAGCGGATCTCATAGGGGGGTCCCCGGACCAGCAGCATCTCCTGGGAACTTGTTAGAAATACAGATTCTCGGGCCCCATCCCAGAACCCACTGGATCAGAAGCTCTGGGGCGGGGGGAGGCTCTGTGGTCTGTGTCTAGCACATCATGGTACCGTTGCATTTACGAACCACTTTCCCAGGGGCCGTGTCTTTGGCCATGTCAGCTGTAGCCACATTCATGTCACTGTTTCCACCATATCTGTGTAACCCCTGCACATCATTGACTTAAGATGTTTGCTTTAAGTGGACTTTCAAAGAAATTTAAATAAACATATTTACAAAAAGAATTTAATATTACTGCCTTAAATGGGCCACTGATATCTCTTTTCGTAAATAGAACCCAACCACAAAAGTAAACATGATGAAAACAAAACAGTGAGCAGAGCAGACGATCTTCAAGTCCCTGCCAGCTCTCACCACCTTCCAGTTTGTTCCAGTTCCTCCCAAAACTCCAGATGTGTTTTGCGGAACATTTACTGTAAAGCCGTTGTTCTGTGACAAAAACTCCCTTCCCACCTTAGTCCCTGACTTTGCAGCAGGCTAAGTTCTTAAAGACCTTTGACCTCTCTTAATACTGGTGGAGGGGAAATGGTGTTGGGAATGGAGACCGTGATCTGGGTAAAGCCAGTGACTCTCCCTCAACCCGGCGCCCCACTCTTTGGCCAGTGCTGTTCTCCAAGCATTGCACGCCGGCGTTTACCTTCAGATGTGACGTTGGCTTGGTGGAATGTAGCGGCAGAGCTGGCGTTGGATGACCTGAACCCACTTCTTGGGTTTGCCAACTAATTAGCTCTGCGACATCTTGGAGCCTTCATCTTTCCATCTGTCACTTAGAATGACCTCCCGCGTGGCACTGTTCGGGGACAGGATGAGATGACATGTGTCGGGGCTACAGTACAGTGCCCGATGGTGAGCGGGCACTCAGGGAACCTCCGTTGTGTCAGAACGCCTCTGCATAACCTACAGGGCCTTGGCCGTCCCTCATCCTGGTGCTTGGTGGTGATGAGTTTCCACACACATGACTCCAGGGGACGTTGTCAGCCTGATTGGGACGTACCTGTAGATTCCTCCATGTAGATTTTATTCCCACAATCCCACCCCCACCCCCGAGAGTCAGGCAGGCCATGGCTCCGGGAAAGACAAGTGTCTCATGGACCCCCAAATAAAGGCAAAGGAGATGGTGGTGGGGCTTTTTCTTTTAAAAAATTTTACGGAGCAGAAAAACCAAGCATGGCTTTCTTGATCCTTTATTCCCTCATGCTCACACACATCTCTGCAAAGGGACGTCCTCATTGGACACGTGAGATAAAAGAGAGAAGCCTTTGTACTTTAGGGGAGGGACGTTTCTCATGAAGGCACTCTGTTCAGTGGGTGAAATGCTCAGAAGAGAGGTGTGTCTCACACGTGAGTGCCCAAGGAGACACCGTCCGCCACCCACCAGTGGGAGCACCAAGATGGCGGTGGTTGTAAGAACGTAACGGGACATGGGCTGCTCTTGGGGGACCCTTCCCCCCACAGCCTGCCCTTTCCGGCACACTGACAGACTTTCAGTGTGTTTGTTCGTAATACGGGAAAGGCAGTCCGCCTTCTTTCTTTTCCCCTTTAGTTATCTCAGCACAGCCATCCAATTAAAGAGGAAAATTAATCGTATCTCCCCAAATTGTAAACCCCTGGGGCGCTCCTTGTCCCCTCCCCCAGAAGCATGTTTCCATTTAGAACAAAGGTTTTGTTTTGTTTTTTTTTTCCTTGACTCAAAGAGCTGCAATCTCATTCTGATTTTGTTTGGGGGAAGAAAATCAAAACACACACATAAAAGCCACACGGAAATCATTATGGAAATTTAATTATACATATTAGTAATCAAATCTGCATGATGTGTGGAAACGGCATTTCAGAGTTCTTTCGGATAAGCAGGAAAATTAGCTCGTGGGTCTCCGAGACGCTTGGAAGGACTTTCCTGGTCTGGTCCGCACTCATCCCTGCAGGTGCTTGAGCACAGTCTGGAGGAGGTAGCACGTGGCCACTGCCATCTGACACTGCAGATGTTCTGGCAGATGTTGGCACCTGGGCTGACGGTTTATGGACTCCGTTTGGATTTTCGTTCTTGTGGTTTCGACCTTGCTTTTTATGACGCATACCAGCCTGTCCTTCGACACTCAGCTTACATCCAAGCCATGACTTGTAGAAAGCTGCCCAGTGGTTTATAAAATCAGATTCTTCTAGGCAACTGGGCCTTTTAAGTGTATTTTTAGACCTTTAGACAAGTTGGCTGAGGCTGAGAACTTAACTTGGGGCTTTTTGTTTTCCCCTGAAGAGTTCATTCTGGATTTGAAAAATGACCTTAAAAAAAAAAAAAAAAAAAGGAAAAGAAAACTTAACATGACACTTACGTAGTGACAGTAAACCTGGACTCAGATCTTTCCGGAAACAGAAGTGTCACTTTGTGAGTTGTTTTTCTTTTAAATTTACAGCGCTTGTCCATGTGGAATGTTCACTTTCCGCAGAGACAGTGAAATTGAATTTAATGGAATCGGGAATACATCTTTATTCCCTGCCCTTGGAGGGCCTGTGAGGCAGAGGGAGGTGTAGGGAGATGGATTTTGTTCTTCCCTGTGCAGACAATGTTCAGTGCCCAGTTAGAGAAGTAGGTTGGTTCTCGAGGTACCCAGGGCAGCAAAAGAGTGAGCTGGGGCATCTGCACGTGACAGATAGAAGCAACAAGGCAGCTAGCTCTCAAAACGTAGTGCCAAGTGAGAAAAGTAGAGAGCAGAACCAGATGCAGAACACAGAACCACTTACTCATTAAAGCAGAGACACACAGAACAACATTTCCTGGGACACATGTGTATCGAAGGGCACGTAAACAGTGCGTAGGGTCTCGGGGGGTTTGGAACGCGAATGCAGTTGTGGGGAGAACAGGATATACGAGGCAACAGAAGAGGGGCTTTGCATGGTGCCAGGATGACAGTGGGCAGTGAAGTCAGGACGAAGAGTAACTGACCTTCTGCATCCGTAACCAGTTCAAATAGTCCTGTGCAATCTTCTGTTTGTCTTAGAGGAACCTGAAAGTCCTCGGAAAACAAAACCAAAAATGACTCTTGGACCCAGCCCCCTAGTTCCTGACTTAATTGGGCTGTGAGGGGACCTGGGGTATTGGCGTACATTAAAAGCTCCCAAGTATTCCAGGTGGTTCTGTTAGACAGCCGGGGTTGGGAGCCACCGAGTTTCTTAAAAGAGGAGGATAAAAAAAAATGGGTGCTGGGTGATAACTTTGCCAAGTAAAAAACACAACACGTGCAACACTCAGACTTTTTTTTCTTTTTTCCCACATTAGGTTATCAGCTCAATTCCGCTGAGTGTGTGGACATCCGCTTGCAGAGGGTGGTTCCTGACCATTACTGCCATTACTACCCCGAAAACGTAAAGCCCAAACCCAAACTCAAGGAGTGCAGCATGGACCCTTGCCCGTCCAGGTTTGTATCACTGCCCATATTCTTTTCACTCCAGAAAGAAACAAGTGACCTGTTCACCCCTTGCAGAGTGACCCCTGAATATGAACGTGCATGGGTGACAGGTCCCTGTGCTCACACTGACAACCCAGTCGGTAGGACACAAGCTTATCAGCTCCCCCGATCCCTGAAGCTCGCTCTCTTGCTGTGGGGCTGTCTTCCTGTGCTCTGATGCACCCCTGCGAGTACCTCCTGCATCTACAGTAATTAAAGATCTCTTCATCCTGGTGCCATGTCTCATCCATGTGCCAGTCACGAATATCTTTAGCTCACCACGTTATTAATAGCTTTCAAACTGGGTCACTCTCAACTGGGTTTAGACTTTTGAAGTCTTCACATGAAATTTGGGAAATACATATGCAGTGTGCAAGCAAGTCAGAAGTTTTCATGCCAAAGCAGGAAAGCGACGGGTAAACTCTCCTGTTGCATAATTTAGTACCTGCTGTCTTGGATTGCCTGGGGGAGTTTCCTGGCTTTGCTACAGTATCTTAAAATAACAGCCCAGTATCCAGTCCCAGAATCCCCCAGACCTCAGCCAGCTGGCTGAGGCACAGGCGTGCAAGTGGAAAAGGAAGCATGCTCAGTGGATTTCATTTCCTATCACCAAAATGCCCATTTCCTGTTAATCCCCTAAGGATTAATAGAGACCTTTGCAAAGGACATGTTCTGTTAATGTCATTAATGTAGTGTATCAGAATGACCTTTTTAGATGATAAAAAAGGAATAAAGAGATTGACCTTCTTTCCTCGGTCGATACATGCCACAAGTTCCCTTTCCTACATTTTCATACCCAACTGGGGATGGCGCGTGTCGGAGATGTTTCTGGAAATTAAGGGGATGGTGACTGACTTGTGGGGGATCGTTCATGACACTTTTCCTATTTAGTTTTACATTTGAAAGAGATCTGTCTTTTGGGATGTCAAGTGTACGTTACTCAAATTAACAGATGTGCTAATTGATTCGGAAATGGTAATATCCCAATGGTTTCGTTTGTAGTGATGGATTTAAAGAGATCATGCCCTATGACCACTTCCAACCTCTCCCTCGGTGAGTGATGTCTTTATTTATCATAATTTACTCCACATTGTTTGCAAGAAACAGTAGTTATCTGCAGGATGGATGGATGTTATCTATAGGAGGGATGATAGTAGATCTATACAGAGAGCTAAGGGTAAACAGATTTCAATTCAGTCACAAGATGGACTAAGAATTAAATGGAACCAGATTCCGCCACCAGTGATATTGGCCATCACTGGGGGTGTCAGGCAGATCTTGATGACACAGCTTGAGTTATGGAGGGAGCTGAAGCATTGCAAGTGGTAAGAAATATGAGCCCTCTTTTCCTAGATGACTAGTATGGTGATTCCGACTTTGAGTTTATGTATGACTCTGTAGTAACGTGCTTTAGGACGAGGTGGGGGGCCAAGAAACACAGAATTTACTTATAAAAAATTACGTATTTATCCTTATGTTTAAACTTGAGGCACCTTCAGAGGACTTTCTGTTGGCTGTAAAACACCTATCGAGATGCTTTTGCCACTGCTCAAAGCAGTGCTTGAAAACATCGATTTTGATGCCTTTTAGTGCTTTTGCCATTTTTCAGTTTCACCTCTTCCACATCAGCAAAACGTCTCTTTTTTTTTTTCTTTAATTTTTTGTGGGGGATGATTTCTTGGCTGGGAATCGAACCCAGGCCGCAGTGTTGAGAACACTGAAGCCTTAGCCACTGTACCACCAGGGAACCCCCCAAAACATTTCTATTTGAAGACGTTTTTCATCTGAGGAAACAAGAAAAAATCGCTCGGGGCGAGTTTGGGTGAATAGGGAGGGTGGGGCATGGGAGTCATGCTGTTTTTTGGTCAAAAACCGCTCAACACTCAACAAGTTGTTCGTGTAAATCACCCGTCATGAAATGGGCAAATGCGTTGAAAGATTCTCCAAAAATCTTTCACTGAAGCCGAACGCAGCCTCTCACAATAACACCAGCTGGTGCACGGATGCGGATGGGCCCCTACTCATCTAATGGGGGGAAGCCTGTACTTTTCTCTCTCCTTCCAGAAGATAATTCTGGCTTTGCGGGGGGGTCCCCTTCATACTTTGTAGTTTAGAGACAGTTTAAAGGTATTTTCTTATTCCCTATTTTAATTAATTAGATTCTCAGAAAGGCCCCGTGAAAGGGGTATCATTCCCACCCGACAGTAACCTCACTCAGGGTTGGAGTACCTCTGACTCTAGGTTGTACGTAGCCATTAAGAGTGAAGTTCATTGTTCATGCCTCCTGGTCTCTTTGAGTGGAATGACCACTGGTACTCTTTTTTGCAATTATCTTTGCCAACTTGAAACATTCAAACGCACAAGCAGCACCTAAATAATGTGTTTCTACTTGTTTGCTTTTGAGCTGGGAACATAACCCTTGGACTGCGTGCTCGGTGTCCTGTGGAGGCGGCATTCAGAGGCGGAGCTTCGTGTGCGTGGAGGAGTCCATGCACGGGGAGGTGCTGCAGGTGGAGGAGTGGAAGTGCATGTATGCGCCCAAGCCCAAGGTCATGCAGACCTGCAACCTCTTCGACTGCCCCAAGTGGATCGCCATGGACTGGTCTCAGGTGAGACGTGACAGCACGCCACGCTGTTGATTTCATCTCATGTTTCAATGACTGTTGGCTGTGTGCTTTGGTTCTTTTCTTTTTTATTTGTTAAATTTATTGGGGTGACATTGGATAGTAAAATTTACCTAGGTTGCAGGTGTACAATTCTACAGCGCATCGTCTGTGTGTTGTGTTAGGTGCTCACCACCCAGAGTCAGTTCCCTTATTATCATCATATATTCACCTCCTCCTCCCTCCTCTCCCACCCCCTCCCCTCTTACCCTCTTGTAAACCACTAAACTATTGACTGTGTCCATGAGTTTTTGTTTCTTTGTTGCCTTTTTTATATTCCACATATGAGTAAACTCATATGGTTCTTGGTTTTTTCTGTCTGGTTTATGTCACTTGGCTTGGTGGTCTTAAGGTCCATCCATGTTGTCGTAAATGGCAGTATTTCATCTTTTCTTCTTTTGTTCACCTACCTCCGAAGAGGTGTTTGCAAGATGACTTATCTCTTCACATATATTTAGGTTGACATCTAAAAGTTTTTGTAATCACAAGTTTAAATAAAAAAACATTTAAAAAGGTCATTTCTAACCTGGTGTGAATGCTGACATTTCAAAATAATGTGTTACAGCAGTTTTAAAAAATGTGCCCAGTAGAATGTAAATGCCATGATGACTTCTACTCTTGCCATCTTTCATGTAAAAAAACACACAAACAAGCTTTTCTTAAAGATTTTGGATATTTTGTGGGATTTTTTTTCCCTCTTGAACTCACATTTTAATCTACTCTCTTTGCAGAAATTTATCCTAATATAATGTACTTTCATGCTTTAAAGTCTTTTAGTGATTACACTATTATACTTCTCTCCAAAATATGTAGCACTTAATATCCTGTGGCCACAAGGCTCTAAGTATTAAAAATGTTCCCCTGGATTAAGTTATTATTATATTTACTTTTAGTACACAATCAAAACAACATAAATATACTTCAAACTCTGGTAAATAATTATTGTATATAGAAAGTAAGTTTTCATCTGAAATGAGTCTTTCTACAAGATGAGTGGGACTTAAAAAAATAGTCCATTGCCAGCATGAGACATGGGTTCAGCCGTAATTTTATTCTTAATTTCACGGTTGATTTCTTGTTTTCTTTTGTTTTGCATGGATGCATTAGGAACGCTCATTCACATAAATAAATAGGCTGAGGTGGAAGGATTTGATTAGAGCTAAGTTATTCTGTTCTTTGAACTCCTGAGGTGTGTGCCCAAAATCATGCCATGATCTCTCATCAAAAATCAGCATGACTTCTACAACCCACAGAGCCTGTTTCCAGCTCCTAAAAGTCTTGTCTTCAGGTTTGTGTTGGCTTTGGAGCCATTATACCACCCCCTCACATCCCCATCACAATCAGGGCTGTGCCATCACTTGTAATACCAAAACAAAGGATTGCTGGCCAACACATCTCATGCTCCTTCCTTGGCTCCTCATCCTTGTCATGCTTTTTGTCAAAAACCAAATACATTCTCAGTGATGAGAGTTGTTATCAATAAGGAGGTGTTCAGCTCCAAAGAGGAGATCCGGAAATGTAAGCACTGGTGCCATGGTTGGGGTGAGTTTGCAGATTCCCGGAGGGGCTGCGTAGGCGGAGACAGTAATGATCCTTTGTATTGGATGGTTCCAGCAGAGTTATACTTTATAACCACATTGTTTTCTTTCTCTTGGGCAGAATTTTTTTTTCTTTCTTCGCCAGTATAAAACCCTCTCTCAAGATCATTGGTGTTTCAAATGGATAAAGTTGGGATAGTAGATGCGGTTTCCTGGAAATAGGGTCTAATCCCGAGGCTCACTCAGCTTTCGCCATCCTTGTGGAGTAGTCATGCACGTGGCCCGTGAAGTAAGAGAGGTTTCCTGGTGTTCCGCTCTTCCTGAAGATGTGGGCACGCTGCAGAAAGGCCTCCGTATCCTCTGGAACTTGCCTGTGACACGTAGGCAGTGTTGTGGATGCAGGAAACAATCCTCGGGAGGCTCGGGGGTGGAATTCCACCCTGTTGCTTAGGGAACTGTGTGACCTTGTGCAAGGTCCTCGGGTGGTGGGCTGCCTGTGTGCTCATCTGTTCAACGGGAGTGAAGTTGTTGGCCGGCGGTTGCGAGGTCACACTGCTGGGCAGTGGCAGTTCTGTAGCAGCTGCCCACGGGCTCTCAGCCCCTCTCAGAGGTGGATCCAGGATGGGTAGGGCCTGAAGCTCACACAGTTTGGAGGTGATGCGTTAAGAAAAAAGAATGCAAAACACACATATTGTGTACCTAAGCGAATGTTTATTTAGGATCAGAAAAGAAATTACAAAATGTTTAAAGGCTGCCAACAACCCTAATGTGAACTTTGGACTTTAGATACTAATACTGTATTAGTATTGGTTCATCGTATAACAACCACACAACACTAATACAAGATGTTAATAATAGGAGAAATTATGTGGGGGTGAGAGGTATGTGGGAACTCTGTACTTTCTGCTCAATTGTTCTGTAAATCTAAAATGGTCCTAAAAAATTAAGTTGATCAATTAAAAAGAAAGCGTACATATACATAGACCATAGATGCTCAGTTAACCAGAACTCAAGTAACCAGCAATCTCAAACAACCGATAAAATTCTCAAGCAATCAGCAGAACGTTTCTCAAGCAAAACATTTCTCACTCAAAGATTCTTTTTTGTGCCGCTTGCATGAGAGAGCTGGGTACATTTATCTGGTATCTGCCAATCCCCACAGGTGCCAGTTAACTGAGAGGCTACTGTATATTCACTAATGTATGTATGAGTCCAGACAACTCGTTTCGCAAACTCATCCTAGAAAAAGTGCTACGTACCTCACTGATGAGTATCATGACAGTCACCTTCGAAGCGCTCCCCTTGGGAAGCTGTGCACCGATGCCAGCGCCTGGTCCACCCTTCAGAGCAGTTTTGGAACTCTTTTTCTGGAATGGCCATCATCCCCAAATCTAACAATTAAGTTGTTTATGCAGTGCTGCCAATGTAAGTCCACGGTGGCAAGTTCGTGAACTTAACTGTCAGATTTTGAACAATAACTCTGACAGCCATTCTAGAAAAAGAGTTCCAAAACTGCTTTGAAGGGTGGACTAGGCGCTGGCATTGGGTGCCTGGCTTCCCAAGGGGAGCGGTTCTTCTAGGATGAGTTTGTGAAATGGATTGTCTGACCTTGTAGGTAAATTGAAAAGACATGGTAGGTTTTCACAACATGTAAATCCCCTCCATTCAAATGCAAGAGTAACTTCTAAATAAAAAAAAAATTCAAGAAACAACTAACGGCACTAACTTTATAAAATATTCATAAAAAATAACAATGTTTTTATTAATTTTAACTTCCTGTTGTGTTTTACTTCCTAAACTTTTTGGCTGAATACACTTTGGTGGCCTCTTTATATGACAATAGTTTTGTGAGATTGATTTCTGTAGCCAGAAGAGGAAGATTACCCACTCGCATGGTTCATCAAAATTTGATTTTTTTTATTGATAGGTTAGGAAAGTTTATTGCATCTTCAAGAACTTTTTGAGTAATGTCATGTAAGCTTTAATCAGAGTTAAGCAAAGTTGATCAAAAACCAAAGTTGAGATAAGCTTCTGTGCAATTTCTTTCATATTGGAGCAGAAAGATTTCAGGGCATTCCGCTTTTTCTTGCATTAATGGTCTTCTGTGTCTAATATTCACGGAGCTCAGTGGCTCCTCCCTTCCATGAGACACTAATACTTCTGGGGATTGACTCGTGAACAAGAATGTCACTGGCTTCTCTTTTCCTCTTTCAAGTGCACAGTGACGTGTGGCCGAGGGCTGCGTTACCGGGTGGTGCTGTGTATCAACCACCGGGGACAGCACGTGGGCGGTTGCAACCCGCAGCTGAAGTTACACATCAAAGAAGAGTGTGTCATCCCCATCCCGTGTCATAAACCGAAGGGTAGGTTTGCGGTGCGCTTTCAAGTTATATTTAGCCTGACCAGACGCACCATTCGAAATGGGACGGAAGACAACGGTCCTGTCCCTCTTCAAATGGGACATATGGCCAGCCTAGTCTCACTGGGCTAAGTTCAAGGTGACAGTAGGCTGACCAGATGGCCTCTTTGATCTGGGACAGGACCGCTGTTTTCTGTCCTGTGTGAAATGGTACGTCTGGTCACAGCCTAACGTACACCGAGTGGTGGTTTCCAGCCCTCATTCTAATAACGGTGCGTAAATTTCTGGAGAGAGGAATGCTGTCATCGTCATCCTGTGTGTCCCATGACCTCCCGCGGAGGGGAGGAACACTTTGAGTCCCCCACCTAGACCTGTAGAGGCAAATTTAGAATTTCTTTTGTCATTCCTGTTTGTTCCGAAGGGAGTCGTGTCCGTGGGCGGAGCTCTCTCGGATGCATGTTTCTCTCTGCACGTGATTACTTATTTCCGGACACGTCAGTAAGGTATTACCAACGCTCTGTGACATGGAGTTCCTTTCTGGAAATGGAGAAAGGATTATGGCCACCTGTTTGTGCCCAGGGGTCTTCCTTAGTACATTTACAGAGGACAGTGACCTCTTCCTTCCTTCTCCCTGCGTTCATTGTCCATGCAAATACTCTTATCATGTGCCTATCTTCCAGAAAAGTCCCTTTGTGCCATGCAGGGCACAAAGATTGATTCTGCACCTTCATCAGTGAAGTCTTTGTCCTTCTGCCCACGATGGGACTCCAGAGCCATTTTGCTCATGTCTGTGATTTACCTGAAGCTGATCCCAGCTGTGTTTTCTCGCTTTGCAACGAGGCTGTTTCTTTTCTTCCTGTGTCAGGAAGCTTTTAGGGACAGAAGGGGCCCCAGCACGTCAGCTGTAATTGGCACCCATCTCTCCCGACAACTACGACAACAATGAACATTTGAGTAAAGCCTAGCACAGACGCACCACCTCCCAGTATTCTAAACCTCTCTGTGTTACTTGCTTTTCTTCATTCAGTGGGTTAAAAAAACAAAGAATTTGTGGTAGAAGAAGGCAAGCAGATACAGGTATTGATTTATAAAAGGCATTTGCACATTAACTTGGAGAACGTACACAGCTGTGCCGTGGAATCCTCGGGTTTTGCGTTTTGACGATGTGTTCATTCAAAACATAGATGACGGAAATTTTTGTTTCCATCTAGAAGCCACTTGAGAAGCATGGCCTCTACTAATGACATCTTCAACAGTCATGTGTCCAACAACTAAGCTTATTGTTTCTGTTCCTCTTTCACTCAGAAAAAAGCCCCGTGGAAGCTAAATTACCTTGGCTGAAACAAGCACAGGAACTCGAAGAGACCAGAACAGCAACCGAAGAACCAGCGTGAGTCCAGACCCTGTATGGGCGTCCTCGGGGCATAGCCAGTTAACATGATCTATGTGATTTCTGTACTCGTTGGAGGACAGTGGTGCATTTCCAGTCCAAGGGGCCTGGATTTGCTGACTCTAGAGAGGCCTGGGTTGGCGCGAATGCTCCTTTATTTCACAATTCAGCAGTCCTTCTTTGGCAGTGTCTGTGAGAAGCACACAAAACACCAGGGCTGTTTAACTCAAAGCAGACGCAGTGGTCTGTTATGGCTACGAGTCTCAGGCTCATGCCTAGACCTGGATCAGCACATGCAGTTTGGTGACTGTCACAGTATACGAAGTCAGACGATTAATTTTGTGAACTCATCCTAGAAAAAGTGCTGCACACCTCATTGCCGAGTCTCACTACGGACACCTTCGAACCGCTCCCCTTGGGAAGCTGTGCACCGACACCAGCGCCGAGTCCACCCTTCAAAGCAGTTTTGGAACTCTTTTTTCTGGAAGGTCCATCAGAGCTGTCGTCATACCTTGCCAAGGTGACCCTACCTTACTGAGTTGTGTGTACAGTGCTGCCACTGTAAGTAAGCACATGGTGGCCAATTTGCAGACTTAATTGCCAGATTTTGAGGACGACAGCTGTGATGGCCATTGCAGAAAAAGAGTTCCAAAATCGCTTTGAAGGGTGGACTAGGTGCTGGCATCGGTGCACGGCTTCCCAAGGGGAGCACTTCGAAGGTGACCACAGTGATGTTCCGCAGTGAGGTACACAGCACTTGTTCTAGGATGAGCTCACGAAATTAATTGTCCGACCTCATATAATACGAAGAAACCAGTCATCCCGTGGTTCATTTGTGGCCGGTATATCAGGGTGGGCCGAATAAGGAGAAACCTCAGAGTGCTACAGTGTGGGGGCAATGGAAAGAACGGGGTGCTATGCATCTTGGAGCCTCGAACCCCCAGTTTTCACTGTGTGACCTTAGACAAGTCTTTAATTTTTCTGCATCTCACTCTTACCTCTAAAATGAGCAGGTCAGGCCTCATCCCTACAGGGTCCAGTCTGACTCAGAAACCCAGTGGCTTCCATCCACGTGTGATTGGCAGAGCCTGGAAGGAAAACATATCCACGGACATTCAGACTCCAGAGCAGACCCAAGGGTCACGTAGGGACCTCGGGAGAGCGAGGAACCTCAGGAGCTCGGAGATTTGCATCCAGCAGCGCCAACGATGGACACGCGGAATTGGTGTGAAGCCTGGTGCTGACAGGCTGTTCGCCAAGAGAGCGATTCTCGGGGTGTTGGCGGCAAGAGGAGGTCAGCGGTGATGCGGCCCCTCAGCCTCCCGGAGGGCCAGTTGCCGCTTTGATGCCTTCAGCAACCTGAGTGATCTGCAAGATTGTACTCCTAGCAAGCCAAAATATACTTGCTTCAGAGTTCTGCGTTCGGAAACAGAAGACACGCACGCGCGCATCCGTGCCCCATCCCGTGGGACAAGTTGTCACAGATTTGGAGAAAGCTGAGTCCCAGGAGCGTTGCCTTTCCCACACTCATCATTCTGAGTCTTTCTAGCGTTTTGCACGTGGTGTCGTTTTTAGGTCCCTCACCAACCTGGTCGCTCTCTCCCGAGCGCACCCCCTTGTGCCCATGGCCCCTTCAGCTGTGGTCCAGCCCAGCAGGGAACCCCCCGGGAACATGGACGACTTGTGTTGGAGGAGGCACCATGCCATGAGCACTGGTGAACACACCGATGACACGGTTTTCTCCACACACGTGACTGTTGGGCCTGGATATGAGCCCTGGAGAAAGCGGGGAGGTGACTGACCCCACGGCCAGTGATGGAAGAGAGAAGAGTGTTGGACTTGTGACGGAAGCATGGAGGAGACGTAGGAGAAGGAGGGGAATCAGAAAGCGTGGGTGACGGAAGAACCAGCGTCGTCGACGTGAACAGAGGAAGGAGTGGCCCCAAGGACACGTCACTTCATAAAAAGACCACAGGCACAGACGGGTGGCCCTGAGTTCTCTCAGAGAGCTGAGGAAGAACCATGGGGACGGAAAGGGCTGTCATGTCTGCGAAGAGTCTTCCCGGAGAATTTTGGAGTAGTGGCTGTCGTTCAAAGGGCAGGGGAGTAAACGTCGAAGAGACGGGAGAGAGAAATTCTGGGTCGTAAGGTGGGTGTTGGACCATAAAGACAGGGAGTCAGGTTTTCAGGAAAGGGGCTGTACCTACGTGAGTGGCTGTCATCCTTGGTTCTCCTTCAACATTGGGGACAGCCTTAAAAGTACGAAAAACATCATGAGGATCCTAGACACGTCTGTTAACATTTCCAGACCTCCCAGCTGGACAGAGAGGGTGTCGGGCTAAATACTGCTGGAACCTTCTCCCAGCCATTACAACCATTTTTAGCTGTGCAGTTCAGTAGCATTGAGGATGATGTCAGTGCTATTGGGAAACCATCACTGCTGTCCACCTGCGGAAACTCTGTCCCCAGAGACACAGACTCCTCATCCCCCACCTGGCCCCCCAGCCCTTCCCTCTCTGTGCACGTGGCACCAGCATTTTAGCGAGCACCTCAGGGGACTTTCGGGAGGGGTGCACCCAAATGTGGGAACCCCTGGATCATACAGTCCCTAGTGCCACGTTCAAGGTCTGAACTGGGAAAGGGAGAGACCCCTTCAGCTACAGCAGCTCCCGGGCCCCCCTTGCCTCCCAAGCCCACACTTTCTGTCCACCCCGCCCTGACCTGGCTGGAAGATGGAGCCCGGAGCACCTGTTTCCCAGGCCGGAGCCGCCCCCGCCGCTTCCACACTCTCTCCCTCCGCGGTCCCCAGGCATCTTTCCGTTCTAATTCACGCCGCTGGCCTTGCTGGCCCGTTCCTGGCTGTCTAGTGCGAAGTTTATAGCTTCCTCCCCACCCCTTTCTGACTGTTCATTCCCTCGATTTCCGAGCAAAACCGCAGTGGAGCTCGGCTTCCAGTCCATCCCCTTATTACCACTGTCTTTTGTGGTCTGGGGATGCTTGCTTGTTGACAACGAGGGAAAAGAGGAACGTTCGCCACGTTTCAAGTCCCCCGAGGACAGCCTGCCAAACCCGCCAGGAGAAGATAAATATTTCTGCTTCTGTGGTTGACCGGCCCGGGTGTCTGAACGTACACAGGGAGTGGATGTGCAAAAGGCTTGCTTTCTTTTCTTTTCTTTTCTTTTTTTTTTTTTTTTAATTAGGAAAATAGAAGTGATGGCTCCTACACCAAGCCAAGGGAGCTGCGGTCTTGACCCGTCTTCGCTCCCAGCTGTGGAATGCTTTCACAGTCCATGCTGTTCCTCATCGTCGTAAAAACCCTTCTCCGCAGTCCCTGTCGTTGCCACGGGCTTCTCGGCGTTTCCGCCGCCGTGTCGCCCCGTCTGCCGTCTCCCACGTAGGAAAACCACAGAAACGGGACGGATGGCGCTGCGTGTGCCCCCTTCACTGCCATTGTAGCTTCTCCGTTTAGGGGACCCGTTACTTGTGGACACGAAATGAGGTTATGTAGCTCAGGGCCGTGTTGTAGGAACAGCAGGAATAACCAGCCACTCCTGGCGAGGACTTCTTTTGCTCCAGACCACGTGCTGAGTGTTCTGTGTGGATGAACCTTTTCCGGTTGGCCCCGAGAATACTCGCCCGTGGTGCCCAAGGCTGCAGCATTTACCCCGAGATAACTCGCGGATTGCAGCCTAACCTCACCCCCAAAGTCCCGTGCTCTGAAATGTACCACACGGAAGAAATAGTATTGTGTACCGATCACCACATACGCGTCTGTTACATTAGGGTTAGAGACAAGTTCTCTTTAGAAATAACTCTCAGAACAGTTTTTAGATTTTTATTTTCACGTTGAAAACCATGTTTATGTAAAATTAAGTGAACGGGGGAACAAGCTGCCCCCCTTTTTTTTCTAAACAGGAAAAGGGTTAACTGACTTAATTCTCACAAGGACCCCAGGAGAAGGCACCATTGTCCTCACTTTAGGGAGGAGGAACCCAGGTACAGAAAGAGGGAGAAAGTATCCAACGTTTCAGAGCCATTCGGTGGCAGGTGGTGATTCTCTGTCATGTGATAGGAAAGAGCTCCTGTGTCAGGTGACTGAATTCAAATGTCACCCATCCTGAGGTTGGTCTAATGGGGTAGACAGAGAAGGTAGTGATGACCTTACAGTATTGTGAAGGTTTGGGGGTCAGGGGAGACTTCTGGGAAGAGAGGGTCCCTGACCTCAGGTCCTAAGGTGCACCGGGTGTCAGAAGAATCCTGTGTCAGGTGTTCGGGTCCTGGATGCTGAGGTACTGAACATGGAGAGTGGGGTGACAGTAGCCACAAGAGTACAGGTGGAAGACTAGGCAAGTCTTGGAGGCCAATCTCAAATTGTCCATCTCAGGTTGATGTTCCTAAAGTCAGAAGCACCATCAGTGATGCCATTTTTATCGACTTTTCCATTTCTAAAATAAGTGAATGGACATAGCTTTCTTCTTTAGTACCAACTCATTTTCTGAAAGTGCCTGATTTTTGTGATCAGACTCTGGGACTGGGAGCCATCGTCACTGAGGTTTCTCTATTAGGCTCATAGATACTCATAGCAGTGAGTGTTCTCATTTTGTTGATTGGGGTATGCTGTTATGGACGACCCTTCCCGCCCTGTCTTCCGAGATTCACAGCGTTAAACCTCATGACTACATCTTAAGCAAAGTCCCTGTATCCTTTTCTGAAGTTACTTAGTACAACATTCTCCCTTGAGTTAGAGGTCTGTAGTGGCTTAAATGGATGAAATGATGGCTGTCATCGTCCCCTCCTTAGTATTTATAGTATGCATTCATATACCCTACTCTTCGGGAAAGCTTTGCAGTAAAACCTGTGGAACATCATTGAGCCCCCAAGGCCCCCCCCCCACTTACTGTGTCGCTGAACTCTCTCGCCTGTCAGTGGTCAGCACCTCATGATGCATGTGTTGCTTCTGAGCTACTTCAGTGAACGTGCCCCTGCAGAACCTGTTTTGTTTTTAATTCAGTGCAGGAATTGGTGAAAATTTTTGTAAAGGGCTTGCAGGCCAGGCAGTTCTCCTGCGAATATTCTGCCCTGAGAAGCAACTGTAATCAGTAAGTGAACAAATGACCCTGGCTCTCTTCCAAGAAATCGTTAGTGATGGCACTTAAGTTGAATTTTATGTCATTGGCAATGCACATGACCCAGAACATTATCCTTCTTCTTTTTCATTTCTCCAGTCATTTAAGACCATAAAAACCATTCTTAGCTGGCAGGCTGTACCGTAGCAGGGGAGCTGGATTTGACCTGTAGGCCATAGGTTGATAGCCTCCATTTAGTAGGTGATAATTCAGGAGAAGATATAAATGCTGTATTTGGCCACATTGTGCAGTTACCTTTAATATTTTCAAGAAGATTCAGGCATTTAGTGTATTTACATATTACATGAGAAGGAATAGTGAAGTGTCATCAGCTTAACAGAAAGCATTTGTCATCCTATCGCTTAGCTCCTAAATGTTAGAGACGGTTGAATAAAACTCTCTGCCTGTTAGCAAAAGGATAAGCTTGATAAGGATTTGTTGAATAAGTATCAGTGAAAATCCCCATATTGTAAAACAAATCAGATTAGAAGTTCTCTCTACACTATGGTTTTTTAATACTGCATCTTAAAGAAGACCTTTTAATGCTGTTACGCAAAGGTCAGAGCCCAGAATTTGAGTTATAAAATGGATGCCAGAGTTCACCTTATCTGTCGTGAAAACTTCACCTTATCTGTCATCTTACCAGTCCTCTCTGTTGCTAATAAGATTTGAAAACTTAAGTACATACTTGAACATCAGCAGACGTACAGCATTCCACACGGATTGGATTCCCTCCGAATGAAGGTCTTTTTCCCTTCTCAGGATGCGTGTCCTTCCTCCTTTAGTGGCCCGTGTGTCACGCCTGCCTCCCTGGTTTTCCACAGGTTTATTCCTGAGCCCTGGTCAGCCTGCAGCACCACGTGTGGGCTGGGCGTCCAAGTCCGAGAGGTCAAGTGCCGCGTGCTCCTCACGTTCACGCAGGCAGAGACGGAGCTGCCCGAGGAGGAGTGTGACAGCCCCAAGCTGCCCACCACGCGGCCTTGCCTCCTCCAAGCATGTGACAGTAGCCCTGCCTCCCTGGAGCTAGAGGACGGCTACCTGCATGAAAAGGACAGTGAGATGACCTACGACTGGGAGTATGCGGGGTTCACGCCTTGCACGGCGACGTGTCTGGGAGGTAGGTGTTGGATCCTTTCCTTAAGGGACACATATGTTTGTGCACAAGTCCTTGGTGGCAGGAGGGTGCATGGTACATTCCAGGAGTAGAGAAGTCAGGCCCAGCTAGGGGACTGAGCAAGATGGGATTCGGTGGGAGATGACTAGAAGGGAAGGGAGGGGCCCGCAGATTAAGGCCTTACCGCCACGTTTGATCTGGGCCTTGATCTGAAGATCCATGAGAAGCCATTCAAGTCATTAAAGTGGGAGCTGCGTGATCACACTGTTAGGTAATTTCGGAAAGGTGAGGCCAGCTGTGTTGCAAGGAATGGCTCAGAAGGGATAAGAACAGATGTAAGGGAGACCACCTAGGAAGAAGCTGTTGCTTGGGCTAGAGATGGAGTCCAGTGGATGACCTTGAGAGACACTGTGCAAGAGGTCAAAATTTGTCACCAGAGTGGGTAAGCTGGAGCGAGGTGACAGGTCTGAGCCTGAGGATTTTTTTCTGACATGACGAGACCAGAGAGGAAATCGGGTTTGGCAGAAGGAAATGATGCATTCAGTTGTAGACTTCCAAACTGTCTACCCCTCTGGGGAAGTCACACAGCCCCATGTTGACCACCATTTTCAAGTCCCCCCCACCCCACTTAGTGTTATAGTCACGTGCTTAACGATGCTAAGTAGGCAGTTGGATGTGTGAATCTGAGGCACAGAGGAGCGATCTGGCCTGGAAATAACACGTGCACGCGTTGTCTGTGCATGCAGAGAGGTGAAGCCAGGGGCGTGTGTGGGAATCTCCAGGAAGAGAGTATGCACGAAGAATGGGGAGGGTCCAAGACCGAGCTCTGAGGAAATGCCACCTCTCATGGCTGGTGGGGGATGCGAAGCTGCAGCGCCCCCCGGGGAGCAGACGAGGTCAGCGAGACAGAAGGGGACCTGAGTTGCCTGGGCTGAGGCCACTGAGAGGCGGAGTGAGATCAGACTCAGAATTCGCATTGGGTCCAGCAGGGGAGGCCGTTGGGGACTGACAATGGGTCTGTTCAGGGGCTTGGTGGGGTTGGAGGCCAGATTGGAAAAGATGGCAGAGAGAGTGGCAGGTGACAAAGTGGAGGTGAGCAGAAGACAGGGAGGGCGATGGCGAGAAGACATCATGGGTTGTGGGAGAGCTGTGTGTGGGGTGTTACTGAGTGACAGAGTCTTCGGGACATTTAAAAGGCAACGGAAAAAGCTCCGGAATACAAGTGAAAGGAAAAGTCATCAACAACGTAACCTGAGGGGATGGGAGAGGATGAAATAAAAAAAAAAAAGAAACCAGCCGTGGAGATCAGTCATAAATACAGTTAACCGGCACCCATGGGGAATTGGTAGATGCCCAATGCATGTAGAAGGACTCTCCAGTAGCCCGAACTCCAGCAACCGGCACGATCCAGTTGCGTGAGTTCCAGTTAAGAGAGAATCTGCTGTATGATTAAAATGGCATCGGTTAAAGACAGAGCTTTTGAAAGCAGCAAGAGAAAAGCAGTTATCTACAAGGGGGCTCCCGCAAGACTGCCCACTGATTTCTCAACGGGGACTTTGCAGGCCAGAGGTTTAAAGTACTATTGTTTCGCGTTTTTTTGCTGGTTGCCCAAGTTCTGGTTAACAGAGCCGACTGCACAGCTGGAGGGGGAGCTTCAAACTGAAATGGGCAGGAAAGGGCTGGGATGGATTCGAGAGCCTGTGGGTTTCCAGGCTTGTTAGCAGGAAGCTCCTATGTGTTGCTTCTCGTCACTTGTGTGTGTGTGATTTGGTAGGTGAATGGACACGTACTGGGGGTCATAATGTCGTGCGCTTCTGTTATAGACTGCTGACTATCACGCGCTAGTATCCGACTTAGGCGTCTGCGGATGTGCACACGTGAATGCCGTGGACTAACCCAGGCACCCTCCATTCACGTGGCGAAGTGTAAGATGACCTTCCTGCCAGTGGGAAAATGGAAACAAAAATCAAATTGGCCCACTCTGGACTCGCTAAGGAGAGGTGTTCCCAACAGGGTCCGTTACCAATCGCTGTTTTGTCCTCTTCGCATCCCGTAGGATCTTGACGGGGCTCGAGCTGCAGTTTCTTCCAGTGAGTCTTGAGATAATTGGTCATTTCCTCTCAGGCTCCAGCGATGTTTACGATGCCCGTCGTCAGGCCAAATGGCTTTCAACAACCTTAATCTTTACCAGCTGTCTCCGCTGGTTCCCCCCAAAGAACTCACCTATGTGGAGTGCTGTCAGATTGCATTTTTAACTCCAGGAATGATGTTGTTTGGAACTTCGCTGGGTCCATAACGTACTATGAGTCTCTTTCTTTTCGTTACCTGGGAGTTTATATTAGGACCCACCCTACCATACTGGCTAACCAGGAGAGAGAAAAGCATATGAACTCCTCTTTTCAAGATGGCCCTATGCGTGTATCTTATAACCTAGATGTGTGTGTGAGGTCAGATAATTAACTTCTTGAACTCATCCTAGAAAAAGCGCTACAGACCTCATTGCCGAGTGTCACTATGATCACCTTCGACGTACTCTCCTTGGCGAGGTCATGACACCTTACTGAGTTGTTTGCACAGTGCTGCCAACATGAGAGCATGGTGACAAGTTCGTGAACTTAATTGTCAAATTTTGGGGATGATGCCAGCTCTGATGGCCACTCCAGAAAAAGAGTTCCAAAATTACTTTGAAGGGTGGCCTAGATGCTGGCATCAGTGCATAGCTTCCCAAGGGCAGTACTTCAAAGGTGAGGGTCATGATACTCATCACTGAGGTATGTAGTACTTTTTCTAGAAAGAGTTTGTGAAATTAATTGTCTCGTATGTGGCTGTGTTTCTTACATATTTCTGAAATAGAAAACATAATATGTAACGTACCTTGTGCAAGGCAACACTGTATGCAGTAGATCTACTTTTTTTCTTTTATGTATTTAGAGTCGTTTTGGAAGATGAATTGCAATTCTCCATACCCTTCAATAATCTTAAATAGGTTTTGTATTAATGGTTTTCAACCACCGGTCTGCAGACCGAGCAATTTCTTGCCCATCCTTGAAATAGTTTAAATCACACTGAAGTAAATTTATTCTTCTCTTATAAATACATCCTGAGAATATGAAAAGATTTCACGGACCAGCAGGAAGTTTTCAGTCCGCAGACCGGCTGTTGAAAATCACTGGTTTATGTCGTAGAAATTACCTGTTTAAAAACTATGAAAGAGCTGGTTCCTACAGCTGTCTAAATTCCATTGTTTTCCGCTTTGGGGGGCGCCATTGAAGGGAAGTAACACGGCCCCATGTTGAGCATCATTGTCAAGTTCCCCCCCTGCTTATTGTTACATTCAATGTCTTAATTTTTAAGTGAATTCTATAATTTAGATTATCTTGGAAAAATGTCATCCACTTCATGAAGATACTGTGATTATTATCAAGAGAGAATGACTTCTTAAAAGTTCTAATGCTTGAATTTGGGGGATTTAATTGTTTATTATTCATTTATAGTTGGGCACTAGTATGGTCAGAGAATGTCACCTGCTTAATTTATGGCTTTTGGGGACTGTTGCAGTTCCTGTACAAACTAAAACAGGATCACTTTTTGAAACTGTTCCATTAAGTGCTTAAAAAGGGCACATGACATCTATTTCTAGGGCCCAGGGGTTATTGGGTTATTAAATTAACATAATTTTCTTAATCAGATCATTGTTCCATATTTATTTTACCACTGGATGTATTAAATACTGGGTGGCATCTTAAAGGCTCTGACTATATGTTTTTTCTGTTGCTGTAGGTATTTATTACTGTATGCATGTGTCCGTGTGTGTGTGCATGTGTGTGTGTGTGTGTGTATTTGGCACGTTGAATTGGTCAAGACTTGTTTGTCAGAAACCCAACTCACACTAACCTTAAACCAATAAAGCGAACGTATTAGCTCATTTACTGGCTCTGCTTACCCTCTCATCAGAGTCTGTGTTTTTACCCTTTAATCATTAATCAGTTCTCGATGAAGTCTTCAAATATTTTTTTGCCAAAAGAATAATAATAATAATAATAATAATAACCTTATTATGACATTGCAGAAGTCAAATGTGAAGGGTGATGTTACCTCATGTAAACACAGGAATTTATTAGAAAAATTACACTGAAATTTCAACACTTGATTTATTTTATATCTTCTAAATTCGTACTTGTGCTATGACCCAGATTTTAAGTATAAGTTGAAGTAAGCTTATATTTTATAATTTTTACCTTTTACTTTTGAAGATAAAGGTTTGATCAAACCTCTTGAAAAGTGTTGAACTCACGCTGCAGGTCCAGCATATGGGAGAATTCTTGTGGTCCTCTTCGGAAAACACATTCTACCTCAATAAGTATCCTAAATTCTCTCCTAAACTTGTACATTCTTCAGAGTAACTTGCTTAAAGACAGAAAACTCTGTCCCTGAGTGTCATAAACTTCCATCCAAAATGGTTAAAAGGAGATCGCTTGGGTGCTTTGAGGCCCACCCACCCACTCAGTCTCTGGAAAACGTTCCAAAACAGTCTCTGACCGCATTTTCTAAAGAATTTTGATTACAAAGTGAAATGCAGTTGGAAGTTCACTGGATTTTTCTCGCATTAAAAAGAAACGAAGCCTGCTAGCACATGAACGTCTGTGTCCCTTAGGGAAGTCACTAAGGAAGTCTGACATTTGCAAATGTGAAGCAGAGCCATTAAGTTGCAGCAGTGTCTCCCTACAGGTTAGCCAGGGTTTATAAAAAACAAGTTCACGGAAGATGCATGGAGATTTAAGACTGCAGGAACGTAAGATTTCAGCTTAACAAAGACGGCGGGAGAAAATTTAATGGAAAGAGCTGCACATCACAAATATGTATTTTACGTATCCTTTTGGCCCGTGCTGCACTCTGTAGAATGCTGTACCATGGTTGAATTGAAGCCGGGCATTTGGAAAAAGAACCACAACCTTGTGGCATAATTGGAATGCACATTCTTGCATGAAACTGCATACATTTGCATGTTTCCCGTGGTGTAGTCCATTGCTATTACAATTTGTATTTGATTTTTTTGCACCAAAAGTTTGATTTCTATTTTCAGTTCCATGCCGATTTCCCAATAATTCTTTATGTCTCCGCGGAGAAATAGTGGTGGAGACGTGAACTTTGGGGTTAGACAGATCTGTCTGGCCTCCAAGGACATACTTGCCTGTGGAAGTTCATATTTGAACAAGGGGCAGTTCAAGGGCAGTGAGTGCTTGGGAAGCCAGTGGGCTGTGTTGCATTTTGGAATCTCTAGAGTGCAAAAGAAAGACCACTGAACTGGGGGAGCGGGCAGGACATCTAATTTTGAACTTGACCCCTTTTTCGCTGTCTTAATTTCTAAAACTGTTTCCTTATCATTAAATGAATAAAAATGGAGGCAATGACACCACTCTCTTGACCTCCCAGGATTATCGTGGGCTCAGTAGACAAAGAACTAACTAGATGGTAGTAACAGTGAACAGGAACTCCAACTACAACAAAAATTTAATAAGGGTTACCACATTGAATTGAGCATACCAGCAGTGATGCAGAGAGAATGCTATTCTGTACCAGCTGATGTGAAAGTTCCTCTTGGTGAAACTCTTATTACAGGGTAGCCCAGAAATAGTAGGTAGGTATACAGTATAGTTTATTTGCATTTTGTTACCTGGTTGATTACATTACAGTGTTTGTTTAACACTGACGAACCTCATTGATTTAACCATATGCCTCCTTGGGGGCCACCCTGGCGGTGTCTGGAAGGGACAGATTGATGGTTCATTGAGGGACCTCCCAGCTTTGAGTACCTTTGGAATGTAGATAAGTTGAAGGGGATGGGGAGTTGGCAGGGCTTCTCTGTGTTTCAAGTTGAGTGTGCTTGAGGCAGAGAAGGTAGAGGGGCGGAATTTAACAAAGAATACCAAAGACGAGGGGACTTTGGAAGATGTGGTTGTTGGTACCCACGTGTACCCTGAAGTATAGCCTGTAGCCACTCAGTATAATCAACAAGGCAGTCCCTTAAGAACAAGACAACTCAAAACTCAGTTTTCTTTTATTTTTTCCATGAACAAGTTATCCTAAGCCATTTGCCTTTTTTCCCCCTTCCCAACCTCCAGGCCATCAGGAAGCCATAGCAGTGTGCTTACACATCCAGACCCAGCAGACCGTCAATGACAGCCTTTGTGACATGATCCACCGTCCCCCAGCCATGAGCCAGGCTTGTAACACGGAACCCTGCCCGCCCAGGTACGTGTGGTCGTGTCCTCCTGGGACACAGGAGATCCCCGTGTGCAGAGTGAGCTCGCCCAAGGCAGGCCGGCCGAGATGACAGCATAGTGTCATGCTCCAGCCAGATCCCTGCTTCAAGGGGCAGATACCACCAGGCTCAGGAGCAACTCCCTTTCGCCTGACTTTGTCTGCATCACACATGAATGATCACAAAGTGGCCGGCTGCTGGTGGAACCCTGGGGTCAGCAGGTTGGCTCTTTCTGCTGTCCATTTTCTCAAGGGCACTTGTACACCTCCTGCCATGTGGCAGAGCACAGTGTCTGAGGACTGGTCCACAGTAGGTGCGCAGCTCACGTTTGTCGAATGACTGAGTGATCTCCTGGCTTGTTACCTAGAGCTCTCACCGGTGCTTTACTACCCTTCCCATAGACTTTCTTGGGATCTTAGATTGTGGGGTACAGTGGTACAGGCCCCAAAGAGTAGGTGAGTATGACTTCTTTTTGGTCTCCGTGGTTGGAGAAGTCAACCTTAAAAGTTAATCTGCTGCCCTGCTGAAGTCCTTGTAGGACCCGGGGAATTTTATCAGAGGGGAGGGGAGGTTTTGCCCCAGTTCCTCGGTCCTTGGGTATTGCTGGCTACAGGGCGCTCTAGCTCTCTGGGTTCTCACACAGTATCTTCCAGAATCCATCCCAACTTTACTGCTCTGTCTTTCCTTTATGGTCTTGTTCACTCTTCTGTGATAAGAGCCCTCCCATCCCCCCAACATTAAGTGTCCTTTCCTGGTTTCATTTATCCCTGGAGAACATGGGTGTGGCCTCTTTGACAATTTTCTTCGAGGTATTTTATCTTAAATCTGTCCTGTCCCTTCTCATCTGCCACTGCCTTAATTCAGATGGGTTTGAACTGTGGCAACAGTTGCTAAATAAACTCCTGCCTCCAGCATCTCCTGCTCCGATCCGCATGCACACACATGACCAGGAAAGAAAGATCTTTCTCAATTGCACAGGGACCGTGAGACCCTCCTGCGTAAAAACCCTCCATTTGTGGGTTCAAGTCCGCATACCTTGGCGTAGGGACTCATTCCCTGGGGCTGCCGTAGCCCAGTTTCACAAACTGAGCAGCTTACAGAACATAAACGTGGCATCTTACAGTTTCAGAGACTAGATGTCCGAAATCAAGGGGTAGCAGCTCTTGCGAGGGCATCGAGGGAAAATCCTATTCTGTGCCTCTCTCCTAACTCCTTCTGAGCCTCAGGCGTTCCTTGGATGACGTTCTGTCTGTGTTTTCGTATTGTCTGTGCCTCAGTTTCCCCTTTTTGTAAGCTGCCACTCAGATGGGGTCAGGGCCCACTCTAATGACCTCATCCTGACTTGCTCATCTGCGAAGACCTTAATTCCACCGAAGGTCACATTGACGGGTCCTGGGGGTGAGGACTTCAACAGGTCTTTTGCAGGGAAACAATTCAGCCCGTAAAGTCCTTCAGCATACAAAGTCCTTTGTGACCCTTGTTTTAGGTTCTTGAACTACGTCTCCTGACACTGCCACCCTCACCACCCTCTCACCTACCTACCTACCCCGCTCCCTCTCTGTGTGTGTGTGTCTCTCTCTCTCTCTCCCTCGCCCCTTCCCTCTCCCTGTCCCCCATGCTCATGCTTATTCCTGCTTTCTAGGCCTTTGTGCACATACCATGCCTTCTTCCTGGAGCTCTCTCTACCAAGAAATAAGCTGATTCTCTCCCATTAAAGTGATTATTGGCTCACTTCTCACCGGTATAATGAAGCCCGACAGAATGGGACATGGGAAAAGAGACACTTGATAGGCTCATAAAGTCCCAAGGGAACTGGGCATGGCTCAGGGGCGTGGGGCAGAGCTCCTCCAGTCTCCCTCCGCCCAGGGATTTCAGACATACCTCTTAGCCATCAGTGTCTTCACCTGAATAATGGCAGAAGGGGTGAGGCCTTAGGATTGCCCAGGTACTGTTCCGCACCAGTCTTTGCAGGTGCTTTCAGCTTGCAGGCTCCAGGGGCATCTCCTGAACCGTGCCTGGTCTTGTGACATTTATCCTTAGGTCTGCTCAAGAGCACTTTTCAATGCTCGGGACTTGCTTTAGTTCCAGGAGCAGCAGCCTTTGCTTGACCCACCCAGGAGGTCAAGGCAGGGTTGAGGTTGGTTTGCACGGTCTGCACGGATGTCCTTCCTTTGTTCTACAGATCTGAGCAAGGTTTAACAAGTCTAGAAAACTGTGTCTTCTGTGCACCAGCCGTGGGTGGTACCCCCTGCTCTTCGTCCCTGTGCCTCCGCTGGAGCTGTTGCCCTTTGTGTTCTGTGAAAACATCTGAGCTAGGAGTAATAGAGCGCACCGTGTGTCTTGGCCACTTTGTAAAATTAGAAGTGTTTATACATGAAGGGGAACACCATTCCTCATTTCTAAGTTGCAGACTTAGTAAACTTTTCGAAGGTTGAGTGTTATCTTGGTGGGGGGTGGGGGGAACCCAGCAGAGACAAAGGGTTGATGCCAAAATAAAGGTAAGTTTACAAAAATGTTTTAGGTTCTAGAAGCCCGTGGTGTAGGAACAACAGGGACAGACAGGGTGTTGCATAATATTTTCCATACAAATATTTACTGACTCCAAGGGCAATAGTAATAAAATCTCACCCCAGGGTGAAACTTACCACTGGGGTTGGGTTGGACAATCAGTGGGCCTTTATTTGCCCAAAGGCAAAATGTATTTGATGTATTAGCTAGGCTCTCCAAGGTAGGGTGTTGTATGTTTATTTGCTCTATGGGGTTACTCCCTTGGTCTGTCCTGTAACTGCCGAGTGTCTGCTATTGATGGTGTTTGCTTTTTCCAGGAGAGAGCCAGCAGCTTGTAGAAACATGCAGGGTTACATAATGGTCCCACTGGTGTGAGGACAGTCTTCTCCTCTGGCGGGCCTCAGCACTGCTAGGGAGGGAAGTTAGCAAGCAAGAGGCAAGCAGGATGTGTTCCTGTACCCACTTGCTTCCCAGTTCTTGAATTAAAAAAAAAAATCTGTACTTAGCCCATTGTCTGTTAATGAGACGTTGTTACCCATTTCTTGGATAAAAACAGAGCATTCTGTATCCAACCGATCCCTCTAGCTTGACTTTCCTGATGGATGACCATCCTGAAATCACTCCAAGTAACTTGCATAGTTATGCGGGATGGTTTTGATAGTGAAACCAAAGCCTTCTAAATTATTTAGCCATCAAATATGACCTGTATATCTGCTGGTGGTGACTTCCCTTACCTCTAAAGCTACTGGAAATGTAGATATAATCAATTAGAGAGTAACTAATGGGTGGGATGATGTTTCAATTTCATCTCCCGCTCCCAGGGCAGATCGAGGATAGATGCCGTGTTCAAACAGGGAAGACGGAACCACACGCCAAGGGCAAAATCGTTCAGACACCCAGCGGGGCTAGGGAAGGGACGGAAGAGTGGGCCTGGATCGGGTCTTCTGAGCATGGGGCCTCAGAGCAGTCAAGGTAAATGAGAGGTCCATTCCTACAGAGACAAGGGGCTGAATGTTCATCTTCTGATGCATGAGACAGAACCCAGGGTCGCTGCTGAAGGTAGTCAGGAGATTCCACAACGGAAAGATGAATTCACTCTAGATGAAATTAAAATGCAGGAACAATCTGTAAAAGGCTTTAAAGTCAGTTATTAGGATCTTTAGAGGTATAAAGGTATACATAATATCCCTGTAAAGGACTAGAAATTATGAAACAGAAATAGGCAGAAATGCAATGAGAATAGGCATTAAAAAGAATGAATTGTAAAACCCGGAAATGAAAGCATCAGTGAGATAAAAGAGTAACCGATACAGACCAAGAAAGAATTGGTGACTTAAGGGTAACACTGAGGCAGTCAAATGAAACAAAGCACAGAAAATTTAAGATTTGGGGAGAAGAGAGAAAGTTAAGAAATATGGAGGTAATGTCAGAGAAGCAAAATATGAAATAAAGTATTTACTAAAACAAGCTGGAAAAAAATAAAGAGAAACGTGCACCTAGACACATTGTTGTTCAACCGTGTAACTCCCAAGGCAAAGGAAATACCTCAGAAACATCCAGAGAGAGAAGATCTGCAGGAAGAATGATAAGGACGAACACGGATGCTTTTCTTCCCATCAATAATAATGGAATATTATAGCATTCAAACGTCTCAGATAATAACCACCAGCCTAGATGATCAGACTTAGGGAAACAATATTTTCGAGGATGAAATAAGGGTATTCACCACAAATTTCTCGAATGTGTTCGTCTTTTGAAGAGCCAGATTTTGTTTCCTAGTTCATTCGTATCTGTTAGTCATCTTGGGGTGTTTTTTTTTTTCTCTTTTCTACTTTCTCGGTTTAGCTTACTGTTCTTTTTTTATGACATCTTGAAATGGGTGCTTAGATGATGATTTTCAGCCTTCCTTTCTTTTTAATACATGTATTTAAGCCTGTTGTCTAATCATGACATTAGCTGCACCCCATGATTTTGACATTTCCTACTTTCATTACCATGCATTTAAAAGGACCATCTAATTTCCATTGTGAGTTTTTTTCTTTGACACATGAGTAACATAGAAGATGATTGCGTAATTTCTAAATATTGGGAAGATTGTCTGATATAGTTCCACTGTGGTCAGAAGACATCCTGTATGAGTCAGCTTGGGCTATGACAGCAAATTATCACAGACTGAGGCACTGAAACACACAAAAAATTACTTTCTCACTATTCTGGAGGCTGCAAAGTCCAAGATCAAGGTGCCGTCAGGGTTCATTTCTGATGGGAGGTCACTTCATGGCTTATAGACAGCTGCCTTCTCCTCTTTTAACAGACGGATCCCTTTCCTCGTGCCCTCACTAACCCTAAGGACCTCCTGAAGGTCTCATTTCCAAATGCCATCGCTTTGGGGGTGAGAGCATCAACGTGTGAATTTGGGAAAGGACACAGACATTCAGCCTGCAGCATAGACGGTGTGTTCTTTCCATCTGCTGATTAACTTGCTCTGTTTTACTTAGAATTTCTACTTCTCGTTGACTGAGGACTTAGCCTGTAGAATTATGTGTGAAAAAAAATTTTTTTCTTTCTACATATTTGTCATGCTTCTGGTGGGACCCCGCGTGGAGCGACTCTTCCTGGAAAGCTACTTGGGAATATGTCCCCAAAGCAGCTGCCTTGACGTTTCATTTTCACAGATGTTTCATGAGAAAACCTGATTTTTCCAAGACCTTAGTGGAAAGGAATCACATTATATAGTGTGTGCTCGGGGCGGGGGGCGGTAAATCCAATTCTAACATAGAAGAATTTTTCTTAGGGATATTCCAAATAATGAATCCAGGTGTCCTGAAAATTTTTTCCTGAAGTGTGCTCTTTTAAGCATTTAAAATTCCTTCTGACACCTCTTAAGTCACACTGGCCTTGGGGCTCTAGTCAAAACAAAACCCAAGATTTTATCATTGATCTATGGCACTTTGTGAGGGTGGGGAGAAATCTCCTTCTTTGTACCCTGGACTTTCCCAAATGGATACAGTCTTTAAACGCGTGACTGACGTGTCCTGACGTGTCCCACCTTTCCTCGTTGTCTTGCGTATTGGAATCGCCACTAGTGCTGCAGCCATAGGGCTCCGTGTGCTGAGTGTAAGTCGGGAGGGTCAGAGGGAGCTGGAAGTTGTTCGGGCTCTGGAGGTCACATGTGGTCTCAGTGGACAGTGCAGCATCCCCACTTATGTTTTGATGCAGGTGGCACACAGGCTCTTGGGGGCCCTGCTCAGCAACCTGTGGTGTGGGAATCCAGACCCGAGATGTCTACTGCCTGCACCCCGGGGAGGCCCCTGCCCCTGGAGAGGAATGCAGAGACGAAAAGCCCCATGCCTTGCAAGCCTGCAGTCAGTTTGATTGCCCTCCTAGCTGGCACATTGAAGAATGGCAGCAGGTGAGGGGCACAGCCTGGGGGCGCCACGGCCCCGCACCCCGAGCTTCTGATGGGGGTGAGGGGGGGTGTGCTGACTCTACCTCTTCCCACCCTCTCAGTGTTCCAGGACCTGTGGTGGGGGCACTCAGCATCGCAGGGTCACGTGTCGGCAGCTGCTGACTGACGGCAGTTTCCTGAGTCTCTCCGAGGAACTGTGCCAAGGCCCCAAGGCGTCGTCTCACAAGTCCTGTGCGCGGACAGACTGCCCTCCTCACTGGGCCATGGGAGACTGGTCCAAGGTAAGCTGGGAGTCAGTGACTGCCTCAGAAGGAAAGGAGGGGGAGGATGGGAGGAGGCTGGGAGAGAGGAAGGGAGAGGAGGAAGGGAGGGAGGAGACAGCAGGAGACTGCCCGTCTGAAAAGATGCAGGAGCGCAGGACCCGGCTCCTTCGTGCAAGCCCTGCGGGACGCTGCCCCCTGCGCTTGACGGGGCTGGTCTGCTCCTGCCCCGTCTGACTCGCACACGACGCTCGTTACAGTGCTCTGTCAGTTGCGGTGCTGGAACCCAGCGAAGAAAGCAGGTGTGTCAAAGGCTGACGGCCAAAGGCCGGCGCATCCCCCTCAGCGAGACTATGTGCAAGGATCTTCCGGGCCCCCCGGTCGTGAGGTCCTGCCAGATGCCCGTGTGCAGCAGTAAGTACGTGGGGTCCGGGCTTCGTGGACAGGCCGATTTCTGTTCGTCTTGTCCCGGTGCCTCCAGGGGTCGGCATGTACCTGATCTGTGTAGGTCAGGCCAGCCAGCCGGGAGTCAGCAATGTTTTAAGCAGGAAAGCAGTAGAGTACTGAAGACTGAGATAAAGTGCTGAGAAAAGTCAGTGTCCTGAGCTGTCGCCCACGGGGCACGTGCATCTTGTAGGGTTTCTCACCTAGAGGTCTCCTCCCTTGGCCACGACCACGGTTTCTTCCACTTGGAATTCATGAGTGTGCCTTGTAGAAGTGAACGCTGGAGTGCTCTCTAGTTTCCTTTGCTCGGTGATATCCTTGGACTCATTCTGCAGAAGTAGCGTAGCTAAGTGTCATTAAGTCTTCAGGTGTGTCTTCGCAGGTTTAAGACCGGCAAAGCTGGAAACGTGAAGTGGCATTTTGGATGCCGCTTCACTAAATCATTTATTAAGTTATAATTAATTACAGTTATTAAGTTGTAATTTATAGGAGCTCCGTATAAAGAGTTCCTATTAAGGCTCCATTATACATCGCAAAGCTGATGTACAGGTAGCACTTGTCTGTGTTTTCAGTGTCCATGAGGGACTGTACGTTCCCGTGGGCACAGGCGTGTTTCGTGCAGCAGGGTGACATGGAGGGAACTGAGGACTGGCCCTGCAGCAGTCGAGAACAAGGCAGCCGAGTGGTGCTGGGCGGTGGGGTGGGGAGGTGGGGACCAGGCACACTGGGGAGGCACCGCTTCTGGGTCCATTTCCTGTTTGTTTGTCACCATCTTTAATTACTCACCTGCAAAGTCATAGTAAGTACCTCGGGTACCCTCCTGAGCTTACGGTAAGAAAAAAGCAGAAATTAACTATTACTTTAATAATGCTTAGGAATATATATATATATAAATGCCTCATACACACACACACACACACACACACAAATATATTCAAGGGCTGTCCAGAAAAACTATCCAGACATAAATGCCTCCATTTTTTCCGGACAACCCTCGTATAATCTAAGTTTATCAGTAAGTTTCCTGCCAAAACTCATAAAACAAAGTAAGAAATAACGTTAAGGAAAAAAAAAAAAAGGAATGGCACTTACGGAGCACTTCCTGAGTCCTTTAGTCCCCACCACGTTTTGGGCAGATAGAATCCCCACTGAGAGATGAGGGGCCCTAGGATTTGGAGGAGGTCTGAGGCCCGAGCACCCGGAGCTGCCCGGTGGCCCCTGGGGCTGTTGACCACAGTCCAACTGACTCCTGAGAGCCCACACTCTTAGCCACCTCTCCGTGCGGATTTGTGGACAACGTTACCGTCCTTTTTCTCCCTGGGAGCTCTCTGAGAACAAATTTTCAAAACCTTGAGATTCCGAGACTTTGAGATTCCCAATTTTTGCAGTGTCCTGGATTTCAGGAATGTCTGTGGCGTGGGGCACGGCATCCTGCTGCGAGCTGCTGATGGGTCTCATTTTTATTAATGGCGGATGGATTTATAGCCGTGTGGCTTAGACCATAAACTGCCTTAGAGGAGAGTGAAATTAAAGGAATTCTGGCAGCTTCCTTCTGAAATAATAACGGAATAACATGTGGGAATACGTCGGGGTTATTGGGGCATTGCAAATTGGTACAAGATGAAATTATAAATTATGGTGGCAGGCAGTGGAGAGCAGAGTAAACTGTTAAGTTTTAAGGGGAGGGGTGGGGGAAAGACGGTACTATTTCTTCTCTACCCCACCCCGTTCCGTAGCTTGCCAAACATGTAGGTCATGAGAGCAGACCAGAGACAGGAATGCGTGCTCCCGGCCCAGCCTGATCGCCCTGAGCTCGGCCTCCCCTGCAGCTGTAGGCTGGCCTCACGCCATCACCTTGCTTGCTGACGTGGCTTCTCCCTCCACACTCTCTCGTGCAGTGTTCCCCGGTCCTCAGCACCATGTCACAGAGCCGAGTGGTGAGCGGCACCGGCTGCCACTGTGATCACGTGGTTGGTGCCGGTACTGGCCTCGTCATACCTTTCCTGTCTTTCTACATGACACACCCACTTGGCTGCCAGCCCTTTGCCACCGTCCCTGACAGCCCACATCCATGCTGATGACCTTGCCAACAGCCTGATAGGCCAGCACTGTCACCTTCACGGATATCCTCCCCACTCCCGTCCCCAACTTCTGTGCTTCCTTGTTTCTCAGTGCTCACAAATGGCTTCCCACTCACTCCCGCTGGTTTAGTTGATGTCTCGCTGTGACCTCTGCTTCTCCCGTCCCTCCCTGCTGTCCCAGAGCCTCCTGCTCTGGGCTGGCATTCCCAAGTCACCCACTCAACCAGCTCTGCAGCCGGCTCGTCAGGCTCTTCCCTGACCTGCTGCCTCGCTCTCCTTGCCCACCTCTAGCCCTGCTGTTTACACTCAGAAGGGTTTTGTTTTGCGGTTCTGTGGCCGAGCTACTAGCATTTGCTAAAGGAAACATCACCGTGCTGATTAGACGCACTTTATATTGATGTTACCTGAACCTAGCTGGGCAATAGTGGTTTGTTTGCTTGTGTTTGTTTTGTTGCCTTTTTTTAAATTTCCTAAGAATCCTCTAGAAATTCACCACAGCAGCTATTTCCTACTACTCTACTGGCCCCAAGTCCCCACTTCTCTGTGGGTGAACTTGTCTTTCATTCCACTAGGAACATCATGGCTGTAGGCATAATGTCCCGACTTTGCTCTGTCCTTCACCTCTCACCAACCCCCGCTGGTCTCCAGAGGGAAAGGTATTTTATTGCCTTCTTGGTAGGCCTACACCCCCCACCCCGTCTCAGTGATGGATGGAAGCGGGGTCCAAAGACAAGAAAAGCCAATCCCAATGGTGATCTTTATTTCACTTCTAGCAACACGCCCTTATGGGTGCCTTGGGTTTGGGTAAAACCCGTCCTCTTGGGAGGAGTGAGTTTCTTTACCTTCACTGACCATTTTCACAATGCCCTGGGATTGGCCGGTGGGACAAGTGTGTTGAGCTTCCGCTAGAGGCCAGTGGGGCACCATGCAGTCTAGTGATCGCCTCTGGCTGCTTCTCCCCAAACATTCTCCCACCTTAGTGAAGTGGTGACTGACATTCTCCCCATGTTTGAAGGACCAGCACAAATCCTGCCTCCCCCAGTAGTCTTTCTCAGTTGCACCTAATCGCTGAAAGGTCATAGGACATCACTGTGATACTAACTCACTTGAGTCTGGACTCTAGATCTTCTAGTATCTCATCAGGTAACACTGGGCGAAGAGGTAGGGGACGTCCAGTGGAGCGGGATGTTTGGGGGGCCTGCAGACAGTCCCACAGGCTTGAAACAGAGGTTCACGATGGGGTATGACACAAGAAAAAGCTTCAGAAGTTAGCTGTGAGGGTCTTGACCTCCACGCTCGGGAGTTTAGATTGCATCCAAGAAAGAAAGGGCGTGGTTCGATTGTGCTTGGACTTGCTCTGACAGCAGGCAGGGAGTCTAGTTAAGGGAGCACGGCACTATTCGGGCGAGGGAGCATGAGGAGAGAAGCAGCGAGGATGAGGGACATAGGACAGAGGCAGAGGTTTGCTTGAGAAAGTTTGACAGCCAGCCCTGGGGTGGCTCCAAGCCAGACTAGTTCCCCGAGGACGCTTGTGCTGCCAGATGGTGCACACCCAACCCATCAGACCTCCTCTTACTGATGGAGACTTTTCACCCTTGAACTCCATGCCTCCCCTCAACCAGGGCTTTGTAAAATAGTTTGCGTGTTTTCATGCAGTTCACTCAGACTTGCATGCGTTGCTGCTAAAGTCCTAGAGAGTTGTGAAATTCACCCCAGTCTACAGGTGTCACCTGTCATTCATGTTTTAATTCTCAAATGTTTCCAAAGAGGAAAAAAGATAAATTTGTTGGTTTGTCTCAGCTTTGGAAGACTGTCAGAAAGCATTTATTGAGACAGTTGTTTGTGTTTCCTGTCTTTATTCCTTTCTTCCCTTTCTTTCCTTTCATTCTTGCCTGCCTGCCTGCCTGCCTTCCTTCCTTCCTTCCCCTGCAGAAATGAAGCCAGAGGTGAAGACACAACCTGGTGATCAGGGTCCTCAGATCCTGGGTGTCCAGAGAGTCTACATTCAGACAAGGGAAGAGAAGCGCATTAACCTGACCGTCGGGAGCAGGGCCTATTTGCTGCCCAACACATCTGTACTTATTAAATGCCCCGTGCGACGGTTCCAGAAATCCCTGATCCAGTGGGAGAAGGATGGCCGTTGTCTGCAGAACTCCAAGCGGCTGGGCATCACCAAGTCAGGCTCTCTGAAGATCCACAGCCTCGCTGCCCCTGACAGCGGCGTGTACCGGTGCGTCGCGGGCTCTGCCCAGGAAACCGTGGTTCTCAAGCTCATCGGCACGGACAACCGGCTCATCGCGCCTCCCGTCCCTGGCGAGCGCACCGGGGGACGTCCTGGGATGGACCGCAACGACGCCGATCGCCTGGGAGCCACGTGGCACGAGATGAGGCAGATGTGGACAAGCAAGAATGAGCTTTACCTGGACGACGGCCACGTTCACAACCAGCCTTTCTTGAGAGCTTTGTTGGGCCACTGCCGCGATTCTGCGGGAAGCCCCAGCTCCTGGGAATTTAAGAACAAGCAGTTCGAAGCAGCAGTGAAACAGGGAGCATACAGCATGGATACGGCCCAGTTTGATGAACTGATACGAAACATGAGTCAGCTCATGGAGACCGGAGAGGTCAGTGACGACCTTGCGTCCCAGGTAATATACCAGCTGGTGGCCGAGTTGGCGAAGGCACAGCCAGCACACGTGCCATGGAGGGGCATGCAGGATCAGGGGACTCCCGCGGCTCAGCTAAGAGGAAAAACAGGAAGTGTGCCCCAAGGCTCGAATGTGAAAAACTCAGGCAAGCTGACCTTCAAGCCAAAGGGACCAGTGCTCCTGAGGCAGAGCCAACCCACCTTAATCTCATTTAACAAAACGGTGAATTCAAGGATTGGAAACACCGTGTACATTACCGAAAGCACGGCGCTCATCAGTATCCTATGCGAGCTTGCTGCCCCCAGCGAGGCTACTACATACACGTGGACCAAGGACGGAGCAGCGTTACAGCCCTCCGAAAAGTACGTAGCGTAGGGATCTAGCGTTCCCTTCTGCATGGGTATTCCAGTTTTCTTGAGACACTTCAAATTCCTTCTCCTTAGAGGGTTCTTTAGGAAAGGAACTGAAAAACGTTAGGATGTGTTTTTCGCATGTGCATTGGCATCTTTAAACTTAAGCCACGGTATCCCAAATCACTGTCACGTAGGTACGATACGAGACCAGATACAGGTAGGCCAGGTTTAGGCATGCGTAGACTAAGCGTGCATAGTCTCTCTCTTTGCAGAGCACACGTCATATTTGAAAATAAAGTCAGTCTGAGGCCATTGAAAAAGTAAGCACACTGGCAGTCCTGTTGTGCAGGAACAGCACATCAGCACTGGCAGTGACCCTTACATCTCGGGCACCCGGAAGTTCACGTCAGCCCCGGGAGTTTGGCAGGGCGGGGCTCCATAGTTTTCTGTGACTTCCTTGAGGAGCAGAATCCCGTGAATAATTCACAGCCCATCAGAACCACGGACCACAGCTCCTGACCACCACCAGTGATGTTGGCCTGTCCCACACGTAACGACAGCCTTCCTTGGTGGGAAGATTTGGGTATCTGAGGTCATGGTCCATATCATTGCAGTTTTTTTATGTCATAAAGTCCCAAACTGGAAGATGCTATGGATCCAAGTTTTTGGAGGTGCTCAAAACACAAGAGTGAGTCCTGTTTAATTTTACTGCGAGCTCTCTGTCAGTGTAAAAATACCACATTTCATTCACTTGACATAAAATAAGTGGGAATAACAGAAATATTAATTCTCTTTTGCATTCTTCAGTGTCTCCACATCCTGCTATTTATGCACTTAAGACTGTAGGCATCTTGCTTTTATTCATTTGCATTTAAGCTATTAAGCTGCACCTCATCTGCCCCCATGGATGTTTAAGAGACACAAACAATCTGCAGGTGTTAACATTATTTTGCAGACTAGGAGGTACTTTAAAAATGCAAGGTTTATTTGTATCCTCTCTTTTGTGCATTGAGCCTAACACATTTAAACAACAGGAGAAATCTAGGTAAAATTCAATTTTGTGAAATAAATTATTAGACTCTGTGTTAGAATGAAAAGGTAGAACAAATTTATTTATATTATTTTTTGCCCTGGAACTCTGAACCACAGGCATGTAATGCAATTTTAGAAGTGGAATAAACCTCCCTGATCAACTACTTTAGTGGTTCTGAAATCAGACCCCTTTGAATGATTGAGGGTCCTAAGGAGTTTTTGTTAATGTGAGTTATTATCTATTGATATTAGAAATTAAAACCAGGAAACATTTAAAAGACCTGCTTATTAATCCACTTAGAAACGACTTAACAGTAAGTCTGTACATGTTCACATAAATAACGTAATTTTTGAAAAGCAGTATTTAAAAAAAAATTTACTCTTGTCAATGGTAACATGTTACATTTTTGCAAACCTCTTTAATGTCTGGCTGCATAAAACACCTGTGTACTTTCATACATGCCTCTGCATTCAATATGGTGTTTGAATTGAAGCTTCTAGAGGAAATTTGGCCTCCTACAGATAAGTTAGTTGGAAAAAGAAGGAATAAATTTAATAGTCTAAGTGGTGGTTTCTTAAAGGTTAGTTGGAACATGGAATCTAAAATCACATTACCGCAATTTTGGTACCCTCACAATGAAATCCGTTGGTGTTTCTTGCAGTTTGCATGGATCTTTCTTACCGACACAAGATTTTAGAGCATCACACACTGGTCGTTTGGTAAATACTGGCTCACTGAGTTCTACAGATCTTCCACATGCTGACACATTTCATTAGAAATATAACACACACACACACATCCTTTCCTATCCCTGCGCAGCTCCGCAGAAGAGTCTTGGCGCTAGGGGAAGCCATCGGGCTCCCCGGGGAGAATACTAATTTTCTGAAATTCTGTTTTTTCACTTGAAAGTTCGAATTTTAGCATTGGCAACAAATGCTGTCACTTGTTTTCCTTGAATTGGCCAGCTCATTTTTGGTTCATTAAAAACAAACAAACAAACAAACAAAAACCCCTCTATCTGCCAACTACCCAAGCCTGAATAATCACAGTTTGTCCATCAGTCATTCTCCCCTGCAGACGTGCGTTGTGTCTGTGTACTTCCCGTTCTGTCCTACGGGATATTAAAAACGTATGTGCTCAAGGGTCGTAAAAATTAGTAAGTTTTACTGCACCGTTAAGGATATTCTTAAGGGAAACTGGCAGTGTTGTCTCTCCGCGCGTGTGTGATGGCTAAGAACACAGTGACCACTGCTAGCCATCGTCGGAGTCACCACTTTGGGGCTTCTGTGAGGGTGCCCACGGGTGTACCCACCACAGCTTTCACTGTCAGTGCAAATGTCAAGGCCGTGAAGAAGGCGTACTGTTGTGATGCAAATAGCTTTCACGTCACGGACGCCTGGGGTCCAGGGACCCACCCCTTGGGGACTACTGGTCTAGCTCAGCAATTCCAGTGGAAACGCAGACTGAGACAGTTGTGTGGTTGGTTGACCTTTGGCCATGTGAGCCCCCCAGGGATGGAGGGGAGCATGGTCAGTTGAAGTCAACGTATGTTGAATTGAGTTGATTTTTGTATGTGGGTAGCTCCCTGACTGGGAATTGAACCCAGGCCGCAGCACTGACAGCGCCAGTGACGAAGCCTTAAGCCACTACACCATCAGGGAACTCTGAGTTGATTTTTAATAGGTTGCCTTGATCAGATGGAATTAACATCAGTCTCTGAGTCCGAAACACCACTGTGTGACTCACGTGTGTCTGTTATCCTTGGCTATTGAACCAATTCCACATGGCTTTTAAAAGTTCTTGCTTTTAATTTGTTTTTTAAGAGACAAAAAGCATAAGATCCATTGCGAGTTCCATTTTGTTTTCCCCCACACGTACCTCGTTCATTTGTGCAACTTAGGTTTAATTTACATAAGAGAGGTTCTGACCTAGAGCTACATCTTTCTGAACTTCATCAGTCTTTGCAGTCGGAGTAAGTCAGGAAATGGAAGCCCCGATCCAGTGGGGGAGGGAAAGACACTACACGCGGAGTGTCCTTCAGATGGCAGGGGCGTAAACATGTCAGCTTTGGGAAGGGGAGGCTGTGGGCGGAGTCACTGGCGATGTCTGTGGAAGGATCCACTTTGTTATTACTTCACATTAAGAAAAAGGCGAAGCTGAGGCCAAGGTCAGACCCCTTAAGGAACCGTCAGCCCAGGGGCTGGCTGGTCCTGGGTAGATACTATGTGAGGGGCTCCACCTGGCCCAGTAGGCCCAACTGTTTATCTCAGTGATTCCTCACTGTGCTGTTAAACTGAGCCCTACAGACCTGCAAGGGAATGGTTTCAGAAATGCCACAATCACACCCACATACGTGAAATGACTTAGGAAGACTTTGCATGTGTTTTTCAAGTATAGTTACTAAGTTATACTTTTGTTCTTAACTATCCCTTCACAGGGATGGGACAGTGTAAGTCTAGCCCTGCTCAGAGCTAGGTCTGCCATGCTCCTATTGTTTTCATTTCTGCCCACTCTTGTATATTTCCTGTGGGTGTCAGGGGGTTTGCATCCTGCTAACATGTTGACTCTGTGCCATCTTTTTTTTTTCTGTTCTGTTCTGATCATTCATACATTTAATCACCCAAGGTTTTTGAGAACTTGCTAGAGAAAGTCACTGTGCTAAGCACTGAGGACGCACAGCTGTGAATAAGATCACAGCTCCTGCAACAATCACAATCTAGTGGGAAGACATAGATACTTCATCAAATAAACACATGAACCAGAGCAGAAAGTAGCCCAGAGGGGGCGGAAGATAGCACTAGGAGTCCTGGGAAAAGCTTTGCAGGGGAAGTGACATCCGATCCAGGACTCAGTGGGTAGATTGGAGTTGGCCAGAGGTGGGAAGGACATTCCGAGTAAAGTGAACAACATATGCACAAGCTCGGGGGCGATGAAAGATTGTGGAATGTTCTGGAAGCTGTTAGAAGTTCCTTCTGGCTGGAGCCCAGAAGTGACAGGAAATGAAGACGTGGCCCAGCTCCCTCTGTGGAGAAACGTACAGCATTTAGTAGTCACAGCAGTCCCCATATTGCTAAGGCGGGGATGGGGCAGGGGAGAAAGTCATAGGCGGACCACCAATTCCGATGATCTAGAAGCAGCTTCATGTGATTGAGAAGAACATTCTAAATTAAAAGCAGAACCAGCCCTCTTCCCATTTCCGGAATACTTAGGTCATCCATTAGGATACCCCTGATCCTCAGAGTGGTGTTTGCGTGTTTTGTGAGTATCGAGAAACCTGGGCAACTCCTGTAGTTTGGCCCTGGTTCTGAATCGGCGTGGTCAAAACGCAACAGGACGCCGCCTTTGCCTTTGTCACCTGCACTGGCTGCTTCCCACAGGGACTGTGAGACAGTAACGGTCGCCAGGCAGCCCTAACGCCAAGTCCTCTGACGTCCAGTGTGAAATCCCACACCTGCCGTTCGTTAGGAAGGATTGGGGCAGAAAATGAGGGTTTCGTGTCCACTGAACCAGGGGTTGCTAGTTTGACTTTTTTTAAAAAATGTGGTAGAGAAGGAACTGAGTGCATCCAGCAAAGTCTGTTCTCGGGCAGCGTGAGATAGAGACTTCCGGGCGTTCACGCCGAGAGCACAGACTTGCCCGCCCTCCGGTCTAGGCAGGATGCTTGACCCGGTCGTCTTCCGGGATCCCGTGCCAGCCCGGAGTCCGTGATTTTTCAGTCGTCTTTTTCTGGGACTTGCTAGGGCCTAACGCAGTTCGGCGTGTTCCATGATGGCATCCTCTTTCTAACGTGTGTTCTGCAGAGTCACTTGGTCTGGACCGGGAAAGATCGAGATACGGAACCCTACGAAGACAGAACAGGGGCAGTACGGGTGCTCTGTGGCTAACCGTCTGGGTTCAGACGCGGAGAGTTCTGCTGTGCTGTACGCAGGTAATGCCTGTTGCTGAAACCCGGGTTGCCTGGGCTTTGCTTTTGTTTTAATGTGGAAAAAGAGAAGCGTGTCTCACACGTCCACAGGAGAGTCACCTGGTGTGTGGTGGTGGGGGCGGGGGGAGGTGTTAAAACACAGTTTCTAGACCCGGTTCCCAGAGGTTCTGACCCAGGAGGTTTGGGACGGAGTCCCTGAATTTGCATTTTTAGCATGTTCCCGGGTTACGCTGATGCTGCTGGCCTGACTCTCCCGGCCTCGCTTTGGAAATAGCTGTCCCAGCGCTCGCTTTGTAAGAATTGGGAGACAAGGGTTAACTGCCAGTGTTGATAGCGTGGACTTGTCATTTTTAAAGTGCTGTCAGCCAAGGAAAGAGTGGTCCTCCTCTCCCAGTCGCAGTGTCCCTCCCAGTGGTATGCCTGCCCATCCTCAGAACCTCTTCTGGGAAGGTGTGGCTGTCAACTAGTGTGTGATCTTCCCAGGAAGTAGCAAGGCCGCTTTCGCAGGCAAATGTGCTTTTATCACGAAGGAACGTGCTTTAGGTGGCAGTGTTGTAAGCTGTGTTTCCTTGTGGCAAGCCCACGTTTTGGGATTAAAAACAAAACCAGAGAGCCACCCACCTCCTCCCTGCCCCGTGGTTCCTGGTGTGTGTGTGTGTGTGTGTGTGTGTGTGTGTGTGTGTCTCACGTGGACTCAGACAGGCAGAGGGCCACGACCCGAGGTTAGAACCCGGCATTTAGACGAAGTGTTGAGCTTTGTCACAGGCACTTCACGTCTATGAATGGAGTAGTTGAGTCTCCAAGGTCTGACATTAAGCCCCCTCCCCAAGCCGTCTCCCCTTAAGTCCATCTCAGAACACTTCACATCCCCCAGGACAGTTGTCACACAGTCCCCAGGGGCCAGGGGACATGCTGGGACAGCTATAGACCGGGCCCAGGACAAGAGTTCCCTACCTTTTCAAATCTCAGGGTAGCTTTGCACCGCCCCAGGCGGCTCCAGGACAGAACGTGACACATGTGGTCACCCAAACATGGCCGTCCCTGAAGTCTCCCCAGAACCCCTGGAAACCAGGCAGCTAGGGCGTGTCGTGGTTGGTTCGTGCTCTGGGCCTGGGTGGTGATAACACAGGGAAGGACGTGTGGCACCTCGTGTGCTAGTGGCGGGGTGGCGGATGGTGTAGGGCAGAGGACCCCTCTGTCAGCACCTTTTCTGGGCCATCCCTGCCCTCCACGTGCTTTCACACAGACCTTGTCCCTGTCCCACCACGCCTTCTTTACTTCTTGTGAACTCCTGAATTCCTTCCGTTTCCTTCCATTGCAGATGATCGAAGAGGAGTTGGTCCCCCGTTTGGGGGATAAAACAGAGTATCCTCAGAGCCTGTTTTTGCAATGCACCTTACTGTTATTTTGCCATGTGCCATGTGCACCCACATTTTTTGGCCCATACTTTCAGGGGAAAAAGTATTTTGTTTTTTGATTTTTTAATTCAAAAATTTATTTGTTTATATTTGAGTGCTTGGGGTTTTTTTTTTTTTGTATTATAAAGATATTTTAGGGAGTTCCCTGATGGTGTAGTGGCTTAAGGCTTCGGCGCTGGTGCTGTCAACGCTGCGGCCTGGGTTCGATTCCCAGTCAGGGAGCTACCCACATACCAAAAAGCCAAAAAAAAAAAAAAAAAAAAAAGATATTTTAGCATTTTTTAAAACACATTATGGTACAAGAAATTTTATGTAGCATATCATTACAAAACTCAAGAACAGATCAAGGTATAAGAAATTTTATGTATAAAATTTATTTTTATATATATATAAAATAAAACCTGATTATCTCATTCCAGGGTGTTATTTTGTGTACACTTGTCGTTATTGATTTCTAGAGTTACAGTTTTAATTCATAAGCATAAATAAAAGAATTAAAAACATTTATTATGAAGAGGTACGAAATTAGTACTACCCATGTATAATGTGCCTCTTTATTTTTTCCCCTCACAAATTTGGGCCAAAAAAAAGTGGGTATTATACACAGCAGAATACGGTCATCCCTCTGCACTGTCCATGGACACGCTCCAGGCCGGGTCTGTCCCTCCCAGGGTGGTCCAGAGAGAGCCACGCCTCCGCCCCTGCCCTGGGAGAGCTCACGGAAGCTGCCCACACACAGCTCCACTTACCCAGAGCAAAGGCCCCAACCTAACATCGTTTCCTGTTCCCTTTGAATTAAGAGGCGCCCGTCATCCTGTCCGTGGAGAGAAACGTCACCAGGTCAGAGCACAGCCACCTGTCTGTCGTGGTGGGAGGCACCGTGGAGGCTGCCCCGCGAGCAAATGTGACAATCCGGTGTCCTGTCAAAGGTCAGTGTGGCCACTGCCAGCTCAGTGTTGCCAGGAGATGCCGGGACCGCAGCCTGGTGGGCTTGATTAAGAATCGGCTTTTCGAGCACGCTGGTGGGTGTGTCGGCGGTGAGCTCCCACCAGCTCGGGCGGCCCGGGTGGGGAACAGAATGCCACTAGATTCACGTCGAGTGGGGACTGAGACTGGCGTGTGCATACGGACAAGACCAGAACATTCTCTGGAGAGCAGTAGCTCCCTGACCCCCGGTTCCAGTGTGGTACTTGTCATGGCAACCACCTAAACCGAGTCTCGTCGTCAGGTGGTTGCTTGGCGAGAACCGAATCTAAATAGCGGAGTGTGGTGGTTGAAAATGGTTGCATGGGTCCCCCAGCTGCACAGAGCCAGGTCAGGGAGTGGGAATGTCAGGGCCCCGGGCCTAGACGCTCTCTATCCCGGGCCGTCTGTGGCCTAGACGCTCTCTATCCCGGGCCGTCTGTGGCTGAGGATGACCAGTCTCTGTTTACAACAGCAGATAAACCTCCTTTCTGATAGACCCGTTCTTTTTATTTTTTTTTAATGGAAGTAACACTTTGCATCTGACCTTGCCTTAACCTCGGGTCATTCTGCCTCTTTGAAGCCATGGATTCTTAAGGCTTAACCTGGGTCCATGCATTCTCCAAGCTGCGAGCAGTGTTGTAGGCTGCAGACATATCCATTGTATCGGGGCCGGGGGGTGGGGTCCTGTGTGACTCGCTTCGATCTGTTTCTCAGAGACAATGGGAACAGTTCAAAATTAAGACATACTCCATTCAGGTGGCCTTGCCTATGCCTGTGACTTAACTGTGCCTCGATTGAAGTCTCTGTGTGACCCTAGTTCCCTGGTCTCCAAGTTCTCGTAATGGAACTAGATGGAGAAAGATGTTCTGGATTTGAGACAGAGGTCTAATCAGAGAAAGTCGTGACCCAGACAGGCCCCAGGTCAATGGAGGAGCCTATGCTGCTGTTGTCACCTGCATGCTGAGGGTGAATGTAACAAGAGGCTCCTAGGACACGTCCACCCAGCTCTCAGGCTGTCCCCCCACCCCCACTGGGAGCACTCACGGTGTTTCCAAAACTGCACCTTGGACTCCGCAAAGAGTGGAAATGTGCTAACCCCACTCCCCACCCCTCCGGGCCTCGGCATTATCCAGCTACAGGCCGAGGAGGACAGCAGCACGGAACTCCCCCGTCAGCTGCCAAAGCCACAAGCGTCTTGCGTTCCTGCAGCCCTACACCTGCGGAGGATCCTGCAAAACGGGTCTGACTTAGACAAGGAGCAACCTCGACGTCGGACCGTATTTCTGGATTTCTTAAGTCCACGGCGGTTTTAAGATCAGGCTTTCAGTGGGGCGGGGGGATGGGCCATTGGAAGAGGGCATTGGTATATTAGTGTGCTCCGGGACGTCCAGGGCTGGCCTCTGGGGACACTGGTTTGGGGAGTGAAGCCTCCAGCACAGAAACATTGGACTTTCCGGTTTTGTTCTCTCAGTCAGGCCCAGCGTGTGGGCCATCTCTCTTCTCTCCCCGACTCCTGCAGTCCCCCTGGGGCCTCAGTGGAACTGGCGTTGGGGTGTTCCTTCCCCCACACCCTCCACGTTGAGCTCTTATTAGCAATGATCCCAGCAGGCATCCTCTATGGATCGGGCCCCAGGAACGAACACATCCGGAGTCCTTTCTTTTGCAAAATAAATCCAACTCATTTCAAGTTCTGTGCCGTTTTAAACACACCTGTAGTGAATTTAACTGTGTGTGCTTAGGGGCAGAAGCCATAGCTAGCTTAGCCTTTTATGCAGATTTGTCCTTTTAAAGACAGAGAGTGAAGCCGACGAAAGGTCGGAAAACTTGGGTTTTACGGAAGGTTCTGTCACAACCTTGTGTCCAACCGTCGACCCTCGGTGAGTCACGAATGCCCCCCACGGTCATCTCTGCAAGTAGGAAATAGACTGTGGTAGTGGAAGAAGGGGATTTTTATTTTCTGGAGGAGACCGTTGTCACACTTACGAGCCCAAATACTGCTTTATGACATTACATTTTCAGAGGACCGAGGATTTCCTCAGTGGCATATATAAATTTTTCTTTTACTTCCCAGTTGCCCTTCAGCCATTTTCCACTAATTATCATGAGCTCATCAATTCATACATTTTAGACGGATACATAATTCTTCGTTATATAGTCACATGTGCTGTATTTAACCCATACAGTCTAAGTATCCATAGTGATCATCTCCAGTCACTCTGAGTTGCTATTTCTAGTAACTCCATTCAGTAGTAGAACCTAGAAATCTGTATGTATGAAGGCTAAAAGTTCATAAGTCGCATTGCACTTTAAAAAATGTTTTCTTCTAAAATTGGGAAGAAGAAAACATTTTTTTTAACCTCTGCACCCTTTCTGCCACCTGCTGGTGAGAAAGGGAAGCTCACTGAGGGAAATAACCAGTAGGTATCCATAGTAGCCTGTTTTTTCCTCAAGTTCTTGCTTCGTGAGACGTTATTTATCCTATAATTTTCTGCTGCGTGTGTGCATTCTGTGTTGCTTGTTTTTCTAGTTCCTCAAGCTCATTGGCGGTCCAGCCAACCTTCTTCTCGACTCTGAGACGTTCTCGTTGTGTCTCAACTAAATTATTAGCTTTCTTCCCTGGGGCGAATGCTTTTCCGTACAGGGGAGGACTTGGAGAAAATTTTTGTGGTGCAGCAAGATTGTGCGGTTAAATTCCTAAACACAACCTCACCTCTCTGACAATTACTTTCCCCGCAGACTATTGGTTTATATTATATAGTGTGGAATGCAGTGGTGGTGATTTAATGTCTTTGTCACAGATTCCTTTGACCCTCCTCCTGCTCCCAAAGGACCATCCCTCCAGAGAAGCACACGTCCCCACAGAAGCTTGCATGCGATTCTCAGAATACTTAAAAAATAAAACCCGAGAATAATATGCTCACTCCTGTTGTACGCACTGGACCTTTTGGTGCTTTTGACCATATTCTAAATGAAAATGTTTCATTTGTTTTTCCAAATCTGTGGTTTGTGAAATGGATCCCCCCTTCTCTACTCTATCTCTTTAAAAAAAAAAATCACATACAATCCTTGAAATAGGTAATGTTACTTTTAAAGTATTTTTAAAACCTCTTTTTTTACTCAAAAGGTTTTCACCCTGCACGCACACACTTTACTTGTTTGTTTGTTTGTTTGTTTTACTCATGCCCACAGTACCCAAATCTTCCCAGCAACCTCCTCTCTTAGCCCTCCAGTCAGCCAAACGACCCGTCATAGATGGTTGGAAATTCCATCCATTCTGCACGCGTTCACTAAGCCCGGCCCAGTTTTGTGTACGGAGATGAATCAGGGCTGGGGTTTGCCGCTCTATAAACAAGGAGACTATGACAAAGTCTTAGGTGTTTTCCAAGTGCCCTCGGCCACATAGAGGAGAGGCCAGTGAAGGGCTTGTACAGGATTGGAGGAGCTTTACAGACTAGGTGACAGCACAGTCAGGCCACTTGGAACAAAAAAAGAAGAAGAAAGCCGTGGGATTCGCAGCACCCCAGGCAGGTCCGTGAGCCTTGGAATGGGGTGTGGCGGAGAGGGGGAAGAGGTGGGCTTGAGAGTGTAAGTGGGGACCAGCCTGCGAAGGGCTTTCGAAGTCATGCTGAAACCTTGGACTTGATGTCGTCGGCAGTGGGGAGACGAAAGCTGTAAGCTGCGTGATGGCGTGAGCCAGTGTGGCTGTCAGGACAGCACGCGGCGTTCCATATGCGCTGAGAAGCGCAGGGGAAGCAGACTGCAGAGGTCACACGTTGAACTCCAGCATAGTGTCAGTGGTCGTCGACTAGGTGGTTGGGCCGGTCGCTGAAGATGATTAAATGAAGATTCCGCGCCTCCGATGCCTCCAAGAGAGGGCAGGTACACCTGGCATTTAGTGATGGCTGTCATCGACACGGCGGTCCCCACAGGCTGGGGCTGGGGCGTCGGCACAGAGCGTGCGTTAAACCTGGGAAGGAACTACATCGCAGAGGGCTCCAGGCATGAATGCTGCCAGGCAGCCTCTGAGGAAGGAGTCTGTGGAAACACCACCAAAACTCAGCATCAAACATAACAGTAATGGAAAGAGAAGGCACATTAGGTGGTGAACTGATTATACATCAAGCTGACAATGCACTGTAGAACTGTATGCCTGAAACCTATGTAATCCTTGCTAACAGATGACACCCCAATAAGTCTAACAATAAAAATGAATGAAAACCAAAAAAAAAAAAAAAAAAACCCAATAACTCGGGTCCCAAAAATGTGTGTCAGCTTGAAGGGCCTGTGAGGGGGATATTCTGTCCCCTTTGTTGTGCAGACGAGTAAATGAGTTCAGGTACCGTCCAGCTGTTTACCTAATGAGTGGGTGAGCGAAACTCTAACCCCAAGTCTGTGTGACCCCAAGGAAGTAGGTGGAGAAGGAGACTGCAGAATGGGACCTGAGGAGGCTAACCAGGGAGCAGAGTGTCACGGGCCCGAGGCAGGACTTGGGGAGCGTCCTAGCTTGGGCACGAGGTGTCAGAGGCTCAGGCAGAGGCAACACCCAGCCCCTGACCTCACCTGGACGACTGTCCCCTGGTGGGAGCTCTAGGACCCAGGTTAGACCAGCGGGCTGCCTGACACTGCTCACTCAGTCCCCAGGCTGATGGGGACCCCGCTGCTCCCTCCAGTTATTTTCCGTTTGCGGATTCCCCCCACCCCGAGTTACATATTTGATAACCTCAACACCCCTGTCCTCCCTCGTGACTGACACACACGGTATACACAAGTCACGGACAGTGGTGGTTCAGGCCTCGTGTTCACCTCCCCCCACTCCGCGAGCGTCTGCTTTAATACGTCTGCAGTATGGCCTGCAACTCGGGGGGTTTTAAGGTTTCAAGAACCATGGCTCTCGCCAGCAAATGTGGCCAAGGAGCCTCCTGAGTCTGATCTCAGATGTTACCCCAAAACGAGAGACTCCGCCTTGGGAAACAGCGGGTCACGAGGAGTGAACTCCGGGCTTGGGCTAAAGGTGGGGCCCGGGTCCAGGGGCCAGGCTCGTCCGGAGGGTGGAATCCGGCCAGGAGCTCGGGGTTCTGAGGTCCAGAGAGAAGATGTCTGCTTCGCTGTCAGACAGAGTCATGGAGGAGAGGCCTGACAACGGACCCTTAAGAAGGAGTGGACATTGTCCAGGCGGTAAATGAGAATACGGAACAGTCCCCGTGGAGGGAACAGCATGCACGCAGGTAAATCGCAGCATGGCTCACAGTGAGGCTCCTCAGCTCCGGGTCGCCACGGGGCCCTCACAGGGAAAGGGGTTTGGTGTCCTCCTCCAAGCCCAGGAAGAGTTACAGATCTTCCTCCCCACCGTTCCTAAGGAGAAAGGAACCTCCAATTCAAGCCAGTGGGAGCAGCTCAGGAAAACACGAGAAGGGGCAAGTGACTTCAGAGGAGGGGAAAGGAGAGTTTGGGCAGTTGGCTCAGCCTGGCAATGTCACCCAGAAGCTCCACTGATAGCAGCCCCCATGTGTAATAGTTCTCCAGGGTTCAATGGTGATGGCAGCCAGACCAGCGTGAAGACCATGGGGCGTGACCTCGTCGTAAGCGAGACTTGAAATATATCTTTTAGGGAACACAGCACATCCGTTGGTTCATCTCCATGCCAGCGTTACACTGAGAGGTGACCACAGTTGCTTGTTTCATAAGGTCGTCCCCGTGAGGGCTCTTGTTCAGGAATTCTCTGTGCTGGAGACCACGGTTCCTACCCCGTGCATAGCTCCACGGTACAGCCTCTGTGCCTGATTTGCACCAGCTTTGACCTCGAGTCTTAGTCTGCAAGGAACCACGGGAAGTTTGTGGTTTGGAGAGACAATGTGGAATGACCCTCGTGTTGCCCTCTCCAGCTCATAAATGAGACCTCCGAGGACAGTCCAGCAGTGAGCTGTGTGTGCTCATGAGAGATGACTGGTGGGGTTGAAAAGAAGTCCAGGGTTCCTGAGAGGTCAAGGATGGCCACCCTGGGAAGAGGCCCTGTGCCAGCAGGAGGACGGGCGTTTCCTTGGCAGAGGAAACATATGTTGGAAGCCTTTGGGGAAAGGCTCTTGACTGTGGAACTGGGGATAGACGCTATGCCCCCAATTCCTTCTAAATCAGCAGTTCTCAACCTGTGGGTCACGACCCCTTTGGGGGTCAAACAACCCTTTCACAGGGGTCACCTAGGACCATCGGAAAACACATATCAGATATTTACATGACGATTTATAACAGTAGCGACATGACAGTTATGACGTAGCAACGAACATAACGTTATGGGGGTCACCACAGCACGAGGAGCTGTATGACAGGGTCGCGGCCTTAGGAAGGTTGAGAACCACTGGTCTACATCCTCAGATCACATTGCTTGGAGATCTGATGAGGCCAATCTGTGTCATGTCGTTTTGTCAGAGAAGAGAAGAAACGTCCACAACTATTCCAGGAGAATTCCGTGACTAGTAAAACGCCATTGCCTCCTGTTTGGAGCAGGTTCTGAGTATGGCATCCTCGGTGGGTTAGTCCTTTACGGCTAAAACGTGTCGGTGATGTATTACCTGAAGAGTAGAACTCCCTACAGAATTTAGAAAGCAGTGCAGGTGGACCCTGCAGAAGAGAACACTGTGTGCCTGTGTCTCAGCATCTGACGGCATCGTTTCCTCATACGCCCTGGAGGTGACTAAGGGTAGCTCACAGTTTCAGTTGTCTTATATGAAACAAAACAAAACAAAAAAACAGAATATTGCCTGCATTTTGCATGCCTGCAAAAAACAGACACATGAACAAAACTATACATGATACAGTGTATCACACTGATCACATATGTGATATATTGGTTTAAAAACCCCAGCATTGTAGAGCGGTCTGAACAGGCCAAGAATTTGAGAGTGTGGAATATTTCGTGGGCTTTCCAAGGATGAAGGAAATTTGTTTCTAAACAGTGACTGTTGTAAAGACACCCCAGAGGTGCAGACTTGTTTGCAACACATGTTTCACGTAGCCCCTCCAGATCTGGAACCTCTTTTTCCACAACATTCATGTTCCAAAAACCATTTCAGCATTGTGGAAACAAAACGCTGATCCTTCTAGGGCTGTGCATCCTGGGGGAAATAGCCTGTCTTTGAGGTTAGATGAATGGGTTTAAAGTATTCCTGACATGTTACAGCCGTTTCAACAAGGCAGACGTTTGTCGTTGTGAAAGACCGAGAGGAGCAGGGAAGGATGGCCTCCGGATTCCCTCTGGCCCGGTCAAGGGCTTGAGCACATTCACACGTGGTAACGACGCGGCTACAGGTGCTGAGTCGCCAGGGTCGGCTTGTTTTCCCCGCTTCCCTCCTTTCACGTCTACAGGCTTGCCAAGTTGGGTGGTGGTCTTCTTGACGTTCCCTGTACAGGCCTGACCATCACTGTCAGTAGCCTGGCCACTCTGGGGTATAGGCGTAAGCGTCATAGTCCCTGACCCCTGTCAGGTCCAGGGTTTGGGGATCGCACACCCTTCCAGAACCGATGTTCGCCAGCGTCCTTGTGGGCTCTCCTGGGCCTGGGCTCCCTGTTGCACTGACCTGGTGAGGTCTCTCTTGGGCTATCAACCAACCAAGCTGCACCACTCAGTGCCTTCTCTGGTTTCTACTCATAGCCTTTGGCAGAAATGTCAGAAGCAAGACCAAAGGTTTGGGGACCCGTGACTAATGCATGCACCCCCGAGCTCATCTGTTCCCTGCTCTCCTGGCCCCCTCCTTCCTGTCCTCACCCCTAACTCCTCGCATTGCCATAGGAACCCCAGATTCTCTTCTCCTTACTATGCTGCTCTTGCCCAGGGGTACATGCTGGGCTGCTTGGGGGTACGGGAAAAATCATCAGTCATGAAAAAAAACTAGTAACAAAACAAAAAAAACCCCAAAAACGTTAGTTATGGAACAATAAATGTTAAGTTCAAATTATTGTCGATGGGGACACGTCAAAATAAGGTCACATTATCGAATGATGATGGGTGAGGGCGTGGCTATGAACCCTTCTCCACAAACCACACTTTTGCCAGTCATTAACACAGTTTCAAAACAATCCATTTACGACGGTTCTAGAACTTCCCAACCACACAAATACATCCGTAGCCAGGCTGTTTGATACGTTTATAGTTATCGACGGAGTAAACGTAAGTGCGTTGTCTTTCATTGTGATTCTTTTCAAGAAGTTATTTTATTTAAGGTTTAAATACTTGATCATATCATCAGTATTTAACTGTTAGGAATATTGTCAATTAAAATCTGTGTTTGTACTTAAAGTGTAGTAATTTTTTTCTCCCCCGACTTATTACCTCGTACTGACCAAAAGCACCTCTTTTCTTTACAGACACCTGTTTAAAAAGCGGGCGTGCCGTGTATAGAAATGGGTGTAGGAGGGGTCCACTGGCAACCACTAGTTTCTAAACGTCCCAAAATGTTCACAGGCGGCGTACGCGCCCCTCTTTCGAGGACAGCTGCAGTTTCCCAGAGGAAAAGCCGTCGCTCTGGGCTGTAGTGTTTGCTCTGTTGGATTTGCGGCAGCAGGCCTGCTGTGTACAGGGCACTGTTCTGGGCTCCCAGGGTGACCGTGCGTTTCAGCCCTGAAGGAGCTGCTGGCTCAGGCAGAGGCCCTCCCGGCGGGGTTCCGGAGAAGGACACAGAGCCCCGAGAGGACTCCCACCTGCCTTACACGCCTGAAAGCTTCCAGGTGGGAGGAGCTGCTGCTCAGCATCACAGCAGAGCGCTGGTCCAGCTCCTGGCCAAGTGTAGGATGCTCCCTGGGAGGGACGATTTGACCCTCAGCACTTCTCTTTGGTCCCTGAAATTACCCTCTTTCATGGAAGTGTTTGGCAAGAAAACGTGTCGCCGGGGGGTCTACATCTGTCTTAAAGAAGGAGGAATGTTTCATGGCCGGTGCACAGCAAGCAACTGAACGACCCAGGCGAGATGTTTTTGTTTTCCAAAGACGTCTTTGTGAGCACCACAAAGCCGAGCACCGCCTAGAAACGCCACCTGGGTAGAAATACCCTGTTTTTTCCTGTTGTATGTGATTGAACCTGCTCGCTGGTTCTAGTCAGCGTGCCAGACCTAAACGGTGTTTGTCAGCTGGTTCTGTGGCCTCGAGCTTACAGGAATCTGCCTTTGTTCTCTGTTTTTGTTCCGAAGGTGTCCCTCCGCCTACCGTAACCTGGGAGAAGAGAGGAGGGCCTCTGAGTGACAGTGTTTCCTTGCTTTTCAATGGGTCCCTGTTGTTGCAGAACGTTTCCCTTGAAAATGAGGGCACCTATGTCTGCACGGCCACCAATGCTCTTGGGAGGGCCGCGGCCACCTCTGTGCTGCGCCTGCTGGGTGAGTGTCCACTTCTGGCCACCCTCCGGGTGCTTCCTGCGCAGTGTGCACAGAGGGACCCAGCACGCGGGTTCTGGAGGCGAGGAGTAAGCGAGGGGCACGTGACGTGGCTTTAACCCTCGCTGCTGCTGCCCATGTAGCCGGTGGGCACGGCCCCTCACACTGTCCGTCCAGTGCTCCTCCGAGAAGGTCGTGACCTTCTGCCTACGACCCGACCCTGGTTTCGTGTTCTGCCCCTCCCCCTCCCCGAGGAGCTCCTGCCCCCAGCCCCCAGCCCCCATTCTCCATGTCGCTGCCTCGCTCCCATTCTCCGTGCTCATGAAGTCTGCCCACACGCCTCTTCTCTCTGAAATCCCAGGACTGAGGTCTCCAGGGTGTGTCACACCACACAGTCCACGGCCGCCCCTCGCCACGCTGATGGTGCCCTTGTCACCACCTTCCAGAAGGCCCGCATCCCTCGCCGTGGGAGGGCCCCTTGGGAACTGTCACCAGATGCCTCTCTTGCCGGGAGGAGCACTATGGCACCCAGTGGCTCTCTCTAGTCCAGTGGTTCTCAGCCTTCTAATGCCGTGACCCTTTAATACAGTTCCCCATGGCGTGGTGACCCCCATAACATTATGTTCGTTGCTACTTCCTAACTGTCATGTTGCTACTGTTATGAATCGTCATGTAAATATCTGATATGTGTTTTCCGATGGCCTTAGGTGACCCTTGTGAAAGGGTTGTTTGACCCCCAAAGGGGTTGCGACCCGCAGGGTGAGAACCGCTGCTCTAGTCCCTTCTGGAATTCTGGGGAATACTTTTTTTCCCCATCTTGCCTGTTAGGCTATAAACCCTGGAATATGCAGAGGCGCCTCCCGATTAGCCCAGCTCGTGATGCTTGCTAAATCCTATAGCATCCCACACACCTGTAGCTCCTAGGTGTGTGTGACCTTGAGCTCCCCACTCGCCCAAGAACAGTGCATGCCATTGCAAAGGGCTTACTTCCTAGTTGCTGTCTTCTTTAAGAGAACACAGAAGCAGAACAGGAATCATTTCAGTTCTAATTGGTAAACAGGTTTCTCTCTCCCTCTCTCCCTCCCTCTCTCCCTCCCTCCCTCCCTCTCTCTCAGAACAAAGATGGTCAGATAGTAAAACTGTGTCTCCCAAGGACCCTAAAAGACAAGTGCTCCAGGCGTCGAACACTGAGACCCACGGCCAGGACCCAGCAGGAGAAACTCTGCTGCCAGGTTTGGGATCTTGACTCCTTTTTTTAGGGGGTGGGGGGAGGATTTGTTCTTTGTGAGGCACGCGCAAGGAAAAGGATTGAGCTAAAAGACCCTTTTGCGCCTTGCGAGGGATGAGGTTATTCCTGAGCAGCCAGCCAGCTTTCCCCTTGATTCAACTCGTTTCTTCCATTTCTGGGGAAAAAAATTCACTCTGTAGGAAGACCACAGAGCTCATATCCCCAGTGCGCATCATGATTTGTGATCATGTTATTAGTTTTCCAGTTTTGAAACTATGGCCATTATTTAAGAGCGGGGAGATTTGCTAAGAACTCTGCAATCGATTCATTTTTCCCGTTCACAATTTTTTTTTTCCATCAATGCTAACTTTTGTGTTTGGTCAGGAGAACCTAATCTAAGTACTTGATCAGGAGAACTTAATCTAAGTACTGCAAGCTCACTTCAGGAGGCCAAGGGAGAGAGGCAGCGTTGGGAAAACCAGCAATGCTGGTGTCTCAGGGGACTAGTACTGATGCTCTCGCCTCCTCGTAGCTCAAAAGTGGATAAATTACGGGACACATGGGCGCTGCAGTGAGACCTCAGGCGGGCTGTATCCACTGCACAGGAGCAGCAGTGGCTATGTCATTTCAGCCTTATAAATAAAGAGGCAGCAGGGATTCCCTGGTGGTGCAGTGGCTAAGGCTTTGGCACTCTCAACACCACAGCCTGGGTTCGATTCCCAGCTGGGGACCCACCCAAAGAAAAAACAAAACAACAAACAATAAATAATGAGGCAGTGCCTCTTACTTGCAGAATAGGTCTCCTGGAATACAAGGCTGTGGATTGGGGTCCAGAAACATAGTCCCTATAGGCTCCCAGTTCTTAGAGGCAAGGAGGTCGTGGAAGGGAAAACCGGCATTGGACCACCCTCGGCCGTCCAGTTCACGTCACTTACGACCTCATTCCCCAGGGGTCTTTATACCATTCTTCTCATTCAGACGTCATACGTACTGCCATGATTATGTGCACTGTCACCCACCCCTTCAACGTTTGTCTTCCTCCGTTCGGGCTGCTACAACAAAACACCACAGACTGGGGAGCTCATCGGCAGCAGACGTGTGTTTCTCACCATTCTGGAGGCTCTGGGAAGCCGAGATGGAGGCGATGGCAGGGCCAGGGTCTGCTGAGAGCCCGCTTCCTGGTTCACACACCGCCGTCTCCTCCCTGTCCCCTCCGTGGTAGAGGGGTGCTACTCCTCGTCATCAGGGCTGCACCCCTGTGACCTACCCACCTCCCAAGGGCCCCACCTCCTGTGTCCATCGTGTTGGATGTTAGGATTTGACATGACTGAGGAGACACACACATTCAATCTACAGCAGTATTCCGCCAATACCTGCCTGGTGCCTACACTTCCCAGGGCTGGGGACACAGAGACGGGTCTCACGTCACTGCGCACAGTGTGAAGTCACGTACGTGGACGTTTAAGCAGGGTGCCGTGCTGTAATGGAAGGGTGACCAAAGAGCGGCGAACTCCAGGATGAGTTACTGCCCAACCTCGTACGTCACATTAGGACAGACCCGTAGGGGAGACTGGAAAACAACAAGTGAATGAAAGCGCTCGGCCCGGGAGGGGCCTTGGTCGCCATCAATTACTTGTGAACATGGCCAGACAATCCGGCACCTTCTGTGATCATCCAAGGGAGAAAGGGAAAGCCTGTTTGGAACGGGGACTGAAAAAATACAAAAAGCTGGAACTCCTGGACGTGGTCAGCAGCGGCTTTTCTGTATGAAGGGGACGCTCCCACTGTCACCTTTCCATGCCTCCGTGACGCATTGCTGGTGCGACTTCGGGCAAAGCCATGCGAGGAGACGCAGCCCTCAGCTCCTGTCCGGGCCCCGGTCCTTGCTAAGTCCTCTAATTTCTCCGCTGCCAGATCCACGGACGGGAACTAGAGCCCGTGCGAGAGCATCTGGAGAGGCCCTCCTCGCTGGCCTGTCCTCTTGGCTCTGCGTGGAGAAGGCCCACAATACCTGCTCCCGCTCTCTCTGGGGTTTTTCTGGCCGGTCCAGCTGACCCACGGGTAGCGCCCCTCCGAGACTGTGGTCCGAGGGCCCCATTCTGTCCTACCAGTCGTTGCGTGGAGTTCATTGAGGGTAGATGAGGTTTAAAGGTCCCTCTTGCACAGTGCGATGGCTTCGAGACAGGCCGCTAACCAGAAGACGGAGTGGGGCGGTCCCCGTGGCCAGGTCCTCTTCCGCTGGGCACCCTCTCTCTCTCTCGGGGGTGGGGGACCCTTGTGACACATGTTCATTTACTTTCTGCAGAGACGTTTTGGAAGCTCGGCAACTGGACACCTTGTTCGGCCACCTGTGGCCCCTGGGGAGCCCGCGTTCGGAGACCCCAGTGCATGGCGCCCAGCGGGCGGGAAGTGAGCCAGGGCCTCTGCGGTCACCTCCAGAAGCCGAGGGGTGGGCTTCAGCCCTGCCGCACCCGGGACTGCCCCGCGAGGTACGTGGGACCCCCCATCTTGGGCCTGACGGACTCCATCCCCAGGGTTGAGTTAGCACTCTGTCTGTACTAGGCATTCTGCCAGGTGCTCCCTGTGGCTCCATGCCACGCACAGTGAGCAGGTTGATGCTGTCACCTTTCCGAAGGGACACGGGAGAACTGCCCCAAGGCCTCGCAGTTCCCAGGGCCAGAATTCCAATCAAGTGCTCTCTGTCTCTTAAGAACCTCGTGAAGCCGAGTTCGCGGGTTTACCCAGGAGACCAGGCCGCGGGTGGGGTGGGGGCGGAATCACTCGCGGCGCTAGTTAAAAGCTCAGTTCTCTGTGTCATAGAGGACACGTCAACAACTTTTAAAACATCCCCAGTCAGACCGATGCTCCTCACTAAACCAGCACCACCCCCCGTGCCCCCTAGACCCCTCTCTTTCTCTCACTTCCTCCATGCTTGTCTGTTGCCAGGCAACCCGGGAGTCCAGGCCACCATCATTTCTCATGTGGGCCATTCTTGGGAGACTCCCGAATTGTGTCATGATGCTCGTGTTTAAAGCCCTTCCATGACTTCCTATCATTCCTCAGGCAAAGGCCAGAATCCCTAGCTTTGGAGCATTGTTCTTTTTTTTTCCTTACCCTGTGTCTACAATAGTGCCTAGCACATAGTAGGTGCTCAGTAAATACTGGCTGCCTGACTGAATAAAGGAGTGACAGGCTAGAGGTCCCTGTGTGCTTGGGCCTCAGCCTGCCCTCTCTCCCACGGCGTCTGTCTCCTAGCCCAGTTTTCCGATCTCCATGCACACGGGTCTTCCGTTGTCCCTTAGAGGGCCATTCTCTCCACTCAGAGTGTCTGTACACGCTGTCCCCTCTCTGTTCACTTAATCACTTTTCTGTGATTGTCTGTTTTATTAACCTTCGCTGACTTTAGCCCTCCGAACTAACCCAGGCCCCTGTGCTCTGTGTTGGTTGCTTTTCCTTGTCATTCTTCATGGCTCTTATCACAGTCTGTCTGGCTTTCCCATGAGACTGTCGGTCCTATGACAGTAAATCCACGGCTGCTGCTATTCACACTTTATGGCCAGCACTTAGCACAACACTGGCCCCAGGATAACGCTCTAAAAATACATGTGAAATGGACGAATGCTTGAATAGCATAGTCCCTATCGAATAACCAAGTGTTTGACACCAAAACCCACAGTAAAATAATAATAATAACAGCAGTAGCATTTATGGAGCACAAACTTATGAGGCAGCTACTCTTATCAACACCCCCCTTTTACTGAGGAGTGATGTGGTTGATGTTCTGTCACCCGCTGTCACTAGAGCCTGTGACCTCTGCCATGGAGACTGAGAGGCAGGGTCACCCTGCAAAGCAACACAGGGGCCTCAGAACACATTCCCAGAGGACCCTGAGTGTGGCGGGCTGCCTGGCTGACACATGTGGCAGTTCCCAGTGCATTTGTCACCGGTCCCTCAGGAAGCAGCAAACTCTGCTGCTACCGCAAACAGGGGGAACCGGGTCCAGGAAAGCTGCTTTCTGTCCATTCTTGGTTCTGACCAAGCAGGAAGAGTCCACGTTGGGAAATCGGTCAGCAACCTTATTGAATAACTATCCTCGAGGCTTAGCGCACGCCTAGAATGAACAGAGTCGTGCACACGCGCTCCCAGAAAACACCATGCAGGTCATCTAACTGGGGTTCCTCTACGGGGTGGGTGACAGGGGGTCTTCACATTTTTATGTCACGGACCCCTCTGGAGAACCTGTGGACCCCGTCTCGAAAGGAGAGTTTTAAATCTGGAAAATAAAATGTTCTCGGTGACAAAGGAAGCTAATTATATTGAACACAGTTACTGAAATATTTAAAAGCGTGTGGAATCACTATAGATTTGCTTCTCTATTAATACACTAAATCCTGAGATCTCTAGTGGTATTAATACATTAATTTTGAAATGGTGGTGAGTGTAAGTGATGTTTGGAGGTACCTGCCACAATTGTCATGTGAAAATGTGTGTGGTTTCTTTCGGTGACAAAAATCACTACCGTGTTTTGTGACCTACGCTTTTATAATGGAAGGAACCACTGTGTTTCCGATAGAGCCGCATAACATCCAAGATGGAATTCTTTTCCATGCAGGTGCACGGTCCCCTGGGTGACTCAGGGACCTCAGGTTAGGAGCCCCCCTTCACGTCACCCAGCGAGCTCAGACACCTTCAGTGGCAGAGCACGCAGTGTCTCAGAAGGGTGGGCTGACCAGACGTGCCATTTTAAACGGGACAGAAAACAACAGTACTGTCCCATTTCCGACGGGACGTATGGTCAGCCTCATCTCACTGGGCTGAATCCAAGGGGTCAGTAGGCTGATACATGCATCATTCGAATCAGGACAGGACTGTTTTTTTTTTCTGTCCTGTTTAAAACAGGACATCTGGTCAGCCTGCAGAGGGGTCCAGTCCCAAGTTCAGTCTCCAGTAATCATTACAGTGTGGGCTTTAGGGGCAGAACACCTGCAGTCCTGTCCCAGCTCCGTGAGCCAGTGCCGTGACCATGGTCAAGTTATTTTAACCCCACGGACACTGGTTCCCTCCCTAAAAAGAATAGAAAGAATGTGAGAACTTGATAGCATGCAACTACTACGCATAGCCAGCAGCACGTAGGTGCTTCTACAGTGTTTCCTGCCCTTTGGTGTCAGTGAGTTGAGATCCACCGTTTTGAAATTTGCACCTAATCTTGCCCTCACTCTCCCCCATCCCCGGGGGGCCACCCAGGTGGACAGCTCTTAGGTAAGTGCACATGGCTCTACCCACCCCCATGCTGGTCGTCTGAGAATGCGGCAGGCATCTTCTGTGCTGCTGCCCCTTATCATGGAGCATCCGCTCCCAAGCGGTGGTACGAGTACCCCCGGGGGGACGTGCTGGGCCGTTCAGGGATACGTGAAAAATAATCAGTCACAGCAAAAAAGCAAGTAAAAATAATGCAAAACGTTAGTTATGGAACAATAAAGATTAAGTTTGAATCACTGTCCATGGAGACACGTCAACATGAGATGTCAGCGATTGATAATGGGTGAGGGTGTGGGTATGAACCCCTCCCCAAAACCACTCTTCTACCAATCATGACGCACAGTTTCAGAACACTCCATTTCTGATGTTTCTAGAACTTCCCCAAACATAAATACATCTGAGGCCAGACTGTTTGATCAGTTTAGTTATTGACTGAGTAAAAAGTGCATTGTCTTTCATCGTGATTCAAGTAGTCTTTTTTTATTTAATGTTTAAATATTTGATCATCATCATCAATATTTAACTGTTACGAATATTCTAAAATCAAATCTTTGGTTTTGTCCTTTTAGTGTAGTAATTTTTCGTTCCTGACTTATTACCTCATTTCCACTATTTTACATTAAGGTAGGCACTGAACAAAAGTGTCAGTATTTAAAAACAGCTGTTTCGTGTAATCCTTGCTAACAGATGTCACCCCAATAAGTCTAACAATAAAAATGAATATAAAAAAAAAACAGCTGCTTTAAAAACAAGGAGCACCATTTATAGAAATGGGTTTAAAAGGGGTGCACAGGTGGACAAAGGTTGGGAACCGCTACCATAGGGGCATGTGACGTCCCTGGAACAGGCACAACATTAGGGTTTGTTTTGGGGTTTTTTTTTGTGAGGACGCTCTCTGTGATAAGGCGCTGGCCTGGCACAATGTCCTCACCAAGCTCCTGGGTGTTTGTCCCTAGGTGGGTCGTGAGCGAATGGTCACAGTGCTCTGTGTCCTGCGGCGAGGGATTCCACAGTCGCCAAGTGACATGCCAGCGCACAAGAGCCAGCGGCGCGGCACAGGCCATGCCTCCCCGAGCGTGCGCCCCCCGGGACAGGCCTCCGGGGAGAAGGCCGTGTCCCAACCGTCCATGTGCCCAGCAGGTCGTGGAGCCAGAGGGCCAGGTACAGCTCGCAGTCCTCCTGTTTTGACAGCACTGTGAGCAATCACCTTGTTTCTAATGTATTTCTTTTTTTAACTCGGGGGAAGAAAAAATTTGACTCATCTCTAAAATGAACCTAAGGGTTGCGCTTGGAAGTCGTCGTCTCCCTGGCTTTTCATGCAAAAGTGGAGCAAGGTTGGGTCCTTGATGGCAGAGGCTCCAAGGTTGACTAGTTGGGGGCAGTAGGAATAAGAAGAGGCACATGGGGACACGTGCACAAGAGTCTCAGAACCTGTATCCCGAAGACCACCTTAAATAATACTGTAATAAAAATACTTGAGGAGAAAACATTACAGGAATGGGTAGCAACCTGTATTTGTCCGCTCGGGCTGCCCTTAACAAAACAACCACAGACTCAGAGCCTCAAGGAGCAGAAATTTATTTTCTCCCAGTTCTGGAGGCTGGGAGTCCAAGAACAGGGTGCTTTCGGGTGACTTTGGCCTGCGGGCAGCACGCAGGAGCTCCTGAGGTTGTTCACAGGGTGTTGTGCTTCTGTCCCAGTGTCCTGGACGCTGCCTGGGCCGCGCCGTGAGGACACAGCAGCCTCGTGTCGTTTGCTACCACCACAACAGCTCGGACGCCAGCTGCGACCATAGAAGGAGGTACTGGCCCCGCCCCAGGGCCGTGCACAGCCTCTCCTGCCTCGGTGACCGCCTGGAAATGCCATTATTTCTCCTGTCTCCCACCTCTCGTCTTTGACAATCGCTATGAAATGATGATTTCTTCTAGTGCCGTCCTCGATCGTACACGTGAACAGTTGATGATCACACATCTTTGCATGTCGAACATACAGAGGGAGAGTAGTGGGGGAGGGAGAGAGAGAGTGAGGGACCCCCAAAGAGAGAAAAGAATGGCGCTGGGAATAGACAGGTATTCTCTACATATACAAAGTTGGTCGAGCCTAATGCAGTATCCAGCCATGTAACATGACAGTGTTATATTGCCAATGGCTGGATTCTTGCTGGAAAACAACCCTCTGATGTTTTCAGTTAACTTCTGTATTCCTCTGTGTAGAAGATGGTTTAATTAGGATATTGGCAGAGCGGGTTAGCAGAGGATATAATAAACTTTTATCTCATTAAAGGGCTTACATAAGACGGGTTTGCTTTTCTCTGCTTGAAAAGTCTGAGCTGGTTGATGGTTTAGGGGTAGAAGTGATCGGCTCCACGAGGTCACCCAGGGACCCAGGCGCCTTTGACCTGACGACTCCAGGGTCCCAGGGGATGTGAGGAGCAAGCCTAGAGGACACCCCAACGAGGCAGTTGGGAGGTCTGTCATTGTCTTATTATGTGACCTTGAACTGCCTACCCTCCTCATCTGCGAAGTCAGTGTTATCGTCCATGGGAGGTTATGGTTGGGAAGTTCTAGTTAGTTCCCTGTGCCCGTCTCATCTCTTATATTCAGGAGGCTCAGTGGTTCCCTCTGACCCCCACCCCCGACCCTGCCCTCCCGTCCATCAGCACAGAAGACACGGCTGTGTGCATTAAGGTCCTTCGGGCTGGACACAACAAAAGTCCACTCACAGTGACTTAGACAAAGAGATTTCTTACTCAGACAAGACCACCCCACATTTGTGCATAACAACATGGTATTCTATTAAATACACATTTTCTTCCTTAGTATTCTTTGAATATTAGTTTGACCTCTGTTTTTTTCAGTAGAAAAGCTGTTCTCGGTATCGGGGACAGCTGAGGAGCACACAGTCTCTGCTTAGTTGTCCAAAGCACCTCCTCTGTGGCTCCTGACATTCATACGCACCGGGGGGAACTGGAAACCCTGCAGTGAACAGGACCCCTTTCCCCTGCTGCTGCACCTCCCTGTGGGTCCCATACTTGCCTTGTGACAAGGTAAACTCTTCGATGGGATTCCCCCCTGCTGGTGAAGCAAGGTATTGCTTCCAACCGTGTTCTGTTTTCCCTGGGGGAAGTCCCAATTTTCAGAGTTTTCTCCAGTTTAGCACATTGCCACCGTAGTGTCCACACCCCTTGTAGACTATGGCCCGGATAAGGAGCTTTTGTAAGAATACAAACATGTCTCAAGAATCCAAGGGGAGAATGCCGTCGTCAGAACGCAGGATGGACCGTAACCAAGAAACGAGAAGGCTTTGGCTTTTTTAGCCCTACTCTCGTTTTGGCAGCTCGCTGGGGTTTTCTGCGGCGTTCTTTGTTCTTTGGGAATATTCTTTTTCCTACCTCTCTGGCTCGTGGGGCAGAATACGGCCACCGCTGCTACCTCAGGGTTCATGTTTTTCCATGTCTTGTTCCGTCAACTTCCACATTCCTGAGAGAAAGGCAGACTGAGACAGCTCAAGTTGGGGTGCTCTTCCGGTTGCTTTTGGGGGTGGGGAGACATTCACATGTACTGCAAACACAGCAGACTCTCCATTAACCGGACCTCAAGCAACCGGCAAAACTTTGTTCAGACCGAGAGTCTGCTTCCATTTATCTGGCATCTACCAATCCCCATGAGTGCCGGTTAACTGAGAGTCTACTGCGTATTATCTGGGAGCCCTGCCCTAGGGAACGGGGGCCCATACCCCAAAGTGACCTTGCTATGGTGCCTCTACCCTGCAGAGTAGTTACCTTTTCAAAAATCAGGAGGCATTGGCTTTCTGTGGATAAGGAGCCCGAAGTAGAGTCCGCTTCCCACACGGTCTTTGTTAGGTCTGATTACAAGTCGTGTTGCAGCCTGAATGTAAATGTAACCAGCATTTCTCTTAGCAGGTGGGGTTGCTCACATGCAAATTCAGTCTTAACCAGAGCACACTGCAACTGCTTGTTAGCATCAAACCTTAAAGTTTGTTGACAGATTTCAAGTAGTGTTTTAGGAGTCACCCCTCTCTCTTTGCCCTAACTGACGTGCTCCTGATTATCAGGACAGCGTATCCTTTGAGATGGGTGCCTTGACTCAGCGTTGGAAGTTAGGAGAACCACGTGGTCTGCTGCCTCTATCACAGTAACGATTGCACTGCTGCTTTGCATAGTCCGCTGTGAACAACGCCAACCCATTTCCTGATGAAGAGGGTGCTAATCGTGCAACCTTTAATATACGTCTTGAAACTGTAGTGCAGTCCAAGGCATGAGCCCAGCAAGAAGGGACACCCGCTTCTCCCATTTTCTTCTTTTATTTATTTATTTATTTCGTTTCCAACCCACCCTCAGGAGGAACTGCTCGTCAGGGGCCTGTGACGTGTGCTGGCGCGCAGGCCCGTGGAGGCCCTGTACAGCTGCCTGTGGACGGGGCTTCCAGTCCCGGAAGGTCGACTGTGTGCTCGCGAGGAGCTGCAAGCCGGTGGCCGGGAGACACTGTGTACAGCAGCAGAAACCATCCTCCTGGCGGCACTGTGTGGGGCCTTCCTGTGACAGTACGTACCCCTCTCAGGTATCACGCCTCCCCCGGAAGCCTTGTTCAAACCAGTTCCTACGGTGCCTGGGTGGTCCACGTCATGTCTGAGAAGCCAGTCAGAATGGAGGCGGTATCTTCGAAATAAAAGCTGACTCAATAGGGTCCAGCAAGCACAGGCAGCCTCCCCACAGACCCCTTCTACCTGGTGGTGTCATCGCCTAGACTGGCGCTGTGTGGGTAGCTAATGTCCTGAAAGTGACACCTGAAGTTTCATGGTACAGGGTCCAGTGCAAATCACGCCCGTTTTTTTGTGGGCTGGCCATCTATATGAAATCTTTTATTACAGAATCGTAAGCGTGGAATTCTGTAACATAATAGTGTCACACTCAGTCACACGTTTTTAGGTGAAGTGTCCAAATTGCTGTCCATCTCGTACAGGGTCCGGTGTTGCTTCCGCCACTCCCTGTGTGTGTGCGTTTTTCTAAGGAGCAGGACTGTGGCATTTTTATCAGTTTTACAAGGGGTCCATGACCCTCCAAAAACTAAGCACTATGGCTCCGAGCACTGGGAGGGACCAGGAGGGCTGTGAGGTCACAGGGGAGCAGCACGAGGCCACCTGGCCTAGCCGAGAAGTTGAGCCCGGCGTGCTTCCGACACGACAGGTGCAGAGCCACGGCCCTGGACCGGAGCCTGCTTTCCCTTCAGTTCGCTCTGTGATCTCCACTTAATGCTTTTCATAAAATCCTGTTGTCGTTGTTTTGTTTGGTTTTTAATGAGGTCTCTCATGAGCTGTGTGTTAAATGGACCTGGGTTTTGTTTTGTTTTTGTTTTCTTTGTTTTTTTGCAGGAGACTGCACAGACACAACGCACTACTGTACGTTTGTAAAGCATCTGAGTTTGTGCTCGCTAGACCTCTACAAACAAAGGTGCTGTCGGGCATGTCAAGAAGGCTGAACTTCGTGGGGAGTGGGATGGTCGTAATGCTGCTGTAAAGATAAAATAAGGTAGAAGCTCCCTCCCCTCGTGTAACTGGTTCCAAAACATGTATTTCTTTAAAGACTCTAGATTCTGCCATCAAAACAGAGGTCGCTGCAAAAATCACCGCTGTTAAAATGTTGTACTCGTGTTCCCACGGGCGGTTTTTAGTTCCAACTCTTCAAAATGACCTATTATTCCAGGATGACCAAAAGCACCCGAGCAGGCCCGCCAGGGCACTTGGGGACCTCCTTGTGTCCTTCTAGTCAGGACGTCACCGAGATCAGCCATGCATTGTCACGTGCTCCTGCTTCCTGCAACTGTAGACTAGCAGAGGGCGGGGCATCCGGAAGACTTGGGAAACACATCACCTGACGACTTCCTCTTCTCTCAAGTGTTAGGGTTCCCACAGGTTTATAAGGCATTGACGTTTTTGAAGCTCTGGCTGGTAGTCGTTAATATGTTGGGGCTAAGGGCATGTTTATGGATCCTTAAAGTTCAGTCTGTGAAAAAGAGACAGCCACGCTGGTCAGGCTTGTCACACTAACTGGCCCATGGACCCTGGGACGGTGGCGTCCTGCCCTTGCCCTTGAGAGCCCACGGATGAAAAATGCAGAGTAATTGTCACTGCCCTTTTCACGACGACGGAAATCTATCTGTGACCCCATCGAGGAACTCAAAGGAGAGGGAAAGTTTACCTTTTCTACTGACTTTGAAGTATAGCCAATGCTTTAAGAGCTGTGAATGAAACTTCGTTTTCCTAAGCACTATTTTCTTGCACACACACAGCAAATCAAAGCCTTATTCGACCTAATTTATGCATAAAATTGTATTCCTAGGGATTTTTATTTTGGAAAAATTATCTGACAGTCATCTAACTATGAAACATGATAGAAAGCATTGTGTGTGGTAAAACAATAGTTTTAAATCGGGCTGGTTTTTCAGTACATCCGAAGTGAGTTGGGGTGAGGCTGCAGGTGGCAGTTAGGACGAGGATTGGGGTTTGGCGAACATGTTTAAGGTGGGATTGGGTTAGGTGAGAGTGAAGTTAAGTTAGGGTGGAGGCCGGAGTTGGCACTGGGAGTGAGAGTCAGGTCTGAGTCAGATGGGGTGTAGACTGGGGCCAGGGCTGGTGCCAGTGACAGTGTCAGGGTGGAAGTTACAGTTGGAGGAAATGTTACTGTTGGCGGAGTTTGGGGCTAATGTCAAACTAAACTGCAAGTTGTAATGCTACTTCTACCAGCTATGGCGTTAGCAGTCACACAGCCTGAAATAAGTGGTCCCACTTCTTCGTCAGTGTCCCAGCTGCCTGTTCCTAGGCTCCCTGCATAGCCCGTTGGCAGCAAAGCTCCCTGAAGCAGGTCGTGCTGGAACTCGTCCCGGGCCACTTCCAGGTGAACAGTGTTTCTGGCGGCAGATCTGTCTGTAAGCAGCCCCACCGCGTCCCTGCACCACATTCCGAGCTCCAGGTCTCCTGTCTGACTTCAGCCTCACTGACACTAGGATGAGCTGACGCTACTGTAAGTGGAGGGGGTGGCGGCTGGTCACAGGTGGGGGAACGTGACGAGGACACAGCAGCCCACGAGTTACCAATCGCCGGTCAACACTTGGTTGTTGGAGATTTTCAAATTAGGAACAAAGATCACTTGTAAGATACTCTCTGTATATACTTCTATGACCTAAAGGTGCAATATTTTATTTTGTACAGTGTGTAATAAAGATGTGGGACATATATTTTTCTTATCAACAGAATTTCTTATTAAATCGATTCGGCCTTGTATGTAAGGTTTGCTGTTTTCCATTTGCGAGTGTACTTGTTTTGGTCTCATCATTCCAGTGGCATTCCTGTGTACTGTATTTTGCTACTGTTTCTATCACATAAGAGTAACGTTTCTCTTTCATGACGCTACTTCAGAAATAAATGGACTTCGGTGATTCAGTGGCATCCTTATGCATGTAGGTGGCTTGTCTGTGTTTTGTGTTTGGGACCCTTGGGTCTTGCCACCTCGTTTACCTCCTGTGAGTCCAGGAGCAAAGCCTGATGAGTCCGCTGCCCCGGACTGTCCTTTGGAATGTGGGTGACAAGATCCAGGGCAGATCACAGAGACTACTCTGTCTCCCTTATCCCCGTCATTTACATCCTATGAATCAGAATTGAAAGATTGTCAAGGGCACTAAGGGTGGAAAGAAGCCCCAGATGGACGGCCTGAGACAGGTCCAGAAGCAGGTGATTGGGAGGGCTGGAGGTACCAATGCCCTTTTATTGTGTCCTTTGTGAGGAGTTTGGGGCCGGCCGGAGGTGTTGGGCAGCAGTCCGTGGGGGACCCGGTTCTCCACCTGCCAATCACTTGCAGAGTGCTTCAGGATTGGCTGCCCAAGTGAGTCTTTACAGATGACCCTCATGGTGCTGGAATTGAGATTTCTCTTCGTTTGCCACGGGCCTTGGTGTTTCCAGTGTTGCTTGCTGAAGCCCCACGTCTTCACATAAGCAGCGGGACACCTTAAACACCTCAAAAGTGTATATTCGTCTTTCTTCTTTTTTGTTTCACCAAGTCCCACGTGGGTTACAAACAGGGAAGCATATTATCAGGAGAGGGAGGGAAAGCCAGCAACTTCGTTTCCAACTCAGAGAAGTTTCCCTCGTGACTAATGATGCGGAGCATCTTTGCACATGCCTGTTTGCCATCGTTGCTGGGTTGGAATGTGTCCCCTCTGAAACTTCCAGCTCCCTTGGAAATAGGGGGTCTTCGCAGACGATGGCATTAGGGTCATTAGGGTGGGTGACGTCAGGCAGAGTCCTGTGTCTGAGAGTTTCTTTGCGGCTGATACTGTTATAAATTTGGACACAGATGTGCACACACGGGGGGAGGCCACGTGAACATGAAGGCAAAGATCTACACGCCAAGAAACAGCCTCAGCAGGAAACAGCCGTGCCCACATCTGGATCTCCGATGTCCCCTGTCCGGAACGGCGAGACGGTACGTGTCCGTGTTGCCAGCCGTCCAGTGTGGGGCAGGTGGTTACAGCAGCCGTAGCAATCCTGCCTACGTCTGCACCTCTTCTCTGGGGAAGTGTGTTTAGATCTCTTACCCATTTTTTTTTCCTGTTGCTGAATTTCAGAAGTTCTTGATAATGTTCTGTATGCACATCCTTTGAGTTGTATTTGATAGATGAAGAAACAGGGCTCACGGAGGGGAGGGGATTGTGCAAGGTCACGTGCTCGTCTGCCTGTGGAAGGAGATACAGTTCCTACTGTTCTAGTAGGGTTAGCATCATTTTAGTACACGTGTGCCTGCAGCGAGCACAAGGCTCAGCAGCTTTACGTGCTGGCCGGCCGTAAGCCCCTCCTGGCCACACTGCCTTGTGATACTCCACAGCGGCCACAAGTGAAGCAGCAGTGGGGATATCGGAGGTGATAGCCAAATAGCCCTGGCCACCCTCCAGAGCAGCTATCAGACTGCTGTGTTCATGGGCAGGTGGGGGACAGGTGTCTTCGGTGGCAGTCCCATGACTTTCCCTTGGGTGACAATCTGCACACCCATGTAGACAGCACTGAGTGGAGAGGGAAACCACAAAAGCCTGAAGAAATGAGAGTCCCGACCGACGCTCTCTTGGACGCGGTGACCCTTCCTGAAGGGCTCTTGTTAAACAGGCTTTCGGAAGTTTGCTAACCTAGGACCACGAGGTTCGCGTCCACGTTCAGGGGTCCCCTCTGTATGAGGCTCCTCCTCTCACACAGCGATTCTCAGAAGGCGCCGTAGGTGGTCATTTTATATCCAAGAAAGTCTGTATAAATCTGACTTATTAAGAAGTGGGGGTGTGGGGCTCCCTACCTGTGATAGGTGAGCATTCCCCTCTTCCTGCTCTGCAGGTTTTGTTTTTAATGGTGTTTTTAGGGCAGTTTTAGGTGCACGGTAAACTTGAGTGGGAAGAACAGAGTTGCCCTGTACCCACTGCCCGCCCCCAACACACCCAGCACAGGCCGAATGCACAGTGACACGTGCCAGTCACCCAGGCCCCCCGCCCCCACCGTGGACGTTAGGGCTCACGCTCGGCGCTGTCCGCACCATCTTCACGAGCCGCGGAGACATCCCTTCTCATTGCTGGGTCTGCGGTCTCACCTCCACAGCAAGGATGTGCAGGGGGTCAGGTGCAGGACGGGCCGGGTGGGGGTGGGTGGACACGTCCCACCGCCTTGGTTCTTTCTTCATCGAAGGCATCTGACTTGGGCTTTCGTGGGGATTCCGTCGGGATTCCAGCATAATACGACTGGTGTCCAGTGCTGTTACAATGTGTGAGTGTGCGCGTCTGTGCCCACACGGTCTTTTCAGGAGACGGCGAATCGGGCTGCTAGCTTTCCGCCGCCTCATCTCGGAAGTCTCTCTGATGTGCACGGGGATGTACGAGGGCTGTCTGGATAAACAAAATCCAGCGTAAGCGCCTCCGTTTCATAGTACATGGCCGGATGCTTTCCGGACTGCCTTCGTACATCCATCTGCATCTGTGTTTATGCTGGCCACCCCCCCAGACCCCCCAACTTGGCACGTTCTGGCATATTCCCACTGACCTTTGAAGATTTGGCTCAGCTGTCCATTCCTGAGTTCCCAGGCTAAATGCCCCATGTGTACTGTTCCCGTAGCTCTAGTCACACCTATTGTATTGTTAGGTTACAGGGAGACACCATTCTTCTTCCTTGTGTCCTCAGCCCTTGGCAAACTGCCTCAGGAAACCCCAGGAGATGTCATATTATGGGGTGACCTCTGCCAAGTGAGGAGACGGCCCCATCAGGTCAGAGGGATCTGAACCTCCAGCACCAGAAAATGGGCCAGGATGAGAGTGCTGTGGGATTCCCTAGTTTTTCATGTTGCGTATATAATACTATTTTTTGTTAGAAAGGCAAGAATATCTAATTATGTACCAATTAACCTAGCTAAGAGTTTATTAAAAAGCTCTATTTTCTAGAGAAAATTGGGTACAGAAATGATTTCATAAACATTCATTCCTTTTATCAATGCTTTATTAAGGTTGCAGAGAAATGAAATCCTACATATAATAATTTTCACTAATTAGTATAAATGTAAGCAAAAACACCTTTCAAATGATTAAAATATTTTAACTAAGAGGACTTCTTATCCATTAAGTATATGGTTTGAAACAAATCTAAAATTACAACAGACTAAACTTTGCGATAAATCATCATCTTGCACAATGCAATTATTTGTCAAAGAAAAATAAAACACCCCCAAAGAGTTTAATTCGTTAGGAAGTTTTCAGCATTTACAGATGTGGTGTGTTCTTTCCACTTCACGAGGGTGAGGAGGACACCACTGTGCCCCAGACTGAGCCCAGTTCTTCTGACCCGTGACTCCTGGCACAGGTGCAATCAGGTGCCCGCGGTTACCCTGAGGATTTCTCTTCGGAGCTCACAGGCACTCCGAAAACGACCCTAGCAGATGCTTCCTCCTGTCTGGAAACACTGTCAATGCAAGGCACGCGATTCCCGCCCATCCAAGCTCTCCATTCTCTGAAACAGCAACGTCGGGTGCTTGTGCATGCTTCACAGCAAGACTTCCCAGATACTGTACTACTCGTAAGCTCGAAGCGAATTAGGTTATTTTAAAATCCTTGCTAAGGCCGGAAAGTGGTTACTGAGTAGGTAATTATCCTAATTTGAAAAAGGCAAAAAAAAAAAAAAAAAAGCTACAAAAAGATATGAAGTGACTTATTAACAATCCCTGGTGTTAGTGTAGCACTTTGACTTTATGGATTACAATGTATCAAGCAAGCTAATGTGCAAGCCACGATTTTGGTGAGGTAGGCAGGGCATATCCCGTTACAAAGGAAGACACTGGGGCTCAGACATGAGTGGCACAAATAGAAATGATGTCGTGAGAACTTGAACTCAGATCCTTTGATTCCCAGCCCACACAGCAACTGTCCTTGTAGCACCTCAGTGGTGACTATTAACCTGAACACTGAGGAATGGTACAGCCATCTTCCCCACCACCCACCAGAACTCGAATCATCAGGCACTCTGTAGGTACCTTGAAGTCGGAGGAGAAGGAACACTGTTGCCTTGGAAGAGAACTCCATGTGTCATTTCAGTGGTCTAGACAGTCCTAATGGGCTTCCTAAACGATAACTGGCGTGCAAGTCACCGTACAAGTGCCGTAATTATAAACGCACAGATAAAGGATAGTCGGTGGGAGACAAGCTGTTGTACCAAACAGTATGTTGGAGAGTAAAACCATTCCGATGGGAATGTACATTATTCAGCTTTCAGAAACGCATATTGAACCACAGTCGGGATAAAGTATCAATACAAAATGGATTTTAAGATCCTGACTTCATATAACAAATTTTCCAGTTTTCTTGATTAAAAGTTTTCAAAAGGATTTGTTTTAGCTTTCTCTCATCATTTTTTTTCTATTATATAAATTATTAGTTTTGCCCTTGGAAAACCAACATCCCGTGAGTTAGCCTCCCTTTTTTAAACATGGCTTAACTGGTTAGAAGGCCTTCACTCTGGGCACGAGCTTGCGGAAGAATTTATGACCGCGGGAGTTTGTATTTTCAAAGACATAACCCGGAGGAGAAGGGTAGCTAGCCCGGCACACTTCCTGTTTCTTGGGTACGTACTCGGTAGAGTACGTGGTGACATCATCGAATGCAGCCGTGCTCTGAATAGCAACGTGGGAGGGCTTGCAGCTCTGCGCTGGAATCAGTTCATGTGGCACGTAGTGGGATCTGAAAGTGCTCACACCATCGAATTTTCCAGACGGGCTGGGCATCGGCGGCTGCGTTTTAAGGAGTCCTCGCCGGCGGCTCTCCCCTGCCGGGACGCCTTCCTGCGTGGTGCTCTTCCCCTGGAAAGGCACCCCGTGGTGTCGCCTGTGGGGGACAGGCTTAACGGGCATGACTCGCTGGGCCTGGTGTGGAATGTAGTCAAGGTGGCTGGTGCTGTGCAGCAGCATGGCACCTGCCGGAGGGACATATTCTGGTGCTTTCTTGACTTCGGGTGGAGGGATTTCCCAGGGCTGAAAGCTGTCCTGGAACTCAGTGCTTCCCTCGAACGGAGCACTGGGGGCCACTCTGGTGTGTGCAGGCCTGCAGAGTTTTGCAGTCTCACCAACAAGACCCTGAAAGTCACGTCGGTGAGTTGTGAGATCCTCAAAGGGTTGGGCGGTTGGCCTGTAAACATCTTTGGGCCGTGCAGACTTGGCCTCGAGCTGATAAGGGGCGTAGTCAAGGCGATGGCTTGTATCACCGTTAAAAGGGACTGTGGAACGCTGGACCGCAGAGCTGGGTTTATAGCTCTGCCTCGGCTGTATCTCCCAAGGAACGTAGTTATCCTGAAATGTCGTTGAATTTCCAAATTTCACAGTAGGGGGATAATAACTTTGTTCTGGCTTACAAAGTTCACTTCTCTGAATGTCCCAAGCTCTATAATCATCTTTGGGGGGAGAAAGAACATTTTTAAATATGAAGAAAACAACCATCTTCCCCAAACCATGACTGCTTTTACTGCCCAAGACCCATTTCCTGTAGAAATCTGAACATACTCGAGTATGAGGTTGCTCTGATGGCCCTCAGATGTGTCCTTTCTTTATTCAGTCCCACCTTGCTCTTCCTGCCTCCCGCCTTTCGTACGTGTACTGTTCCATGTCCAGTTCAGCTGATTACAACACAGGGAATGGAATGTCGGAGCCTGACTTGGTAGTTTTTGAAAGCCCAAAAGGCTGTGTTTTTGGGCGAAGACAGTGTTTCGGGATTATGGTAGTTCCCAGGATGTAGATGGGATCCTCACTATTAACTGATAAAGTGCTGAAGTGAGCCATAAAAGCTAGGGATTCACATACAACCCAGGGCCTTGCTGTGTGGGCAAAAATGATGTGGTGGGGGTATTACCCTTGCTCAGGAGGGGACTCAAAGGAGAGAATTTCAACTCCAGGATCCCACAGGAAGCCTGCAGAACCCCCCAGGCAAAGATACAGGGTAACTCAGACTCTCCCAGGAAGATCGTAGGCTTCAGCTTTCCTCCTTCAGGGCATTCTCGTGTTGAGACCATGGGCCTGGACTCAGCGCTCAGAAGTGCAGACATCGTGCATGTGATTTAGAAGTTACACATCAGAGCTGAGTCCGAGATTTAGTTTTAAATACCTTAATTCTGCTGCTTTGCCGCTTACCTAGACCGTAGATGGAAACCTGAAGTGCTTATAAGTCAACTGAGGGTTGTTTGGGTTTTCTATTTCTAGGTGAGAAAGGCAGAAAGCTGAGAAATATACCTTAGAATTGACACTCCCCCCAAAATACATATTTCCAAATACCAGAAGTTCATTTATAAAATAAGTAAATGCAAGATAAAAGTATTAGCGTCTGACATCCATGCAGTGTTTATTGGAAAGGCCAAAGCTCAAATGCTTATTATGTGGATAGCGCCTTTGAAGAGAAAAATTCCTCATCCCTGAACATTTCTGCCGAGGTGACCAAGTTCGGGGCCAAAGGATCACTCCTACCCCCAGCTACTGACATTTGGGTGAGTGGATGCCTGAGTCAAAGAGCCCCGTGAAACAACCTCGCAGGGAAAGCATACTCTTGTTCTTATGAACCTAAATTTGAAAATACGGAGAGGGAGAGGGAGAGAGATCACACAAAGTGGTCTTTTAGTCCTCACGTGCTGTCCCCCTTTATCCCTGGTAACAGTCCCGTTCTGAAGGCTCCGTTTTCTGCCCTTAACGCTGTCTGTCCTAACGCAGCTTTCTGGATTAGCTAGCGTTTGCACAGAATGCGTTTTTCCCACCCATTTACTTTTAACCTGTCTGTAGCTTTGTATTTAACATTGGTTTTATGTGGACAGCACTTAACTGGTTCTTTTCCTTCTTCATGGACTATGACCATCTGTTTTCATTGGCACACTGAGATCCTTTATCTTCAATGTAATTATTGGTACGGTTAAAATCTACATTCTCGTTGGTGTAGAAGAGGGTTGCTATTTATTTAACCTTCTCAAAGACTCCAGTATGCTTGGTAGAGTTTAAACTTGTTCTGGGATGGAAGGGAAGGACCAATGCTAACTAAATGTGGCATAATGTGACAAATATGACACAATGCTTGTTCAGTGGCATCTTTTGTTTTTATATGTTTTGAGATAAAACTATGTGGCTGAATTTGGACGGGAACCCAGCTCTCTTAACTCTCAATCAGGCAAATGTTTTCTGTTTGTTTGTTTCACTATATAATACTATTTTGACTAAAAAGAAAAGTTTTCTCCCTAAGCCATGAGGGCTGTTTGGCAGCACACCAAAATATAATTGAGTTAAAAGTTAGATGTCAAAGCTGGAAGTGAGTTTTAGCTCCTTCATTTTTGAAATGGCAAGTTACCTTTATAGGTTGGGACAGTGTCCAACTTTCCTTTTTTAACTTGTTGTCTCTCCAAAGGCCGGACTATTGCCACCGGCTGTATTTGATAAGAATTAAAATCTCGCTTGTAGGTAGTACCAAGGTCAATCTCCCCCTGTTTTGGTTTATATTCTTCTGGTACATGTCGAGGCTGTTGGACTATTTCATAAGGACGATAATCCGACCTGAAATAAATAAATTTGAAACATAGCCTCACAGGTTCTTTTATTTCTGATTATTTCAGTGCAGCATTGAAAATTTGAAGGTTTTTTTTTACTTGAAGAGTTTAAGAAGGTATTCAAATGGTGATCACTGATAAACTACTTGAAAGAAATAATTGAAAATTAAAACTCCTAGTTTCAAAACATCATTACAGTGGATCCTTAGTTAGTTGAATGTTGCATAAATAAAATCTTCTGGTAATTGAAATGTTTTCTTAACCTGGAAGGAAATCCAGGTGAAAATTTTAATAGGAAAAAAATTTTTAAATGTATTCCCTGGGTCCAGTTTGTCAAAATTCTTCTTCATCCTACTTAAAGACTTTAGTGAACTCTTTGAACTCTTTCTTCTTATTGAAGTGATGCTGTCCCTCTGCTCATCATTAAATAATGAACTCTGACCTTTGGACATAAATCACATTCACAGTATGGATGTGATCTGACTCATCCTTGATCCCTCAGAAGCTCTCGCTGTGGATAGGAGCCATACTGTAACCCAGCTGTGTGGGGCATTATCTAACATGACGTGGCAGGGCCAGGACTGCAGGACACTGAGTTGTCTGCTGGGATGGAGACCACAGTCTCAGACTGCTCACACGAGCTCCGAATCCTGACTGTCATCCAGTGGAGGCATGACCCCAGGCATCTTAGTTAACCTGTCTATGTCCCAGTTCCCTTGTACCTAAGTTAGAACAATAATATCATCTGCGTCACAGATATACACACAAGTGCTTGGTACCTACTAAGGGCAATACATTAGCCACTGCTATTACACCAAATCTTCAAAATTGCTTTTTTTTTTCCTTCTGGACTCTATTGACTGTGTTACTCACCCTATTTGTTTTAAACCATCTTGAATTAATCCGTATTTTTTGTGTATGTCCGTAAGCTCCAAAACACAGTACAAAAACTCACTGACTCCCTTCTCCCAGTCACTGTCTAACTTGTAGATGTGCTGGCTGCATTTCCTCCCCGACCTCAGCCCTGTTTCCAGCTCGAGGGCTCACAGTGCTTAAATCCCGGTGAGTAAGGGTTCTGTATGATGAAACCATCATAGTGTGAGTCCTCCCCTTACGTGACCTCTCAAGCAGAGGCTGACCAGACGTACCATTTTAAACAGGACAGAATACAACGGTGCTGTGCTATTTCAGATGGCACGTCTGGTCAGCCTCATCTCACTGGGCTAAATTCAAGGCGTCAGTCGGCTGACCAGACGTCCCGTTTGAAAGGGGACAGGACCGTTGCTTTCTGTCCCGTTTAAAATGGTATGTCTGGTCAGCCCAGGTCAAGCAGTAACAGATGTTACTGCCCACGCCCGCTGTTCCCAGGAGACCCTCTGGTCAGCCTCCTCCACTCAGCCACTGAATGGTGGGGGGCAGGCGGGAGGTGCCTCAGCGCTTGGGCCTGCACTCTCCTCTTCACTCCTGAGGACACTCTTCTACGCCCACAGCTGCAATTACCTTCTGTATAGAAGGACTCAGAGTTCTCTCTGTGCTCAGACCGCCTCCGAGCTCCATACCAGCATTTACAGGGGCCTCGGAGGGTATTCGGTCGCACCTCAAAGCTTAATAAGCAAACTCACCAAACCCTCCACCCACAACAAACATGGTCCTTCCCACTGTTCCCTGTTTTAGTGACTGACATCACCATTGGCTGCACAGCCAGCAACCTAGGACTCGCCCTTCATACCTCCTTGCTGTATCCAGTTCATCAACTCCTCTCATTTTGGCCTTGTCAACAGTGCTCAGATCTAACTGCTTTCCCGCCCTCATCACCGCCACTATAGCATTCCCAGCTCTCAGAACAGCTGATTACTTGTTTCCTCAGCTCATCTGCCTGCATCCCTAGTTCTCTGGGTCTTTGCTCCGGTAGCAAAGTAGTCCTTCCACATGCAAATCTGAGGTCATTCTTGCCCCCATCTACCCCCTTGAAAAACAAAGGGACAAAGAAAACAAGAAAGGAGCCTTCAGTGCCTTATTGCTGTAGGGTACAGAAAAAACAGCATGGCCTCAGGGCTCTCCGGCTCCCTGGCAGCTCCACACACAGGGTGCTTTGTGCTCGCTGGTCTTTTTGAAGAACATCTCCCTTTCCACCTTCCTTCTCTGCCTGGAATGCTCTTCCTTGCCCACTAAACCCCCTTGATTGCTTCATAGTCTTCAGGTTTTACATCTTTCTTTTCATTTCCCCGATAAGGTCAAACCTCCTATTCTGGCTTTCACGTGACCTTGGGCCTATCCTTCACAGATGCTGTCCCTGTTGCAATTGTATACCTGAGTGATGTTTTTGATTGCCATTTTCACTCCATGCAGCATCCCTGAGCAGAGAGATCGTAAGGTTTTGTTCACCCCTGTATTGCAGATGCCTAGCATAGTGCCTGACAATAAACACTTGATACGTTATTTAGTGGGCGAACTGTAGTGTGGGAAGTCACATACCTCTGATTCTCAAGACATCCGGATTGCTCTTTGCTCCTCCCAAATATCAGCTAGAGGGGAATAAGCTAAAATGCAGTCAGGGGCTGAAAGGATCAGGGAGAGGACAGACAGAAAGCTGAGATGTCTGTTTTCCTAGTCAGATCAGTCAGATCAGTGAAGTGTCAGAAAGTATACCTCCAAACCTACTCAGCCTTCTGTACAGAAGTGGTGAATGAGCATCTGAAAGCTTGCTTCCTGACAACTGTCATCACTTTGGCTCAGATAAAATCTTACAGAAATTCTTTAAAAAACAAGTAGGGAAGGGTAAATGCGCCTTTAGTCATCTGACAGATCCCAAAACATTTGACACCCTCGTGTCCAGTCTTCCTTTCAAGGCAGACTTCCTGCCAACTCCGGCCGCGGCACCCACGCCGCGTATCACAGAACGAGCTCTGTCGGAAAGGAAATGAAAACAGGTAACACTAAAAATCAAAGGTGTTGCATGTAGAGTGTTTTTTTTTTATTAACCCCAAATTAGAGAAACCTGATGTATGAGTTCCTTGAAAGATAGAATCTTTATTGATCTTTTTGTACCTAATGTCTTCAATATTGTGTGCACATTTAACAGAATAAAGAATTAAGCCATTGTATTGAGAAAGATACAAAGAGATGAAAAGAAAAAAAAAAACAACAACAAAAGCTAAGTCCACATGAAAAGTTTAGGCTAAGGACATTTTTCCCCCCGTTACACAATAAATATTGAGTGTCCAATGGGATGTAAGCATAAGGGTAAAAGGGCATCACAGTGAAAATAAATTAGAGAAGGAACCAAACCCTGAAGGGATTTTGGAGAAGATTTGGGTGGACATTACATGCAAAGGGATAGTATTAAGTGCATTTTAAGCAGGGAGGCTGCAGGATTAGATTTGCGTTTTAAAAAGACCATCTTGGCAGGCTGAAGTATAGGAAACAGGTCAGAGATGCGAAAACCAGAGATACCTGACACAACAGTTAGGAAGCCACCACATTCCTCCGGGTCCTGGTGACAGTGGACAGCAGATAAATATGAGACTTTTACTGCAGGTAAAAACAATAGCACTAGGACCTTTTATTTCACTTTTTCCTTTTCACTGTTTTGTCATTCTAACTTAATTCTTCTCCTCGGTCTGCTTTTTCTCAAGCTGTGACTGAACTAGTTTCTTCCTTCTTGGATTGGCTCAACTTAAATCCACTAAAGAGTTCAATTTAAAGAGTTAAAAAATAAATAAATAAACTTTATTAAGACCAGAAGAGTTGGGAGAAGAAAAAGTAAAGCAAATGGTTTCTCAATATTTACTTAAATGTTGTTATGCCTTCCATTTTACCGCGGTATGCTCGAAATTCTTGCTTGGGTTTAAGACTCTGGGCTGGAAGAACGTGGCCATACGTAGGATATTTTTCCAAATACTCAGTTGTGGGGCAGTACACGCCAGAATGTTCATAAATCCTCGTGGTTCCATGTGGACAGTAATGTCGCCTGTGTGAACACAAATAAGCTGAAAGATTATTTTCACCTTCAAAACCATAGTGTGTGATAATTAACATTTTCAGTCAGAGACCTTCAGGAAACTCACAAGCTCTAAAAAAATCTTAAGAGCAGCTTCATTAAAAAACAAAACATAAAACCTCCTGTTTTCTCTGCAGTGGTGTTTACAGAACCAAGAGGTAAATTACGGAATATCCGTACATGGTGAAAACTCTGGCTTTGCTGTGACAGCGGTGCCGTGTGTGTGTCGTTACCCTGCAGAAATGGAAGCGCTGACAAGTGAATTCCTCAGGCCCCTTGCAGGCAGGTCCCACACGCAATGCATGTTTCACCTACTGGATGTGCCCACACGGGGCTGATTCAGAGAGACCTGCTGAGGGCGGCAGTCAGGGCACACCCACTTTGCAAGCTTGGATTGGGGTGGAGGCACAGGGAGGCTCCCAGCCAGCAGCCTGGCTTGCAAGGTGGTTTCCTGACTTGGCAGCTTCCTGACCTTGGCAGTGAGGAGTGGTTCTGAAGCCGACAGCTCTGTTGCCATTTCCTGATTGTGGCAGAGGCGGCGGCTCCCTTGGCAGCCGCGTCCTGGGGTGAGATTGTGCGGAAATTTTCCTGAAAGCTGAGTTTGAAAGCTGTTTCTCTGGTCCTTCCAACAACTCTGTGAGCTATATATACTCCTTAATAAATTCCTTTAGCCAGACTCGATTATATTGTCCATAACTAAGGACCCTGGCCAATACATGCTAATAGTGTGCAGCTGTTAAAGAGATGGAATCACGTGTCCCTTTAGGATCCCCGGGGGGAAAGAGATGATCTTGGACTGAAAAAGAGGGAACATTTCCGCAGAGAGAGGAAGGAGGTAAAAGAGGAGGGGTGAAGGGGTTTCTAGCAGGGGGGGGGGGTATTTGCTCCACTCTGTATCAGTGTCCCAGGAAGTAGCCAGATGGAATCCTACAGTAGTGGCTCCCAGCTTTGCCAAAGATACTTGTGCCTCAAACATAAACCTGAAAGCAGGGGTGGCACCAGTCTCGAGGGGATCCCGTGAACTTCAGCAAGAGATGTTTCCAGCAGTACCAGTGTTCACTGTCCAGAGGACATTCTTAGCCCTGGCAGAGCCTCAACTCCCTAGATCATTACACTGCTGGAGGAGAGAGGAGCCTCCTAAGTAAAGAAGACTGAATCTCCTGGCAGCTGGATGGAAAAGGAACTTGGGGTGACTAGAAAAGATTACGAAAAAGAAAAATTAACCATCATTTGCACATCAGAGCTTTCGGGTTCATAGCTCAACTATTAGCTTTTAATCCACATCTAATTATTTGTTATAAACGTTTTCATGAAATTGGGGGCGGGGGGACTGCTTTCTATCAACATGCAAGGGATTTGCCTTTGGAGAGGATTACAATATGAAAAGACTGAAGTATTGATAATGTTTATTTAGCAAGTATCGAGCTAACCCTTGGGTCAGTGGTGAAGATGAGGAAGAAGACTGGTTATGGGGTGGGACCACGGTTGCTAGGCAGGACTCACAGACCCATTCCTGGGTTTCAGGGTTGACCACTACCTTTTCAGTCGCTCAGATCCCAGAGGAGCGCTGCCCGGGTGGGAATGGGAACCGGGCCAGGCTTGGACGGACAGCTGGAGTGGGTAAGGAAGCGTAACACGGGTTGGAAACTCGGGCTTGCACACCGTTCTGTTGACCTTCTCTTGACCTTCGCTTCCCTTCCTTTTTAAATGGTGTAGGGCAGCCCGCCCCTCATTCGGGTCAGATCGCACTCATCCCTTACCAGCCTTCATCCGGCCGCTGCTACTTACTCATCTGTTGCCCGCTGGCCGGATGGCAGGTCAGCGTGCACCGTGAACAGGGCGTCCACAGAGCAGAACCGCGTAAACCCCGGTAGCCTGCGAGCCGGAGCAAGCTGAGCCCGCGTCCCCTCCGCCCCCGGGCGGCCGTCTGCAGCTCCGGCCGCCGCCCCCCGGCCGCGTCTCACCCGCAGGTGCAGATCTGACACAGGCACAGGCTCCTCATGCCCTCCGCCCGCAGGGTCGGCTCCGCGGCGGCTCTGAACCTGTAGCTTCCCGCGGCCCGACGCACCTTCCGTCGTCAGGGCAACGCGGGCTCGCGGGAGACAGACGCGACGCCGGCTTCCGGTGGCGTCAGCACGTTCGGGTCAGAGGTCGTGCGTCCCCAGCCCCGCCCCACGCGCTGGCGCTCGGGACCGGCGGAGCTCAGGTCGCCTCAGCATCTGGTGTGCGTGCGGGTTCGGGGTCCGAGCTGGGCGGCAGGCGGCCGAGTACGTGAGTGCGGGCCGCGCGGGGCGGCGGCGGCGGGCTTCGAGCGCTGTGGGGACCCGCGGCGGGCGAGCGGGGTCGAGTCCGGGCTGCGAGCGACCGCGTCCCCGTGTAGACCTGGGACTCCACGGAGAGAGGTGGAGGGAAAGTCTAGGGGAGGCTTTTCGTTCTCGTTGCAAAGGGAATGAAGGACCTTGGCGCCGCGTGTGGCTAGAAAGCACGTGACCCCAAACTTTATTCGGGTCTTGTGGGCAGTCAGTCTTGAGCTGGGTGGCTGCTCCAGCGCGCGAGGGCGACGGAACGAGGGGCTTGGAGAGGGGTCAGCCTCGCCTCTCCCCGCTGCCTGCGACCCTTCCTCTCCGTAGTCGTAGACCTGGAGTGCCCATCCGTGAGCACTGTCCCTGGTGTCCCATCAGTGCCGCCAGTCCCCAGAGCTGCGCGATGGATCGCCGCAGCCTCCGCGTACTGAAGGAAGAGCTAGTAGCTCCATTAAGTGCTGTCGTGATAATGGTGTTTGCTCAAGGGCTCCCTTTGGACCTGGGCCCTGTTGGGCGTGACCCTTCGGTGTACGTGTGAGGTTCCTGAGCTGTCTCGTCAGCTTCTAGCATGAAAAAACAAAAAAGCAGACAAACAAAAACCCCGCCCCTTAGCCTATATGCCCTTGCTGATCAGTTTTTAAATCTTTATTCACAGGAAGTAAATGACCATGGTGCTCAATAGTTTGGATAAGATGATTCAGCTGCAGAAAAACACTGCCAACATCAGGAATATCTGCGTTTTGGCGCATGTTGACCATGGTAAGAATCCTTTCTAAATGGCTTGTTTTCAGTAATTAAGGAGCTTTGCCTTCACACGTGTCAGTGGAGTGACGCTGTGGACAGTTGACAGTGATGCTTGCTAATAGCAAGGCTTACTTCTTTTACAATTTTGACGTCAGAGAAGCTCGTTGTTAAACGTTGGAAATGAAGGCATCTAACCAGTGATTTGCATTTTTGTATATTGGGTTTTTTTTAAATGAGAACTTGAGTTTTTGTTAAAATAAAAATTTTTGAAATGGGTTTGTAATGTAAAATGTCTGTGTAATCTTGTTTTACCCGGTATACCATTCGGAGACAAAAAAAAAATCATTGCCATGCTATCCTGTCGTCATTCTGAGCTATCAAGGGTTTAAGTTTATAGGTCACTGTTAGAGATATCAGATGCTTCAAATAATAATTATGATAAACTTGATCAATTGTTGTAGGACACGTTTTAGTAACAATGTAAAAGTTGTTTGTCAGATGTACTGTATTTTGATTGGCACCGTGTTTTGTCTGATCACTTAAGAGTCTGGGCATTTTACTCTGTAAATTCTGCTTTAATTCAAAAATCAGTTCTGCACTTAAAAAAGAGGTTGCTTGGCAGCTTTTCAGGTGAGGTTGATGAGATCCACAGGGTTAGAGATACATATTCAGCACTACAGAGCTGTGTCCTTCCAGATGATATTTTTGTTCAGAAGTCTAATTAAACTCTTTTAAATGCCTGTTATGTCCTGCTTCACTCAGTATAGATAAATAGGAGACTTTGCCAAACCAGTTCTTATGGTTAAATGTTAAATCTGTAGATGAAATCCATTCCCACTTAGAAAAAAAAACAGATCTGTATTATTACTGTTATTTTAACAGGAAAAACTACTCTTGCTGACTGTCTTATATCTAGTAATGGAATCATTTCCAGCCGCCTGGCAGGCAAGGTATGTTGTTATGTTTGTAAATACTTGTTGCATTTCAGTAAGTATTAGCTTTGTGTGATGTGATGAACTGTTTGCTGTGTTTTTAGAGATCAAAAAAAAAAAGTGCATAGTTCATGTATCTGGAAGCTGCCAATCCATTTTACTTGATATTGTTGTCTTAAAAGTGCAACAAATCAAATGATACCCCGGCACAATTGTGGAAGTTTACACAGAGGAAAGATCCTTTCCAGTTGGATGAGTTGGGTGAGAAGGCAGGGGAAACCATCAGGTGGGAGGTGAATAACAGGTAACTTGGATAAAGTGGGAAAACCTAATCTGTGAGTCATGCTGTATTTGAGAGGCATGTATGCCGAGAGACTACTGGGAAAGAAAATGTACTGTTAGAGAGGCTCTATCAGGTCCCGGGAGACCTTGAAGGCTAACCTAAGTACCAAAGGAAGGGTTCTGAAACCTGAGGGTCACGATGAAAACTGTGTTTTAGAAATGCAGTCAAAGAGGTCTCCTTTTCTAGCTGTGCTTTGAAAGGACCTGGAATCATTTACTTGTAGGAGAAAAATAGAGATGTTCCTCCTCTTTATATATTTACGATATAATCAGCAGGATTTATCAGGTGCCAGGGAAAGAAGAAGAAGAGATGGAGAAGCAAAATTGAATTAAAAAACAGAGAATGAAAGAGGAGACACACTTATATGAAAGAATAACAAGGGACTGAGACTTTTTGGAGGAAGGCCTTTTTGGGAGGTTGGAGAGGTGAAGGAACCAGCAGTGGAATCTAAGGAGAGCTGGGACGGAAACTAGGAGATTACAGACGGCTGGGAGAAGAACTTCACGTGTGTGTGTGAGCACACACGTTCAGAAAGGGTTATTAACCATGTCTGTTTAGTGCCACACTGAAATCTAGAAGAATGAGGATTGAAAAGGATTATTGTCGTTGGTAGCTTTTAGGAGTTTGGTTTTGCCAGAGCTGTGGGGATGGAATCCTTTCTGAAAAATGAAGAAATTAATGTGGGGTGAATACATGTGGCAATCCCCTATCAGTAAATTCCTCTCAAGATTTTTGAATGAAAGAAATGAGTAAATGTAAAGATGACTTTGTAGTGCAAAACCTAGAAAATGAGGTGCAGATCCAGTTAAGTGGAGCCTCCGTCAGTACTGATGCAACGGGAAGACTAGAAAACGAGGTGCAGGCCCTCACCCGTGGCAGTAATGCTTTCTGAAAGCCATCATCAGCTAAAATGGTGATGTTAGAAACACAAGGCCTGTCTGGGAAAAATCCAGCCATAAATGCCTGTTTTTCATAATCCATGGCTGGATACTCTCCAGACAGCCTTTGTATCTTCTGTACAACTTTTTTTAATGTGTTCAAAAATCTGCTAATTTGGGAAAAGGAGCAAAGGCTTCTCTTGCCTCTAGAGTTCATCTGTTGAAATCTCTGCTTAGACTTTGTCAAAGAGCCTGTGAATTGGAAAAGAGTGGCTGTGATCTTGAGAAAGAAGGAATTTCCCTCAAATACTACCTTCTGTGAGTTGTTCATGGACTGCCCAGTCATTCATGGCTGAAATTTGAATAAGCCACTCTCTGGGGAGGATTTGTGGTGTTTGACTACATTTGGAATGGTAATGTCTTTCGGTTTGTGTTTCCCATGACAATTTCCTTCTCTAATGACTCCCCCTTTTAAAAAGAAAATACAAACTGCTTTTTAGTTTAAAATGAAGTATTTAAAACAAAAGTCAAAGTCAGTCCGTTTTAACATTACATTCTAATTCACTGGTAAGTCAAGGATGCATGTTGCATCTTTACAGTTACGGTACATGGACAGCAGAGAAGATGAACAGGTCCGAGGCATCACTATGAAGTCCAGTGCCATTTCACTGCATTATACGCAAGGTAAGTCGGTCTGTCTTTTAAAGAAAAATAGTTTGAATGTTCCATGTCCTTCTTTCTTTTCCTGCATTAATTATATGTGTCAGTGTTTTTGCTTTGTATTCCACCAGTTGCATTCTGGGCTGTCCAAAGGATCTGTAGTTAGAGTCAGGCTGACCTGACTTGGTTGCACTTAGGGATCTCTGGCAGGGTTGTGAGCAGAGAACTGGCGGTTCACACCTATACCATCCCACCCCCCACCCCCTAGTGCCCCCAGGTGACTGTGTGAATTTGTTCGCTGGAGTTGCAGACCTTGCTGGCTCAGCCTGAGTGTCCCATTTCCTGGCTGGATTCTTGTTCTGTTCTAGGGCCTGCCTGTTGGAGTTAGAGTCTTTCTTACTTAACTGTGGGTTACCATGATCATTACAGCTTTCTGTCTCCAAATCAGGATGTCATTTTGATAGTAACACTTCTAGGAAGTGAAAAGGACTTTTGCGTTCGGCCAGAGATCAACTGAGCTTTTAGGGGTTTGATTTCGCCAGGGCTATGAGAATGAAAGCCTTTCTGAAAATTAAGGAGTTCATGTGGGATGAGGAAATGTGGCAATCCCACAACAGTAAGTTATTCTCGAGACTCCAGTGCACTCCAGAATCCTTACCCCAGTGTTCAGAAGTTCGCCCCAGTGCAGTCTTGGCTTGTAAGATGAAGTCACGCCATAGTAAGTGTAGTGGTTAAAGATAATGTCTTTGAAGTTCATGGGTTTGAACTTCCATTCTACCATTTTGAATTGTTTGATCTTAGACAATTTATCTCAGAGTTGGATTCTAGCTGGATGTCCTTGAGAAAGATACTTAACTTTTTTGTGACCTAGTGCTCTGTAAAATTGGGCTGATGGTAATAACTGCTACAAAGCAGGCATTAGATAAGGTCTATAACATGCTTGAAACAGTGCCAGGCACAAATAGTCCACCGATGTGAGCTCTGGCTTTGGTTATTGTCGTTATTTTATCATTATCAATGTCACCTAGGGCACAGGTCAAGTCCTTAAGTTGTTACAATGGTGAGAATCCTTTAAATAGCCCACAAGTGACAGTGTTCAGCCCTGTGCTGCTTGTTCTGGAGCCCACAGAAGGTGTGAAACACTGAGTTAAGAGGAGGAGCAACAATAAAGTATATAAGCAGGTGTTTGAGTATTTGAATGATGATTTGTGCATGTAAAAGAGAATTATATCAAATTCACAGTAAATGTGGAATGAGTGTAGAATTCTAATGAATTACTATTTTTCTTCACGGTTTACAACTTACATTTTATGCAAAGTGTCTGCCTTGGCGGTGGCCAGTTGTTTGGGTTTGCCTGGGACTGAGTTGGGGTTAGTGGGATGTGGGACCTGCAGTGCTAAAACAGGACAGATCAGCATGAGAGGTCATCCTACCATAAACTTAATACTTTTGTTTGTTGTGAGGATTAGAGGAGCTATCTGTGAGACCATGTCATGCTGCTGGGCATGTAGTAACTGCTCCTTAAATTCTTGTAGTTTGGAATCTAAGCATTGGTTGACCAGATTTACACCTCCTCTCTGAAACATTGTGGGAAATAGTAGTTGGCCAGCTGCTCTGTGTTTTTTTAAGCTGGCATTTCCAGTTTGGGCCCTTTGTAAAGCTTTACCCCTCAGGCATTAGTTTCTTTTGGTCTTGGCTTCTTAATCTGTGCAATGATTGTAGTAATAACTTATGTAATAGGGTTATTGCAAGGATTCAGTAAGGTGATTAGCACATAAAAAGTGTTTATTTAGCACAGTGCCTGGCTCACAGTGGGCTCTTACTAAGTAATAACTGTTAGAATCATAAAGTCTTTGAACATTTTATATAGATGTTATTTGGAATCAATACTTCCATTAATGGAAATTCCTAATTAGAGTGACAGGTGTTGGCTGAGCCTTTGCCTTTAATTTTACAGTCATTTCTTAAGAGCTTTCTCATTCTGGGATGCCTGAGGAAGAGTACTGTATACCTGTACACCTGATAGTGTGTGTCCTCTAATTGCGTTTCAGATAATGAGGAGTACCTGATTAATCTGATAGACTCTCCAGGACATGTGGATTTCTCTTCAGAAGTGTCAACGGCTGTCCGCATCTGCGATGGGTGCATCATCGTGGTCGATGCTGTGGAGGGAGTCTGTCCGCAGGTAGTGGGGTGGTGATGCGAGAGTGTTTAACTGGTGAGAGAAGGTGGGGGAGGAGGACCCCACTGCTGATTACTGCGTGCCACTCAGATATCTCACTGACAGCTGGGAAGCTGGTTTTACATTTCACGTCCGGTAACGTTCCTCTCTGTGACAGAGTTAGGTCCCCTTGAGTTTTGAAGGGATCTCCGAGGGGATGACTTTAACTTCAGATACTCTAAAGTGCCTCTGATACCTCTTCTAGAAGAACTCAGCAGAAATGGGAGAGATGGATTTTTGGATGATCTGGTGGCTTTACTCCAATGAAAAAGTTTCCTAAACTGTGAGAGATTGTTGATAGCAAAATCCTGAGTTAGTTCTCCCCAGATAAGAGAAATCCCCCTCTGTTGGCACCTCAGTCTATACCTGTGCCTCCACTCACCTCCACATACTCTCTGTCCCTTCCTCCTTCCCTCTTCTACTCCTCCATCTACTTAATCTGATGTTTCTCATGTTTTCCACCAGAGCTGGAGAAGTTCACCCCAAGGCCAGAGTAAACATTTATTTCCAATGGGCGTGAAGCTTGGAGTGGCTCTCTAACCTCAGTTCTAATTATTTCCTTCTCGAAACCTTACGTTTATCTTAAAAAAATGTTGTCACCTTGTATCTTCTTAATAAACCCTTGTTTTAATTATATTTTATAAAAAGATTAATAAAAGGTTTAAATTGCTCAAATGGAGTAAAGTTGATAATTCCAAGAGGATGTGCCGTATGTTCTGTAATTATTGTACAGCTTCTCCTTTGATTTTCTGCAAGGGCACAGGCCCCTCAGCTCGAGAAGCACATCCTTAGTCTGTGTGGTGTCTTAGGTATCCTGACACGGTAAGTGAAATTAGTACACCTGACCTCAAATAGCAAAATAGTGGTTAACTCCAAGAAATGGGATTATGATCAGGTAGGTGTACACAGGGGACTTCTGGGGGAACATCCGGTTTTTGACCTGCATGTTGGCAACATAAGTTATTGTTTTCTAATTATGCAGTAAACTGTGTGTAAAATTCCACCCAACTCTTCACTGTCTTTTACGCAATTTAATTCATCCTTCAAAAATAGATTTTCATTTTCATAAAGGCAAGGCCAGTTTCTTGTGTCTGAGTTGTGATGAAGGAGCAAGGAAATGAGCTGATTATTAATCAAAATTTTCTAAGGTGCCTTAATTATTTCAAATCATGAGTTTTATATTTCCTTTCTGTTTTAATCAGACACAGGCAGTTCTGCGACAAGCCTGGCTTGAAAACATCCGTCCAGTCTTAGTGATTAATAAGATAGATCGCTTGATAGTGGAACTGAAGTTCACCCCCCAGGAGGCCTATTGTCATCTCAAGAATATTTTAGAACAGGTATTATCCTTCACTTCAGTATTTTAAAAAGTCGGAGCTCAAAACAGAATTGTCAGGAAGTTGCAATAGGAGTAGGAAGGTGCTTAGAGTACGGTGAAGCTCGTAAGTCACCCATGGGGGTTTGAACTTCCTTCTTAAGAACCTAGTGCCCCATTGGTGAGACCGGCTCGAAAATATTTGTTCTGCTGAAGGGAGGGAGTGATAAAGGTAGAGCAGTGAAAAAGAGTGGGTCAATGGGTCTCGTTCCTAGTAGAGGGACCAGATGGGCGCAGTGAGACACTCCTGCCTTACGGTGGAGGGAGAAGGGCCAGGAGGATTTGCAGAGGTAATCAAGCTGATGGGTTATAACATGGGAAGCTTGCAGTATTTCTGAGTACTGGGCTCCATGTTCTCTCTGAGGTAGAAAATGGGATTACTTCCTTGGGAGCGAGACTAGTTAGGAGTTAGAGGTTGGGAAGAGGGCGTTGAAGAGGGTGGTGAGAAGTTCGAACAGCTGATGTGAGGCATGGCCTCGGGTTGTGGGGGTTGGAAACCGCAAGTTCATAGTGACGTCAGACCCGCTACTGGAGAGCAGGTTGATGACATGATGCGTTGGTGTTTGTGTTAAATGCATAATCACAAAAATGACCTTTCAAAAGCCATACTGTTTAGTTTTGCTGTGTTTAGAAAGAGTGGGCTGGTAACATAAGTTAATGATGGTTGTAAATGTCAACTTAACATGAGCCCAAACTGGGACTGCTGGCTGATTCTAGCCTTAACAGGGCTTAGGCAGGGTGTCCCTGGCACACTTCCCATGCTGAGCATCTGAATGACGTCCTGCCATACCACCTTCTCTCCTAGATTAATGCGCTCACAGGAGCCCTTTTCACTTCCAAAGTCCTGGAAGAAAGAGCAGAGAGAGAGACTGAATCCCAGGGGGACCCACATTTGGACCCGGGCGAGCAGGTATACGACTGGAGCACGGGCTTGGAGGACACGGATGATTCTCAGCTCTACTTCTCTCCCGATCAGGGGAACGTGGTGTTTACGAGTGCGATAGACGGCTGGGGCTTTGGGTAGGTCTGTTTGCCTCTCATTACATCTCTGGATCTTCCCACTACTGGCAGTGTAAATTGAACTTTCTATCTGGAGGTAGTTGTAGGTGCACTATGGTTGTAAGAAGGAATGTAGTTTTCTTTTTGCTGATCCCTAGGCAGCAGGACAGGGCCTGGAACTGCCCACTGCGTGTCGGCCGCTGGCCGCCTCTCTGCGCTTGTAGAGGCTGAGGCGGGAGAGAGGCCAGAGGCGTCCCCTTCAACCTCTGTGTTGGGGAAGCTGAGGGTCTGCAGTGAGGGGAGAAGAAAGGTTCCCTCCTTGGGAAAGACCAAAAAAAATGAATAATAATAATAAGCAACATCTAGCTTATAATTATATATCCATTATTTATTATAAATTATGCATTATGTACATAAAACATTACATATAAGTTATATATCATTTATACATAATAAAATAGTAATAGAAAATAAAATTTTGGAAAATTAAAAACTTCTGCTGAGTAAAGAGCATTGGGTCAAATGGGATGTGAAGTTCACCACAGTGAACCACTGTGAAAATGCTGGACCCTGAGGCTGGCTCCAGCATGTCAGCAGCCTGTGACTGTATAATTTGAATTTCGATTCTTGACTGGGTGTTTTTCTGTCTCCTGGTCCTCTGTGAGAGGGGACATGGATATTTATCTTCAGCAGTTTCTGTAGTGTCTGCTTTTGTTCCTGGGCTGCTGCCTGAAGCTCCTCACATTTCTGGTTCCAGCCATCATTGTTCTAGTAACTTCCATGCCTCCAGCTTCTCACTGCCCCTCCAGTGTCATTGGAGAGGTCAACTTATTGGCCTGGGTTGTATGTAACCGCCGGCCTCCTGCAGCATCGTGGCTGCTCGCTGATGTGTGTTGAGAATTGTCTAGCATGCGTTGACTTTGGCTCCTTCTGCAGTGGATAAAATACCAAGCATCTTTTAAGGTGCTGGTACTGTAAGAGTTGGACTCAAACCTTTAGTTAAACATATGGTTCCCTGCAGAAAAGATTTTTTCCTGGGTCTTTTATCGAGACAATGCAAACACTACATATAGCACCCTTATTGGTCAGGTGACTGCTCTCGCGTGGCTGAGAGCAGACCTGGTGCTAGCTGGTTTCTCTAAGGACTGAGGGGAGTTAATTAATTGTGCATTTGTGTCCTGGTTAGCTGAGGATGCTAAAAAGCCCCTATTAGCAGGTTCTGGCTGGAGTTGGTTTTCTGCATGAGCAGCAGGCAGACATCTGTAGCATTGAATGGCTGAAACAGTTTTTGTTGGCAGGGTTGTAATGGGCAACTGGAGCCTATTCCTCCCACCTTGTTTCACAGTGCAGAATGGAAGATGGGGGCCATAGCATGACTCCTGGTGCACGTGAACTCCCGCCTCGTTTCACAGTGCAGAATGGAGGATGGGGGCCATAGCATGACTCCTGGTGCACGTGAACTCCCGCCTCGTTTCACAGTGCAGAATGGAGGATGGGGGCCATAGCATGACTCCTGGTGCACGTGAACTCCCGCCTCATCTGACAGTGCAGAATGGAGGATGGGGGCCATAGCATGACTCCTGGTGCACGTGAACTCCCGCCTCTTTTCACAGTGCAGAATGGAGGATGGGGGCCATAGCATGATTCCTGGTGCACGTGAACCCCCGCCTCATCCGACAGTGCAGAATGGAGGATGGGGGCCATAGCATGACTCCTGGTGAATATGGAAAGATTTGGACAGGAACATGGACTCAGGGGCCAGACTGCTTGGGTTTGAATCCCTACTTCACTTATTACCTATATAATATCTCTGCTTTTTTGTCGTTTTATGTAAAACGTGAGAACTAATTGGTACCTCCCTCATAGGGGACTTGAAATGGTAGAGTTTAATAGAACGTCTGAAGTACTTTGAACAGTACCTGACACAGAAACAGTTGGGTGGTAGCTTATGCTCATGCTTTTTGTTGTTAATAACATAAACATTTGCTTTTCTGTCAGAATTGAGCACTTTGCCAAAATCTACAGTCAAAAAATTGGCATCAAAAAGGAAGTTCTTTTGAAAACATTGTGGGGAGATTACTATATAAATATGAAGGCCAAGAAAATTATGAAGGTTGATCAGGTAATATGAATATTTTCCTTTTGAATATGGTTACATTGTTGCCCTGAGAAAACCTTTACTGTAAACCCTTTAATAGGATGTAATTCGGCTTTGGTGTCAGTTCATGTAGGATTTTTTAGCTGTATATCTTTGGTTAAAGCTTGTGAGTCACACCTAAGCATTACTTAGAGTCCTTTAAATATAGGAAGCAAACAATTACATTTTTTTTGAAGTGGAGCATAAATCTCAGATCCTCATTACATGAAGGCACATATTTTGTTTGCATCATGCATTTGTGTGTCCCCTGCACCATGAAGAGACAGACATCTCTTTTACATACCACTGTGTGGCCCACACTGTATTCCAAGTCTCAGCTGAGGCTTTCTGTCTCCGAATACCAGTCAACCTGAGTGGTGAGGCGGAGAGGCAGGTGCACCCTAGACCCTGCCTTCCATAGATGCAGCAGTGTAGGACTGCAGAGTCCCATACGAGGTCTGACAGTTAAGTTCAGGAACTCACCGTAGAAAAAGTGCTACATACCTCATTGCTGAGTATCACTACAGTCACCTTTGATGGATTCCCCTTGGGAAGCTGTGCACCAACACCAGCACCTAGTCCACACTTCAAAGCAGTTTTGGAAGTCTTCTTCTGGAATGGCCATCAGAACTGTCACTGTACCTTGCCAAGGTTATGACACCTTACTGAGTGGTTTGTACAGTGCTGCCACTGTAAGCGCATGGTGGCAAGTTCACGAACTTAGTTGTCAGACCTCATAGCCTTTAGTGTAAAATTCAAGATTTTGTAAATTCTCACTGAAGAGCATATATATTTCTTTCAGAAAGTACTCATAAAGTCACAGGAAAGAAAAATATCAGAAGCCAATACTGCTAATGCCCTAGTTTTAATTTCTTCTTTCCGGTTAGATACCTTATCCCTCCGTTCAAATTTTACTGTTCCTATAATGTAGCTGCTTTTTTGCTCGACATTGTGTCTAAAAAGAACATGGTGAACACCTTCCCTTGCCGTTAGAAGCTTTTTGTAAACAGTGTATTAAAAAGGAGCCAGTGTGGTGAAGGGAGAAGAACGTGTCAAAGATTCCGACTCTTGGGAGCTCAGCTCCTGCACTTAACAGTTGTGTGACTTGTGTCTCAGTTTGTCACCTGCAAAATGGAGGTGGCGGTACTTGCCTCATATGCTGGTTACGATGATTATATGAAAGAATCCAAGGAAAGTCTTGAGGACAGCTCCTGTCCTATAATAAGTACCCTGTGGTTACTTTATTTTGTGAGGGCAATGTGGACTCATTCTCCTATGATTGGACATAGTGTTTATTTCTGTTTTTCAAATGTTTTCATATTGTAGGTAAAGTTATGGTGGGCATCTTTGTGCCTGAATTTTTATGTCTTCATGATGACTTTTTTTAACCAAACATTTAAAGGTATTGATTCATTTCCTGATACCTTGCCAATAGTGCTTCAGAAGGAGGTTTCAGTTTATGTCCCGTCTTATGATTGTGTGAGAGAACGCATCTCAAAGTGCTTTTGCTATTATTTTGCATAGTTCAGTAAGAGAAATGGTAGGATTTTTGTTTTTTGTAGTATCCTCTTCTTTGAAGTTGAACATAAGTATGTTTCAGTGTTTAAGGACATTCTGTAGCACAAAGCCCATGGAAAGGCCTGCACAGCAGAGTTTTAGTTCTCGTGGCAGTGGTGAGGCAGCCACCGTCATATGTCCCCCAAGTGGTTTAATCATTTGGAAAGAGAGCAGTGGGTTATTAAACTACTTTCCTCCACTTTACTGTTGAATAAATATTTTTTAATAGAAATGAGGCTTACTAATAATAAAACGTGTCAAGAATGTATATTTAAGGTATCTGTTAAACACTCAAAAACTTAAGCATAATGTATTCTTTTTTACAGGCAAAAGGGAAGAAACCATTATTCGTGCAGTTAATCCTAGAAAATTTATGGAGTCTGTATGATGCTGTCTTGAAAAAGTAAGATTGTGATGACACTGTTTCTCCTTGGGCAGTGTGGTTTGCCTCGCGTTCCAGTTTCCTGGGCACCCCTGGGCAAGCTGAGCTTCACAGAGAAGGGAGGGAAGCCTTGACAGAGGGATGAGTTGCTCTTAACCACATGACACATTCTCTGGGCTTGGAGAATGTGTCACCCAGGTCAGAGGAAGCAGGAGAACCAGAACAGCAATATTTTATAGGAAGAAGGATGGAAAGGAACATTGGACCTTTGTTTCTGCAAACCCAGGTTAAAACAAAACAATAGTTGTAGATCATTAATGGGAAACTTGGGAATGAACTTGCCAGGTACAAGTGGAAAAGGACATTTGCTTTAGTAAGTTTACTTTCTACGTTCTTCCGGAGTTGGAATAATGCTGTTTAGCATTTCCTTATAAAACAGCTTCACTGGTTGATGTAGCTTGTTGGAGGAGATTGTGGAGTGGTGCTTCATGGGAAGTTTTACAGAGAGACTATGAAAGTGTAGGGGTGGATGTTGAGCATCCTCTAATGCAGTGGCCTGGGCCCCTTTCAGTCACTTTCAGGTGTTGTGGGGTTTTTTTGTTTTTTTGTTTGTTTGGTTTTTTTGTTTTTTTGTTTTTTTTGGGGGGGGGGTTGTTGGGTTTTGTTTTGTAGAAAAGGGGATGCATTAGGAATAAAAATGTCAATTCATTTTCTTCACGGCTCCCTCACATCTGTACGTGACTTCTCATATCTTGTATGTTTATTATAGAGACAAAGAAAAAATTGATAAAATAGTGACTTCTTTAGGACTAAAAATTGGAGCCCGGGAGGCAAGACATTCAGATCCAAAAGTCCAGATCAACGCCATTTGCAGTCAATGGCTACCCATTTCCCAGGCTGTTCTTGGTATCCTTCAGATTAGTGGTTTTTAATGAAATCATAGTTTTCACAAAATGAGGAAAAAAGAATGTTACTGACAACCAGAAAATCTGGAAATACTGCATTCCAGTCCAGAGTAAGTCTTCTGTGGTTACTTAGTTATCTTTCAAAACAGAAACTTTATTTTAGTAAGATTTATATGTAAGTAGATAAGCTAGATGTTTGTGTTAGTTTACTGTTTTGTTTTGTATTATATTTTCTTAAGTACATTGATATTTCCCATCATGTGATTCCAAAAAGACTTGATTTTAAATGGTTTACATTAACTGAAGTAATTTTATAGATGAGTTTAAACTATGTTTTTTACATTGACCTGCGCGTGCAGGCAGTACCCTGTGGTGGGCTGGGGCTGAAATGTCCTACGAGGGAACCACCCGTGGTATCTCAGCCCAGAGCTTTGGTGGATACTTACGCCACAGTGACACTGGCTCTGGTAGGGGACTTTCTTGTATCATAGCTAGTGCCTAATGGTTGTTTTATGAAAGTTTACATAGGCTGAAAGCATACAGAAAATTTTAGCTTCTCAAGGTCACACGTAGCTAAGCTACTAAGCTCTGTTGTCCTCATCTTATGGGCTATCGGTATGTTAGAATATCTGTCATAGGAATCCTTTAGAGAGTCCATGAACTCCCAGAAATTGTACCTGTGTTTTGAGCTGTGATGCATACAGTAAGGTTGCCTTACAATCCTGGCATTTTCTGCAGAGACCTACATTTTTACCTCAGTATTTAGCACACGCCATGGATCTGTGCCTTGGTAGAGGGCTCTCACGTGAGGTTTTGAGTCCTTAACAGCAGACCAGCTATGGTGTGTCAGAAGCTGCCTAGTCCCCTTGACATTACCGCCGAGAGAGTGGAGAAACTGATGTGTGCGGGATCCCAGACGTTTGACTCTCTTCCTCCAGAGTCCCAGGCACTGAAAGCAGGTGAGGCCCAGAGGAACGTGGCACGCACCCTCGTCTTGATTGTCCTCAGTCAGGGCTGCTGGAGGCCAGTTTGCCGAATGCCAACTCCACACACAGTTTCACAAATGACCATTTCACCAGTTTTTGTTTTGTTGTGTTTGTTTTTGCTATAGCCTTTTTTTTTTTCTTGCCAGTAGAGCAGGAGACCAGAGACTCTTTGATTTTGCACTGGTCTCTCTTTTTTTTTTTTTTTTTTTTATGTGGGCAGCTCCCTGGCTGGGAATCGAACCCAGGCCGCAGTGCCGACAGCGCCAGCGCCAAAGCCTTAAGCCACTACACCACCAGGGAACTCCCTAATCTCATTTCATAATCTCATAAGGATGCTGTATTCCATGCTAAACAGCCAGGACTCTGAGCTTCTGTATCACGGCCATGGCTGTGTCCCTGGGGACTGTGGAACCATGGTCCCAGGGGCTGTGCTGCTCTGTAGAAGCTCTGTGTATGTGCTCCCTGTGAGAGGGGCTCACTCATGCAGGCTCCAAGGCTCCTTGAAGTTCGTCTGTGTGCACTTCTTGTCGCCACTCTTTTCTTCCCATCCTGTTGCATTTGCCCACCCAAAAAGCCACCTCTGCTGCTGTGCCAGGGGCCACTGGTAACTCCTTTGTTAAGTCACCTGACCAGATCTGTCACTGGCATTTGACACAGTGGGTCACTCCTTCACCCTTGAGGCTCTTTCTGCCCTTGACTTACAGGCTTCCACATGCATCTGCTTTTCTCCCTGCCTCCGGGGCTACTTACTCTCAATCTCTTTCTGGCTTCTCTCCATCTCCCTGGTTTGTTAACTGTGGGATGCCCCGAGCAAGGCCAGTGTTCGGATCTTAACGTGTTTTCTACCTGCATTCACTCTCATGTTCTTACCCAGTCTCAGGGCTTTACATGACCATGATGTTTTCGTCCTTGTATCTCCAGTGCAGACGTGGTCTCTGAACTCCACGCTTACATGTCCACCCACATGGCCCTCCCTTCCACTCACCTGAGAAGCATTGCAGATGTAACCTGTCACAAACCGTGCTGCTTCTCTTGTCTCCGTGCCTCTGCCTCTCTTCCCCCCTCGCTGTGGGATCTCCATTCTTTCACTGGCTCAGTCCAGAAGCCTCGAGTCATCCATGGCTCTCAGGTTTATCTCTCAGCCCTGCATCCAGTTCATCTGCAAATCCTGTTTGTTCTTCCTTTGAAATAGTCAGAATTCAAGTACTCCCCAAGATTTGCACCTCTGTCTCCCTGGGCCGAGCACCCATGGTGTCCCACCTGGTTACTGTGACAGCTTCCCAGCTGGAGTCCCACCTTCTGCTCTTGATTCCCTCTAGTGTTCTGTCAGCCGTGCAGCCTTATCCTGCTAAAACAAAAGGTCGAACATGTCACTCTGATCCTAAAACCTTTCAGAACTTTTCTGGGCAGGACTATTGATACATGTTTAATTCTGACTTCTGGACCTTTGGTTCATGTTCTGATTTTACTGGTGAAGCCTTTAACTTAGGTACAAATTATTTTGATGTAGGTTAAGAAAAATGTCTATGTTGTTATGAAATTGTGTAAAATGCATGTAGATTTAGGGGAAATTGACATCTTTATAAAAAGAGATTGTAAGTGGTTTCTAAGATTTTTCATTACTGTCATGGTAAGTTATTTTCGTCCATTTTATTTTCTAATTTGTTGTCATGGGGATTGGAAAAGCTGTTGATTTTCATATATTTTGTTAACAAGGTCTCTTGTTGGCCATTGACCTTCAGGAACATTTCTGAATGCTGTCCCTTCCACTGCATGTAGGGAAGCATTTATTCGGGTTTGCGGTGGAGGGGTTAACCCATCTTCCAGCTTCAGCTCTGTGGGAGCTGCCCCAGCCCTCCTCCCATCCTGCTAATTTTGTTTTTCTTCCCTCATTTCTGCCAGTTCTACTTGTTCATGCTCTACTATTCGTTTTTGCAATTTCATACCTGTATAAATGGAATATTTATTGTAGTTATAAAAGATGATAGGTTGCTTACATTTTAGTTTGCACCATAGCTAAACATTTTACTTGTTTTCCAGAAGAATTTGGATTTTTAATACTGGGGAAGGAATAGTGACATTTTTACTTCTTGTTTGTGTAGCTTTTATGAAATGTGGAAGTGATCATACCGCTCCCGTTATTATCTTTGTTTCCAAAATGTTTGCAGTCGACGCTAAGGCTTTGCCTCAGAATAAGCCAAGGTAAGGATCGGGGGAAGTCAGGCTGGGCAGGGGAAATGCTGTGTGTGTGGTGTCGTGGCGGGTGTGGGTGTCTGATGAAGGTCCGTGCTGTCGTGTGCCGCTCACTGTGGGGACATGGACTCCTGCATGTCACCTTGTAAGCTCAGGCTGGCTGAGGACACAGCATTCTCAGGGACAGCCGGATGGGCCTCCTATTGCTATGGCCAGAGAGAAAACTTGGAGAAACATTCTGCTCGGAAGGGACCTGCGACCACTCGTCCCCTTATCCAGCCACCTTAGTGCCCACTGTTTCCCTTCTTGAGTGGACCGAGAGGTGCTTGATGTTGGCAGATGTTAACATGTGTGATCTCTTGTAGGCCTCTCACTCAAGAAGAAATTGCTCAGAGGCGTGAGCGTGCAAGACAAAGGCATGCAGAGAAGCTCGCGGCAGCACAGGGCCAGGCTGTGGACTCCACCCCAGAAGGGAGTGCCCTTGGAGCAGGTCCCGAGGGAGAAGACCCGAAAGGTACGACTTTCCTCAGTGGGCTTTGGTGCAGAACGTTTCTTACTTAGCATGGCACACTCGTCCCGTGGCCCTGGGGCTTCCAGCTTTCACCGTAGCTTTTGTCAGTGTCCTTTCGTTCTTGGCGTTTCTTTCCTGAGCCTGGGCCACACATACACCTTACTCACTGGCCCCTCTGTTTCCAGGGAGTTCCAGGACTGGAGAGAGCATGCTTGGCGCTCATTATCCTTTTGTTTCTGACAGGTGATGAGCAGCAGGTGGCAAGTATGACCCCTAAACCTGTGCCTCAGGAAGAAAACAACCAAGAGACTTTTATTGCATTTGCTCGGGTGTTCAGTGGCGTGGCACGAAGAGGAGAGAGAATTTTTGTCTTGGGGCCCAAATATAGTCCTGTAGAGTTTTTGCAGCGGGTAAGAATTAGAAATAAAACATTAGCATATTGTTTGAAGGTTTTGATATCTGTCAGGTTGCCAAGGTTGGTGCCTACCTTGTCGGCAGATTTATTTTGTCCTAGACAGGCACATTGAGCTGAACCCATATATCTCCTCTTGTGTTTCTCTGGTAACATTTGGTAAGTCTGTCTCCTTGGGTAGCATTTAGGGAAACTAAACCATTATTTGAGTCAAGTGCTCAGGCCTTCTTTAATTACAAGGCTTTTCTCTTTAAGGCTAGAGGAAAGACTGGTAGCAACAGATGTCATGCTACAGCCAGGACAATAGCAGGTTTTTAAGAAACAGGAGGATCTTGGCCAGAGACGTGGGCAGTGAGCAGGTGACAGGCAACAGTCACATGGCAGGTAGATCCCAGAAATTGATCAGAAGAATCTTATCAGCAAGTGAACAGCCAGCATCTAAATACACTTGAGCCAAAGTGCGAAATGAAAACCACAGGGTACAGCTGTCTCCGAACGTTTTTGGTTGGAAGCAAGGTGTGTCATAACAATTAAATAATGAAGGTCACAGGAAGATACCAGAGGTCCAGGGAGCCAGTCAGGGTCAGCAAGAAGCAGGAAGAAGGAACTTACTTGTCAGGTTCCATGCAAAGCCCTGTTGTGGCTCATAGGTACCACTTTAAATCAGTGTGTGTATGTGGCATGCGCCAGCATTTTGCAATACAGAATCTCTCTGTTCGTGAATGTTTTCTGTGTGTATCCATTTCTTTAGGTTATTTCAAATGTTTCTCATTGAAGTTTTATAATTTTCTCCATAAACATATTTAATCACTTTGTTAGACTTACTCTTAGCTATCTTATATTTTGTTGCTATTCTAAAAGTTTCTGTTTCAAAATATGCATATTTTCTGCTGCTGATCTGTAGACATGCAGTTAACTTGTATATTGATACTGTGTCTAGCCACCTTACTGTCTTTCTAATTAGAATTTAGTGGTTTGTTGTTTTGTTTTTTTTTTAAGTAGATGATCGTATTATCTATGGATAATTCTATTTCTTCCTATTTAATCTTTCTATTTTTTATTTCTTTCCAGCCTGTCTCTAGACCTAAAGATCTGTCATTGAATCAGAACATGTACATTTAAGTGTAACACATGCCTCAAAGGCCATCTTTCATGAAGTTTTTGCATTTAACCTAATATAAAAGCTGCTTCTTCTTCTGAACTTTAATGAATTTACTTGCCTTCTATTTTTTTTTTGTCACTTACTTTATGTTTGTATATTAGCTGTCTTTGTACATGTTATATCCTAACATTATTTTCTCTTCACAGCACTGACACTGTGCCTTGGGTCAATAGGTATCAAAGATAGGTGGTGACTGAAATATCTTAAAGCCATTAGCATTAATATGGAGGTCACTGATACTTTTCAAGATACTGCATAATTCTTGACAAAACTTGAATAATTTGAGGCAATATCTCCACAAGAATAGAGATGATATGGGGAGGAGCTCCTGAATGTATTGTCCTTGTAGCACAAATTGCATTTAACGCTCTTCCAGTTACTCATTTTCATGTGTTACGCAGCAGCAGCACCAGCCCTTGTCGAATGCTTGAAAGACATAATAATAAGATTAAAACAATTTTAAGTGATAATAAAATGTATGTTGAAGTAATAGTACAGTCATCACCAGGACTGGTGTATGACATGGTTCACACAGATACTCGCAAGGGACAGTGGGGATTCTTGTTTTTAGCTTATGTGGTGCTGCCAGGTCACAGAATTTATATTACTTAGCTATAAAGCTTATCATTGTGTGGGATTCTTAAATATTTGAGAAGTTACACTATTTCAGATTTTATTCGTGTTATTTTTATATAAGAGCATTTCAAATGGCATATTTCAGGTTTACATGGAATATGACTGTACCATATCTTACTTAAGAGTAAAAATGACATCATAGGTACTATCTTATGTGTTCATGGAGTGCCTGCCAGCTTACTTCATTGGTTTTCTTTGCCCAGGTTCCATTAGGATTCTCAGCTCCCCGAGATGACCTTCCCCCTGTCCCCCACCTGGCATGCTGCACTCTGGACCATCTCTATCTCCTGATGGGGAGGGAGCTGGAAGACCTCGAGGAGGTGCCTCCAGGAAACGTGCTAGGTAGGGCAGCGCTGTGTGTCCTGTGTATGTCCTTTCTGAGATGTTACCTAACACGTCCCAAACTCGCTGAAGTCTTCGAAGGGAATGACTGGGAACTTTGTTTTAGTTTTGTTCTTTTTTTCTGGTGTTCGTAGACTTTTAACGTAGTGCATTTGAGTAGTAATTAGCATGTAGATCAATAATTTACTGTGAATTAGGGGTGGTTCTATTTTTTTTTAAAAAAGGCTCCAGTAATATGAATGCTCTGCCCTAAACCGGGGTTCCTTTCATTTGAGGGCAAGAAGAATTTCTGCTCATGTAAAAGTCAGTCTGGATGACTAAGACTCTTGTGGTTCTAAATTATTGGAAAGTATTCAGGCTTGTGTTCCTTGGAGAAAAATCTCACTTCAGTAAAGAGGATATTTCCCTTCCTAGTGTTCATTAGAAGGAACAGTACGTTTTTGATGTGGTTATTTGGATGAGCTGATAACCCATTTGAATAACTGTTATCAAAATATCTGAATGAGTTAACAGCCTTAGAGGCAGATCTGCCTTCTTAGGCACATTTCCCCTCGGTCATTGACATAAAAACTGGGGCACATGTAGCAGTAGCAGTAGTTTCCTAAGCCAGGTGTTGAATGAAAGCAACTTTTCAAAGCTAGGACTGAGTTTAAGTCCAGGCAGAGCAGAAGGCCGAGGAGTCTGGTTTGTTAGGAACAAGCAAACAGCTGGGGAGAAAGCCAGCTGGCAGCCATGGGGTCACCGATGCTGGGTCCCAGCTGTCAGCCGCTGGGCCGGGCGGTCTGAGCCAGGTGTGTCAGCACAGTTTGGCTGGGCGTTTTTGTTGTTGTTGTTTTTTTTTTAACCTAAAGCAGGTTTGTCTTCTTGCCAGGCTTGGGTGGTAGGTGGAGTGAAAAGCGTAAGGAAGGTGGGAGTTGAGGTGAATTTGGTTGATCTAATCTACATGTTCCAGTTGTCTGTTCCTACATGATAAACCACCCAGCCCCCAGCGGCTTAACGCGGACAGCGTGTATTTTCTCATGAATCCACAGTCGGGCATGGTTTGGAGAGACAGCTTGTCCCTGTCCCACGCAGTGTCACTTGAGGGGCTAGAAGCACACGAAGGCTCTTATCACTCACATGTCTGGGGTTGGTGCTGACTGTCTGCTGGGACCTTGGTGGGGACGTGGGACTGGGGCTGGAATGTGTGGCCTTTCCATGTGGCTGTGGGTTCTGCAGGAGGAAGAGGCAGGAGTCCTACCCGCCTGGTGACCTCCAAAGCCCTCAGCTGCAATCCTCTCTATTAGGAGTGAGTCACCAGGGCTAGCCCACATCCAGAGGAGAGGCCTGACCCCCACCTTCTGATGGGAGACCGGTCAGAGACTTCGCAGACGTACTTTAAAACAACCACACCACTAGTCTTAGATAGTCTCCTGTTTCTTTTTATGTTTTAGCAAGCCTGTGGTAGGACACAGATTACAGATTAAAACAGTGGCATTTATAGTGATCAGGGCAGGCCTGTAAATTTCATCTTTTTTACTCTTACTGACTTAGAACGTTATGATTCATATTAAATAGGAAAACCATAGAGTCATGTGACTGATACCCATATGCTTCTCATCAGAAATGGTAAGTCAGATGTATCAAATGCAGATGGAAATTTTTGTTGTGTGAGGAAATGAAAACATTATACGACACTCTTGAACAAGTCAGTGTATATAGTCAGTCTAAAGGAAAGTTCTTTCATTGGCACTTAAACAATGCAGATTTCACTTTTGAACTCAGCCTTTTGAATTCAGCTGTAACTCGCTTGGAGAACTTACACTGACAAGTGTGGAATAGATTTTAGTGGTCTGGAAATAGTTAGTTTAAAGTTTAAAATCATTTAATTCCAACGTGAGGTTTAAGAAGTTGGTATGGATGGGACCGGAGAGACCTCACGTTTAACACACAATAACCTTTTGTTCAGTTCCTCAGCGATAACGTCTCTAAAAGTCAGTGTTTGTTACAGGCTCCTATTGAGATGTGAGGGGAAATTGAATTAGGATTCCAGATCTTTGGCCTTTTCTTAGGTCTCTTCCATGTGGTTAAATCTTTAAAATTTCAGGGAAATATTCTAAGAAGAAATATGATATTCCTCTTTGTACAACATGAGGAAAATAGTCAGTGTTGCTTAGCCTTTTTCTGAACTGGTTTTAGTTCTGCCATGGTTGGTTAGTGGGTTGATAGGAAGTTGGTGTGGTTTGAATCAGAGAGAGAGGGTGTGTGTGTGTGTTTCCTTAGTCATGTGGGGTAGCTGAGGAGTCAGAGGTCTTTGCAGGGTTTTATGATTTGAGATTTGATTTGATTTATTTCAAAGGAATCAGCAGTTTATGATTCTTAAGGCTTTATGGTACTTTGGTAAGACTTTACATTCCCTTACTAGTAAATTTCTTTTAAATAGAGTTTGTTTATCAGCATGTCCACTTAGAAAGAATCTATTTTAACGAGTAAATAACTAGCAGACTTACTGGTCACTTCTTAACATTAACTTAGTTACAACGATTTTAGTAATTTTTCTTTCACAGATGGTAATGATTTTATTCTCCTGTTTCTTAATAATTATGTCATTTCTTTTTATTGTTATATTGCCTATAAAAATATGGTTGGTAACAGTTTTAGCTGTTCTTTTTTCTGGTTCCTTCCAGACTTCAATGAAAACATCCCTAAACATTTCAGTTTTAGGTTTGCTGAAGCTTGTTGATTCACATTGCTCATGTTACCAGAAAATGGGGTGTCTTCGTCAACATGATGTCCAGGCCCTTAGTATTTCGAGCAAAGAATTGAACAAGACACACACCAAAGTATAGAGGTGAAACAAGGAGACAGTTTATTGAAGAGAAAGTACACTCCAAAGATGTAGGAGCAGCTCAAGCAAGGAGAGTGGCTCAAGAGCCCCGATTAACGAGCCTTCAGTGCTTTTATTTTCTTCTGTGTCTTCAGGAGATACACCTCTGGGCTTGGAGTCTCTTGATTGACAAGCTTGGTTAACATGGGGCCTATTACATCACATCTTCTGACTGTGCATGTTCTTTCCCAGAGTTCAGATTGTTATAATGATATTAATGAACTTCCAGGTATATGTATGATACTACAATGACAGTATAATGAGGCTCAGGTGAGATGAAGGTCATTGTAATTTACTGCACAGGCGTTAGGAACAGGCACAAACTGGGGGGCTGCATTTTGTGCCTTCTAACTCCCTTGTATCAGCTAACTTTTTGCCTCGAATTTTCTTGTGGTTACTTAACTTGGGGTGGGGACTACTAATGATAGGGTGGTACTAAGGCAGTGACTATTCCAGCCCGGCAAGTCTCATGGGAGGGGTCCTGAGATTCCCCCTATTCTGTCTGCCTTCCTCACATTCTGTTTGAGATCCCCACAGATCTCTATGGGAAGCTGAAGGACTGGAGGTCTCCTCTTCTGTGTCTGTTTCCTGGTGAGGGTGGTCATTGTTCCCATCTATTGGGGATCCACAGAGCTGTCACCCTATCTGATCTAAAAGGGGAAGGGGTCTCGAGATCTGCCATGTTGACTTCTTCGGTCAAGATGGGCTGGAAACCTTGTTGAGGTGTCACTTATATCGTGATGGTCCCTGGATGAGGAGAAATGAATTCAATTAGTATTTGAATTAGCCACATCACTTACTTGATCATGCTAGAAAAGTATTTTTTTTTTAATTCAGGTATAGATTGTGAATTTTATTGGTTCATTCTCAGCATCTGAAGACAAAGTTATAGAACTTTCCCCCTTGCTGTAATTCGTGGCCTGCATTATGCTTAATTATTTCCTGATTATCAGACATCCTTGCATTCCTGCTTGATCATTGCATAGTCTCTTCATCCACTGTTATATGTGGTTTACTGTTACCTGACCCAGATTTTTCTTGTATGATTAGTAAAATTTGCTGTTATTTTCTTGGTATAGTGGTCATCCCAAAATGAGAAGCTTCCATCTTCCCATCCTCTAGAGATCCCTTCTCAGAACCGGGAGCTCTAAGAAAGCAGTGCTCACCCTGGTCGGATGCACAGGGACTGTTACACATGGCTGTCTCAGGAAAGGTCCAGACGGCCTTCTCAGCCTTGCGCGGGCTCGCATTGTCGCCATGTTCCCTGAAAGCAGGAGCAGTGATCCTCATGTACTCCTCCTTGATTTCTGGGCGGAGGTTGGGTGGTAAGTCCTTCTCCGAAGCATCATGGGATGATGAAAGGCCTGTGCAGCCGGTCGTTCCAGCAAGATTGACGCTAGGGGGCAACCTCTCCCACGGCTTTCATCGTGTCTGCAAGCAGGAACAAAGCCTGGGTGTCTGTGAGCGCGTGCCTGAGCCTGTGCTCTGTGCCAGAGTCCACGTGTGAAGTGTGCAACCTTGAACTCTTGAGTTTTATAAAGATAGGTGGGGTGAAGGGCCTGTGAGTGCTGAGTGGGGTTTGTGCTTTGCTGGGCTGGAGTTTGTTAGCACCAGCACTGTTCCTCTGTGGAAGTACTGCAAGCTGTACCCCCTTGCCCAGCCCAGGGTCCTGCGCGTGGCTGGCAGGCCTGTTTTATTACTGGTGTGCACAGATGTGTGAATCCTTAAAGCAGAGAAGCGGAGGTGGGTTTAGCATGCTGTTCAATCCTGAAGAAGATTTCAGAGCCGTCATTTGAAGTTGTTTCGGCCCTTCTTCTCTCCCGTCCCTCCCGCATCCCCTCCAGATACTGGAGACATTGTGTCGGTTGTATATTTTTTCCCTGTGGTTTTTTCTTCATCTTGGAAGTTGAGTTATGACTCTTTGTGTTGTTCTTACTTGGAAAAATTATTATTATGAAAATATATGCTGCTTAGTGGACAGTGAAACAATATAAAACATCACTAATACCCTGATCTCCCGTGCAATTAGAAGCACATTGTCACTAGTTTTGTTTTGTGTTTCCCAGATAACTGTTAATTTACTGCAGTTCAGTGCATAACTCCATTGAAGATCATATTTCAAAGGATTTGGGTTTTTGGTTTAAGTGCAGAATTGAAGTAAGAGTTGTTATTCCTTCACTGTTATATCAAACCTGTCTTATTATTTGACTCTGTAATGGCTAGAAGAAATCAGACACGCCTTGAGAATCAAAGCAAACCCTTGTCCCCTGAGGACGGAGGTGGGGCAGAGGGAGGAACATTTTCTTTTAGGTCTCCACAGATGCAGCATTAATACATTTACTGTGTAATAGCTGTTTTCTTTCAAAGCTTCATGCCTTCAATTTTCCTAGAATGACAATTGTACAATCTCATTTTCTGAACAGTTTATATAATGTCATTATACTTGCATGGCTTTTGTTAACTGATAATAAGGGACACCGCATTTGTCAGTGCACTTAAGGAACATACCCAACTAGATGGAACCACCATTAACTTAGCACCTACTGCATTCCAGGTGTTCAGTGAGTCACTCATGTGTGTTTTTTTACTTAAGCCTCACAACAGACTTGAGTGGTGAACTTATTACTTTTATTTTGCAGATGAGAAAACTAGAACTGTGAGAAGGTTTTGATTTGCACAACTGATTACACTATCACAGCCATCCCTTATTAGCTAGATTTTGTTTTCTCTACAGTTGTGTAGCTGAGATTATTTTCAGTGCTTCTGGTACTGATTTTCCTCTTTTTCTATGATTGTAAAGTAAAAAGAATGCTGATTTTTGACATTCTGTTTATAGCATCCCTGAATTTCATTAGTCGGTGTAGTCCAGTCCCTGCTTCCTATGAGAAGGGAATCTGAAAATCAGAGAGAGACTGGGTCTTCTCTAAGCTTGGGTAGTGAGAGTTGAAAGTCGAGCCCGGGTCTCCCCTGTGAAAACACTGTTGGGACGGACAGCAGGAGAAAGAGCTTGGCTCCTCTCAAAAGGGAGAAGTGAGAAGCCGAACACTGAGAATTTGTCCGTTTTATCCAGTCTGAAAAACAGACACTGTACAGAGGTGAGATGGGAGACTTCTCCCATCCCCAAGGAAAAGTGTGTTCCAGTGGGCCCTTACACCTCCTCACTGCTGACATCACAGCCTAGGAGTCCAGACGGTGCTGTGTGCAGCCTCAGACCCCCGCGTCACTCCTCACCACTCTTGAGTACGTCAGGATCTTTACAGTTTGTTTTTATTAAGATGTAATACATGTACTCACTATGCTGCATGCATCAGATTCCAGTACTAACTCATCTACTAGTTTGCAGTTGAGTACCCTAAACGTGAATTTCCCTACCCCAAGCCTCTGCTAACTACCATTCTACTCCCTCCCTGTTCGTGTGAATCTGGCCTTTTAAGATTGCATATGTAAGTGACACTATACGGCATTTGTCTTTCTATGTTTGACTTCTCACCATAATGTCCTCAGGGTCCGCCATGTTAGCACGCACGGCAGGGTCCCTTCTTTGTCATGGCTAAATAACATTCCTGTGTGTGTATACACATGTGTGTGTCTGTAAGCATGTGTTTGTGTGCATGTGTATGCACACTATAACTTCTATATGTTTATCTGTTGACAGACACTTAGTTTTTTTCCATATCTTGGCCATAGTGAATAATGCTGCAATAAACATGGGAGTGTGTGTGTCACAAGGGCTGTCCAAACAAAAAAAAAATCCAGCCATTGTCACTATAATGAGAATGGCTATGTGGCCGGCTACGTTCCGGACAGCCCTCATATACGCAGAAGTAGAATTTGCTGGGCCACATGGGAGTTCTGTTTTTATTTTTTTGAGGAAACTTCATACTGTTTTCTGTAGTGGCTGAGCCAGTTTACGTTTCCACCAGTAGTGACGACATCAGGATTTTCACACGTCTGTGTTTCAGCACATGTTGACTCTTCTTCTGTATTGCCTGGTCAACTTGGGCTTAAAACCCAGCTCCAGTGCGCCCTCTGAGGGCCTTTCCAGATGCTCTGGGCAGGTGCTCTGGCTCTGTTCTGTGCGTTCCTCTGCGCTCTTAATCAGTTTCTCGTGGAGTGTGGGTCCCATCACATTGGTTGTGTTTTCAGTTGGTGTCTCTAAGCACCTGGGACAAGGGTCGTCATCCTTCAGGTGTGTCTCTGGTCTTGAGCCTGGGCCTGTTACACAGTGGCTGCACTCCTACATCACTAGGACACATGTTCCAGTGTGAGTGTGAGTGAACCGGTGAATGAGTGTGTACGGCCCTCCCTGGGGTCCTCCTCCTGAGCACAGAGATGGAATGAAAGTTTGGAGACATTGTTACAATTACTCATTAGTTTGCTGCTGTTTGGCTTCTAGATTATTTGTGGGGAAATGGAGGGAAAATTAAAAAGAGAGAGTGGAGATTCAGCTTGCACTAGGAACTTGAATTTCCAGCATACGACCACCAGTCCCGTGCTTCTCCTTTGCTTCTTTATTGCTTCTGATGTTCACTGTGTTCACCAGGAATTAATTTCTCCCAAGGGCCCTCGGTGGAGTGCAGAAATTGTAGTGGACAGCGAGGCTGGGTGTATGTGCACACGTGTGGCTCTGTGTCTTTCATGTGTCGATGTATTAATTTGCCCAGATGTGAGATACTGTTTGTAGAGCTGTGTCCACAACTGGAAATCTTAGAGCTGCAAGAGTTTGCAAGTAATAAAACATTGATCTTTCTCACATCTTTCAAAATATCGTTTTTTTAAAGTAACTGAGTGTTTTCTGGATTTCTTTGGCCCATAGAAATCTGACAGACAAGTTTATAACTGAACCCAGGTATGTTAAAATAGAAAGTTGTCTTTAAAAAGCCCTAACAAGTAGAAGGTGTTAGTTTACTGGTATAGTGATAGAGGATTTGAGTTTATTGATTTTAACTCTGAACTGTATAAAAATATGTCCAAAACTCAAACATTATGACCAAATTTGAATTTATTTTAAAATATAACAGGTCTGTAGCTTTGTTCTCTGCATACATCATAGAATGTTTTTTGTGCATCTATTCTTTTTCCCATTTTCTTCAATTTGCCTCTTCGTTTTTTAGATTCTGAACATAGGACTACAAGGAAGTGGAGAGGGAGGTGAGCGTTAGAGCCCCTTAACTCCATCTCCCTTTCTCAGTAAAGTGAACTGTTTATTTTTATAACCGCAGAGACCTCACAGGCCAGCTCACTCAGGATGCCCTGCTTTCCACGTTTGTCATTTTGGAGGAGCTGTTGGCAGTGTCCCCTTCCACTCCTGCAAATCCTCGTTTGGATGATGAGTTCTGTGATCACTCTAGTTAGGACTAATGTGATTTTTCCCTTGATTATTTTATGCTTTGATCTTAATGCTTCGTTAGTGCATTTTTACTATACATTTTTGTATTTTTCCATTCTCTAATGTTTTAAAAGGCATATCCTATTTTTAATTCTGTTAGTGGCTGTCCTTTACGTTTTGCGAATCATTCTTTAAACCTAAGACTCAGCACTGCAGTGCTATCCTATGTAACCCACCAAGACTTAAACTCTGATTTCTTTCAGGATGAATTTTATCTGATTCGTCTTTATGTCTTGACAGTGTCTAGTAGTAATATGCTTTGAGCTAAGGAAGTGCTTAAGAAATATTTGTGGAATGAATCAAAGGAAACAGCTTGGCCTGTGGGAAGTAGGTGAAATTCAGTCTTGTTCAAGGATAATGTGAGGTCCTCCAGCAGAGGGCGCTGGGACTGAGCTGGGCCCCCACAGCACCACTGATTGGAAGAAAGTCCCATTACCTTGTTTTGCTACCTGGGGACTCCCACACATGTTTGCAGTAAACACTTGATCAGTGAAAGTTGTTTCTCAAGGTTATGCTGCTACAAAAGAGGAGGCACAGGAGTTTCCCAATGCCCGGCAGAGGGAGAGTAGCTTGGCTTGGCCGCTGTGGCCAGCAGCAGGTCGGTGACAGTAGTACCTAGAGCTGGAAGGGCGAGGGCCCCTCGTTGCCAGGGAGAGGCCCATGGGACAGTCGGAGAGCCAAGGGAGGGGTTCAGGGAGAGGCCACACCTTTCTATGGGTGTATCCAGTTGATTGAGCAATGGGTATTTCTGAAGAATAGGTTTGGCGTCTTAATGCCTTAGCAGTTGGTCATGAGCCAGAAGAGGGGAGAATGCCCATTTTTAGAATTTAAGTTGCAAATATGCCCGTGTAGGCAGTTTACAACACCAGAAACAATTAGCTTGTTTCAAGAGGCTTGGCCAAATTTCACTCTCGCTAAATGCCTCCACACTTGGGCAGAATACGGGCATCTCACTGCGTACGTATAATAATGAGCACACTCGCGCATAGAAACCACCGATAAAGCCCCGTAATTCTGACTTTCTGTTCAGAGTGTGAGGCCTGCTTACCTGCAGTGCTGGAGGGATATCTGGGTGTATGGAGGGAAGGCTATGCACAAACCCAGAGCAGAGCTTCTCTGAGTCCTGAGTTATCAGGTTACTGCTTAGCACATGACTGATGCTCACCAAATATTAGTGGGATCTGTTCTTTTTTCTCCAAGGATATCTGGTCATCATTAAGTTCCCTGTTTTATTTTCAGGATCCAGTAGTGTCAAACCATAGCATAGTTCTAGGGTGCTTCCTTTTTCTTTTATTAAAAATATATACAAAGACTGTCTTGAAAGTATCTAGCCATGTAATATAAAAATATAGAGGCCTTTATGGCTGGATTTTTTTCCGGACACCCCTCCTGTGTATAAAATTTGCATTTCTGTTTTAAAAATAAGAACCCATTCCTTGTTAGCAAATTAACTGGTACATTTTTAATTTGATTTCATTTGGATTTCAGAAGCAATATGTGCTTATAATAAAAAGTCCGAACAGTTACAGAAATGTCAAAAGTTACTAGTCTCATCTCTGCAGCCACTTCTTGGATGTAACCACTGATGGCAAATTGCCGTGTATCCTTGCACGGGTGTTCCTCACACAACACACACGTGCACACAATTTTTGCCTGTTTCCTTTGTTTTATAAAATGGATATTGAATATCTGATTACTTGGGTGCAGTTCACCAGCTATGCATTGAGCTCGTGTTCACACAGTGTCAGGAGGGACTGTGCATTGTGAAGGTCCTCGGGCAACTTAATCACACTCTCTTCTGACACATTTTGAAATTCATTACTGTTGTCCCTCCCGTTACCAGTTCACAGGAGGGCTCCCCATTGTCTTGTGTTATCACCATCTAGTTAGCTACAGCCTGAGCTTTTTACTTTGCCACAAATGCGAAACTGTCCTTAGTCAGAAAGGGGACACGCAGCTCTTGAGAAGCTCCTTTCAGGTTCAATCCTGTGGTTTCCAAACGTCTTTCAAGGAAGGGAGTGTGGTAGCCGGGAGTGAAGCCGTGGCTCCTGACTGTTGACCAGAGCCTTTCGGTGCGTTCCTAGTCCTGTAAGGACAGGGTGCAATGCCGTCAGCGCCAACCGGCCTGAAGTGATCCCAGTGGGATGCAGGCCTGGACCTGGATGAAAGTCTCACCGTTCTCTGCCCTCGGCCAGGACTTAAGGGGATCGCTGAAATGACCAAGTGTGGGATTTCATGTCCAGATCCATTTTTAATACTATGCCTTATGTTTTTATAGCACTGTACGCTTTTCAGAATGCCTTTATCTGTAGTATTTGATCTGTCCAGTCTACTTTTCACTTCTATATTTCAAAGGCCAGTAATGGTTAGGTTGGAAGTAATACCTATTAGAGTACTGACTTTGAAAACTTTGAAATCATTTCCAGGTGTTTCAGACAGGCTACATTTGAATGAGGAAATTTTAAACTTTCTTTTCCATAAAAGGAAACCTTACTGCTTTAAGTAACCTTCTTAGAAAGTAACAGTTCCAAAGATTTCACCCTTTTGTTGTTGTTCTTTATTTTTATAGTAAACATAATTTGCTGAGATGTAGCTAATGAATAATGTGTGTAGAGAAAGGTATGGATATAGACAAGGAGAAAAGATGTAAAGAGAACTTTCAGTTTTACCTAAGGTGGTGGAAGTGAGTTCTAAATAATTTTCATCACAGAAAAATCCCTTTTTTTTAAAAAAAAAAAAAATCACAGTAGGCATGTAAACTAGGATGGAAAAGATTAAGGAGAATCATAAACTGAAATAATAATTGTGCAGTATATATTCGGGGGGCTTTATTGAGATTTTGCTTGCAACTTAATATACCTTTTTAAAATGTTTTACAGACAATAAAAATAGTTTGCACATGCACACATACCCCCACTGTTAAATCATTGTTATTGCTTATATGACTCAAGACATGAACACAGTATTATGTGAGAGAAAAGTAAAAGCCCCCTGCCCTGACCCTTGCTTATACCATACCGATGATTGTATCACCGGTACAGCAAAGAACTTCACAATGAATCTAACCCCCGCCCCTCTGTTTTTTTGTGAAGACTGAAGATCTGAACAGAAAGAAGCCTCGCGTGCTCTCTGGCACAGCCCCTCCTCACAAACAGACACGGACCCCTCCCTGTCTTGGAGCGAACGTAGATGAATCGGTGAACATATGGAAAGATTGGGCATTTCAAAAGAAAAAACCCAGTTTAACCCACAGAAGCAATAGGACTATTTGAAGCGTGCATCTTGTAAGAAACCAGTGGAGGACAACAGGTTTGGGAATAAGTGCCCCCACTTTCCCTAAATCTGATGGAAAGAGCTAGAAGAAATATAACAAAGGTTCTCAGGATGAGTCCAGCAGAATTTATTCTGTAGCTCTGAGGCGCTGAATTTTTAGCCATTTTGAATATTATCACTGGGTGTACAATGGGCCCTTTGTGTTCTCTGTGAATAGGGTCAGTTGGCAGCTGGTTAAGTTTCTTAGGAAGTCACTGAAGCCAGCATTAAAACAAAACCAAGCACAGGATTCCCTAGAAACTGGAAGTCTGCCCGGAGGAACAATGTTGGGTTATCTTACGAGTCCGAGAGCGGAGTACTCGAGCAGTACGTATTATTAATGAAGGGCTCACCTTTCAGGGGTGGCTGGAGCCGGGCGCACTTTCATCCCCGTGGTTTTGGTTTCCTTTCTATGGGCCTGTTGCACTGCAGGACCTCAGGTGAAGAGAGACGTGAAGCAGGGGACACTAGCGGCTAAGAAAAGTGACTCAAGCTTATAGCTGTTACAATCAGTGGTTTGATGTTTAATTATTTTGCCTTTGATATTGTTAGGAAAGTCTTCATTATAAATGATCATCTTGGAAAGGGCTGACTGTTATATTACTGTGGAAGAGACACAGAATGCTGAAAAGTATACAGTATTCCTGGTGCCTGCGGGACACGACAGGAGCACAGGGAAAGTTCAAACCATCACTGCTGACCGACATGTGCAGCAACCTCAGAGAGCGATTTAGGAGCATTGATGAATTTCAAAAGAGTTGTTCTGCCGTGGAAAACCAGGTTGACCTGTGAACCACCGAGCTCAGTTTCCTGCTGGAGGTGGGAGTTCACGACCACAGTGTCTTCTCCCCCAGGAGGAACCGCCTCCTGCTGCTCAGGGAGCCGTACTTGACTAAATCAGGGCCCAGCATTTAGTTTGCCACACGTTTCCCTGGGGACGCAGCTTATTAATAAATGGGAAGGGCACTGTGGTTGTTTGAGAAAACAGACCCAGTGCTCTGGTAGAGGGAGGGGGTTCTCCTCACATCTCATGGGTCCCGGGACCTCTCTCTGGTCCATTAGAAGTGATCGTCTAACATCATGGTACTTCTGTGGTCTTGGCCCGGAGACTCACGTACAGGAGGCTGCCCTGGGTCATGTTATGGGAATAAGAACTCGACACAACTTTCGTGTTACTCTGCTGACCTACTCTTTGCAGCACTTTTTGTTTTTATTATTGGAGCTGGAGGAACGTGTCCCGTGGTGTGAGCTGAGCTGGGGCTGGATTTCAGCAGTGGTAGCTGGAGAGAGTGGAAGGAGACACTTGGACGTGTTTTGGGTAATGCGTTGGATGTTGTTTACAAGTAAAGGCCGCAGAGAATTGTGTGACGTTTGCTGGGGATTGTTTTGTTTTCCTGGAAAGTGAAACAGACTAAAAACCAAGAAACCCTCTTGAGCATCTTCCGGTGGGAATTTAGAAGGGCCACCCCCCGAATGATCCGCAGTGTCGGACCAGAGGGTGGACAGAAGCGAGCAGCCCGGCGGAGGCTGGCTGTGCCCAGATGAATGAGGAAGTGGCTTGCTCCAGGACACACATGTTCAGAACAATCAGTGTAAGAGTGTTACAGTGAGAGACGCATTTCGTTATTTGCTGGATGATGTGGGCAGAAAGATACGAGGAGACAAACCATGTACTTTCTTTTGCTGCCAGTTCTTTTTTAAGGCTCTGAAATGGTTTATATTTTGCAGTTAATGGCGCCTCTGAAAGACTCTGATGCACTTTAAATATAATTTAAATGTAATTTGTGTCAAGTAACATTTTTAAGCAAACTTTTATCGGTGCACAGTGAGCGTATGGACAAGTACGCAAATCTTGATTTTTATAAACTGAACATACGCCAGTGTCACTACCATCCAGACCCAGACCCAGAACATTACCCGCAGCCCAGAAGCCAGGCGTCTTCACAGGTACTGCTGCCTGCACTGCACACCCCTGAGAGTAGCAACTCTGCTGGCTTCTAATGTCACAAGTTAGCTGTACCTGTTGTTATGTTTTGTATAAGCCAAATCGCAGAGAATGTACTCTTGTGGTGGAGTTCTCTGTTCACCGTTCTGGTTGTGACATTCATCCATGCCACCGCACAGGCTTGTAATACGTTCATTCTCGTGGCTGTGTTGTGTGACTAGCACAATCTAATTTAATTTTGTATGTTCACTCTTTGGCTGTTGGGAATATTGTTGCTTTGCTTATTCTTATATAAGACTTTTTCTGAGTATTTATACACATTTCTGTTGCAACTGCAATTGCTGTGTCATAGGGTAGGCGTATGTTCAGGCTTAGTGAATATACCAATTTATATTTCCACCAGGAGTACCTGAGAGTTCCAGTTCTTCATATTTTTTTGTATTGATCATGGGCATTATACAGTCTTCATAAAAGTCCCTGGTTGGATATGTACATTGCAAATAATCTTCTACTCTCTGAGTTACCTTTCTGCTCTCTAACGGTGTATTTTGATGAGTAGCAGCTCTTAATTTTAATATAGTTTAATTTTTTTAATGATCAGTGCTGTTTGTGTCCTGTTGAAGAAACTTGCTTACCCCAAAGTCATGAAGAAGTTCTGTGCTGTTTTTCGATGAGCTTTGTTGTTTTCCTTAGAAGATCTAGGCCTGTATACCAGGTGAAAGGGTTTTTGTGACTGCTGTGAAGTGGGAATCAGACCATTTGTCTCCGTGTGAGTACGCTGTTGACTCAGAGTTATCACCACTGCAGTGTCTGCCACCTTGGTCACTTACTTAGAGTTTATGTAGTTTATGTCCATTTGATTCTGATCACAGTAGCTCTTAAACTCAACAGTTATTGCAGCTTGAGTCTAGTAACTTTGCCTGGTAAAAATTACAACATTTTTATTTTAAAATGATCATTCATAATCTAAACTAACACTACAATTTTCAGTTTTACTTATAGTTCTCTTTATTTATATAATTTGATTGGCATAGTATTTTATATTCTGCTGTATCTGTATCTAAACAGTTACCAAAATTCTATTTATTAGTGGTGATAGGGTGTTTTGTTGACAGGTACAACTTATTTAATTAGCCAGCCCTGTGTTACTATCCTTTAGGCTACTCTTAGTGGTGAAAACTGCTATCTTGTAGAAATTCTTATTTTCTTGATCTCTTATTTTACAGATGGGTAGCAAATGAGAATGGATTTACCAGTCTGGGGCCCTGTCTTTAGTTAATATCTCCATTAATCCATTTATAATAGTGCAGATTTCTTTGTCCTTTATAAAGGGGTTTGACTGATTTACAGTACCAGTACTAACCAGCTTTCATGATACAAAATTAAGACCCATCACTATTATAATATAAAACCTCGTAATAGTTAAAGTGACAGTAACATAAAAAAATTCAACCTGTAGTTCCTGTTCTTGGTCCATTGACCTGTGAAGGGGTCAGTCCACAGTAACAGGAATGCTCTGAAAGCTGCAGCTTTTCATGGGGAACTAGGGCCAGCGTCGGGAAAAGTATCAGCTTGAATTAAAATGACACGTTTGCTTAAACTTCAGTTAACATTTTGATGTTATTTTAAAACCCTTAGGAATGACATTTGTTCAGTAGGTTCTAATATCAAGTAAGCTGTGTCTGTGCCCTAGTACCTGTGTCACATCAAGATGCAGACACATGGTCAGAGTCTCAAAAATCTCAGGTTCTGAGGCACAGGGGTGGGAAGACATCAGTAACAATGGGACTGGGTTGTGAAAATGCTTAGGAGTACTCGCAGCAACAGACTGCCAGGAAACGGCGCATGGGGTCTTAGTGGTCTTCATTTTTGTCTCCCTGTGTGCTCAGCACAGACCTGTAAACATAAGGAGATACTTGGCGACCTAAACCTAAAGAAAGCGTAGGAATTATATAAAATATTTCTTCACAAGTTCTTTTGAGCCCTACTTTAAATAAATCATGACATTATTAGACTATAAGGTTCTGTAGGACCCTCTAAAGTCCGTAACTCCTGCATTGACTATGAGGAAAGACTCACCATTGGAAAAGTGCTCATTACACATGGTAAAGGACACAGTGGGGGCGTCAGGTAATTCGGGCCCATCCATGGCCGGGGTGGCCTGTGAGTAGATCAGGAGACGAGGGTCCTTCTGGGGAACTGAGATTGAACCAGGTCCTTTGGTCTGGGGCTGTCAGACTGCTCACTCTCAGGACCTTGACTCACTCTCGGGACAGTCCAGCTCCCATCAGATAGGAGTCCGAGACGCCCTCTGTGGACACCGGGCCCCAGGGAAATCCAAGGCTGGCAGTTCAGAGGAGAGAGTGCAGGTTCAGTTACTGAATTGATTAATGCAGATGTGGTGTGCTTGCAGCCTGATCCCTCGGTTTATTGCTGAGCGGTCATTCAAACAATGCCAGCATTCAAGGTGCAGAAGCCACAAAAAGGCTGTTCTTTTACCTCTGCTTTAAAAGTTTTTTACAACTGTAAAAGTAATACATAATGAATGCCCACCTTGAAGTGAAATTGAAAGATAAAATAAATCTGCTGACCTAATTTCAAAAACATTAATATAACACCCTCACTGTGATATCAAGGGTAAATTCAAGGGGAATAATTTACAATAAAATCAAGTCCACTGCAGTATGTAATTGTTCTAGTTTGATTATTTGGGCTGGCATCAAGTTGGATCCTTGTAGCCACCATGAATGTGACGGCAGCAGATGCAGTCTGATGCAGACACGCAGTACTGATGGCTCAGATGCCATGGATGCCTGTAGATAATATCAACAAACAGCTCATTTTCAGAACAAAGGTTCTGAAAATTCAGTGTCTATTAAACTGCGCAAAAAATACCTCATTAAAATGGAGTTGGGTTTAAGCTTTGATCATTGTAAACAGGTTACTCCAGCAGATACTCAAAGGCCATGCAACCTGGGAAAATTGGCTGTGTGGGACATTTCTACGCCCTGTAAGGCATGGGGCCCTGACCCTGCCCCCTGCATGCCAATAGTGGGCCCAAACAGGAATGCCCCACCAGTTGCCAAACCGCCTGGACTGGTACCGCCAGAATGGTACCACTGTTGATGGTACACAGCCGGTACACTGTTGTGCCTGTTCCCAGCACTATTTGGAACGTACCACTAGACTCAGCCTCGTGAATTAGCTGTAGTGTCTGGGCGTGTGTGCTGCCCATAGTTCCAGGGTAGTTCTGCCTAGTCTTGACCGTCTTTCCACATCTCCAGTGCGTAAGATCTACTTTTTTCTGAAAACAGATGCCAGTGCATGCTTTCTTCAGACTCCTCCCAGTAATGTTGGTGTGAAATAGTATCTCATTGTTTCCATTTATTTTATTTATTTATTTATTTTATTCATTTTTATTGTTAGACTTATTGGGGTGACATCTGTTAGCAAGGATTACATAGGTTTCAGGCATACAATTCTACATTGTCAACTTGATGTATAATAAGTTCACCACCTAATGTGACTTCTCTTTCCATCACCTTATATTTAGCTTCCCCCCCTCCTCTCCCACCCCCTCCCCTTTCTCCCCTCCCTAACCCACTCTTCTCCCCTCATTTATATTTACCTTGTTATTCATGGGATTAAGGTGCTTTTTTCATTTATTTATTGAATGCTTTGGCCTTTTCATTTAGTGTCTTCTGGGAACTGCTTATATTCTCTTCCTGTATTCCTCTTGGGTTTCATTGATTTATATTAGTTCTTTATATATTCTGCTTCCTAATTCTTTGTCTCTTTTAAACATTGAAAACATCTATTTTGTAATTTTTAACTTTATGGATTTTTTTATATAGTTTCTATAATGTAAGGTTTATCAGTCTGTAGTCTTATGGTGTCATCTCACAGTTTGTGTTCAGTTTTTATGTTTCACATTTAGGTCTTTGACCCAAGTGAAATTTTTCTAGATGGTGTAAGGTAGAGATGCAACTGTATTATTTTTTTCCATTTTGTTAGCGATTGTTTCATTGCTGCTTACTGAAGAGCCCTCCTTTCTACTACTGTTGCCCCTTTGTCATTTCTGTGTTCCTGAATATACATGTTTCTGGGCTCTTGGTTCATTTCCATTGGTCTGTTATCAAACAGACCACCATTACTATACTGTCTGTGCTTTGCTTTTTCTTATGTTTTGCTATTTTCTCAAGAAAACCCTTGCTGTTTTTCCTAAATCTAGTCCACAGCTAACAGAAGGAGCTTATACTTTGAACAACTATTCTCCAGTTTCACTATACATTTCAGATTTTTCTTAGTTTTCTGTCTTTGATCATTGCCATCAGGATCTTTTATGTACTTGGAATGAAGTTCCATTGCATTCAGAAGTGACTCTGCTTCCTGTTTTTAATTGGAAATATTTCAAGTTTAAAGGTAGAAGAAAGCTGGTTATAATTTCCTGGTTGTGGAAAGCCATGTCACTTTTCTGTTTCTTTTTCTTTTTAATATCTTAAATGTCGAGCATTGTTTTAAACTATAGTAGGCATTTTATGCTTCTTAGGTGCTAAAGTTTGTGTGTTTCCTATTCATTTAAATCATTTGAGTTGGGGTGCACATCTTAAAAGAGTATCACTTAAAACCATTTATTACTATAAAATATACATTTAAGTCAACGGGATAGGATGGATAGGATAAAGTTCATGATAGGATCTGATTGTGAAGATGAACTCGTGCCTCACAGAGAAGTTATCAGAACCTCCTTTATAGTTAACTGGTTAATAGTAGCTACAGAAAAACTTATCTATCTAGTAGTAAAACAAATGCTACAGTGACTGTTATCACCACCACTGCCATCGCTCTCCATTTACCCAGTGCTTACGCCGTGACTCCGTTCGATTGACAGTCCCACATGTATTACTTGTGTGTTACATCTGTGGGAACCAACACCTGGCTTGCCTAAGGTTAGAGTTGTGATTACATTCAAGTTCCTCCGGTTCCAATTGGAACGTGACTGGGATGCATGTTGACCAAAGAAGCGATGGCAGTTGCAGGCTAACCCCGGGGAGTGCAGATGAGTGGGGTGGAGGTGTCTGTCTGTCCTGCTTTCTGCACCACGCTGCAGCTGTAACCGGGACCCTGGTCTCACACTCGGGCCCCAGGTGGTGCGAGGTCCCCGCCTGTACTGCCCTCTCTCAGCTGCACAGACAGCTTGCCATCCCTGTGCCTCAGCCTCTCCAGGAGGTCTACAGCCTTTCGCCTTCTCCCTTCACGTAATGAGCTCGTACTTTTCCCGTTGGCACATTCATCGCGTTAGGTGGTGATTGCTGTTTTATCTGCCTCTGCCCCTCCCGATTGTAAGCTCTGAGGACAGAACTGTGCTCAGGGTCACTTGTCCATGGAAGAAACTTTATCAAGCGGCCATTTGCTTTAAAACTAAGTCATGGAAAAAGTAGCAGAAAGTTGAATAAATACTTATCATTTATTTGAAAGCATGACTTTCGAAGTTTTTAAGCTTAGACACCAAATAGAAAAGGCTCAGAAAGGTACTGGAGGGGAAAACTAGTGACAGGATAAACAGGGAGGCTATCGTCTGCAGGAAAAGATATGGTAGAAATGAACAGATTGTTACACAAAGACCTAGCACGAATGATAGGGAGAAGAATAAACCTAAAAGAAGAGTGGGGACATTCTTTGGACATAGCCACCTGCTTGGTTTTCCAAGTTAGGAAATCTGGATTTTGTCCTTGTTTGCTCCTTGCCCCTGCTTCCCAACTCCTCAGTAGCCATCAGGACATGACAGTGTCACCTCAGGTGTCTCTAGTTCATCTACAGCCCTCCACACCGCTGGCCTTCAGAGTAGTCTGAACTTGGCCTTATCTTCACATCCTGATCACAACACATGGTTTTAAATAGTTTGATTAATTAATTACATGCTACCCCCTTACCCCTGGACCAGCCTCCACAGTTCTGTTTTGTCATATAACACTGAGAGACAGCCGGAGGCCCTTCTGACTGCCTGCCTGCCCTCTTACTCACTTAGAGATACCTATTAGGCAGCACTCAGGTGCTCTGCTCTGCTTCCAGGCCCAAGATGGTGTTTCTTCTGTCCTTTCAATCCCAGACCCTCCCTCCCGACTGTGCAGTCCCCTTGATGAGAGCCAGGCTCTGTTGGGTCATGTATTCCTGCAGGAAAGGAGGTGCTCTGACTCCGTTGTGATCCTTTCTTGGGGCATAAATGGAGACCCTGTAATGACACCCATTTATAGCTTGCCTGGCTCAGGACACAGAGGGCAAGTTTCTGCCTACTCTTGAGTATAGACCAAGATAGCAACCCCACACATCTCTAAAAAAGTTGTTTTGATTCCTCAGGTATTACTTTTTATCATTTACTGGGGTCTGTCTTCTGAGAAAAGGGCCCCAGATCTTGATGTAACTTGCTTAAGAACTATTCTTAGCTGTAATGAGCTCCATCTGTCCCTCGATAAACCCCAGCTGAGCACTCCTGGTCTACTTTGGGGATGCTAGCCGAGCAGGCCTGGGAGAGGCATGTTCCATGTTGACGTACCTACCTGCCTACCTGAGTTATAAACTCTGTGGGTCCTCATACCCTTTGTAGTGGAGTCAAAGAGCAGAACCTGAGTTTCGGTGAGAGATACAGAATATGGTCATAAGACAAGGGGCAAGAGGACGTGGGCTTCAGTATCCAAAGACGAGCAGAAAGTTGTCTTCCAAAACCAAGGGTTCTTGATTTCCAACACCTTGGGAACCTAAAAAAAAAACATAAATGAATGAATGAATGAATGAATGAATGAATGAATAAAAAAAAAATCGCGCTCGTCTGCATCCTCACGTCCCTTCCAAAGCAGTCAGTGGTCATGCTCTCCAGGCCCGAGGCTCTGTGCATGTCCATGGCATGTAACTTTGTTACTGGGAAGGTTTAGAGGAATTCATTACCTCAGGCTTCGTAACCAGATGTAGAGGAACAGGTTGATGGTTCTTGGGTATAATACTGTTAAAGTTGGCTTGAAGTAAAACTTTGGTGATTAGGAGATGATATTGTAGCTAGAGCATTCACATACTTTCCCACTAAGCTTCTTTTAGTTCCAATAACGTTTTTATTCCAGCAAGGAGAGCACACTTTACGAATCCACACTGCTGGAGATAGTAACGCTGTCCTCTGTCCACCCAGCCGGCGGGCTTGTCCCCAGGGAGCAGTGTTAGAACTCAGTCTTCCTGCCTGCCAGTGTGACCTCACCCTGGATTGATGTACCCCATGCAACAGGAGTTATTTAGAATAGGAAAATGCTGTCAGCAGGAGGCACCCAACTCTCAGGCCCCACGCAGTTTTTTCAGTCTCATGTCAGAAAAGATGAGATGTAAAAGATGCTCCTTAAGGGAAACCTGAGAGAGAAGCCAGGACAGCAGTTTGGCCTGGCCGTCTGTGTGCATGCTGATGTTTGACTCAGAAGCACTTGACGCCCGGCCCGGCCCTGCGTGTGCGTGGTCGGCGCATGTCCGGGCCAGGGCCTGCGTGTTCATGGTCGGTGCGCGGCCCGGTCAGGGCCTGCGTGTGCGTGGTAGGTGCACGGCTTGACTTTGCGTGTGTGTGGTCAGCCTGTGGCCTGGCCGGGGCCTGCGTGTACCCCATTGGAAGGACTCAGCATTTATCTGGGTGTCGTCTGTTCTCCGGTATGTGAGCTGGAATTGACAGACAACGCTTCTGTATAAAATTGTACTTGTGTACACAGGATTTGGGACCAGGAGGACATGGATCATTTATTGTTAGACAGCAGGTAATGGTGTTTGTATGATAGAAAAACGAGCTAGAATTCTTGTTTAGTAAACTATGGTCACACCATACTCCTATTTTCTTGGCCTGTTTTTTCTTTCTCTCTTATAAGCCATATGCCCTTTTTTGCTGAACCTTTAAAAAATAAGTGGCACCTTCTTTTGTCCTTGACACAAAGCAACATCTTGCTCATTTTGGATTTTTTTCCCTGAACTTTCACTTCTATTCCAAAAGTTCTGAAATGATACTCTTGAGGGAGCATGCCCTTCACCCCCCGCCCAATCCCAGTACACTGCAGCAGATGTACTCCATATGAAGGCATTACTTCTCCATTGTTGTAATTGTTACTAAAGCAACTGAAGTAGAAGTGAAAGCGTAAAGATGTGGACATAATGTATAATATGTAAATTATGTGTGCCAGTAGAGGAGGGAAAAAAGAGGGAAATGTGTTGAAATGATATAGTGACAATATTAGAACTGTGATTATAGATTACTAGATTCCCCCCGCCCCCAAAATTGCACTCGATTAACATTATTTTAAAAAAAGAAACTTGTTTTAAACTGTTTTGTATAAATAAATATTAGGTTGTACACTTAATTACTATCTGATAGTACATTAAGAAATTCTCTGAGTGGTTTTCAAATCATTGTATTGTGTGATTCACCTCCAAAATCATAATGGTCTTTGCTAGATTTTAAAATCATATTTTAAAATGAGTGAAAATATTGATAGGTAGTACAGTTTTTTTGTAGTGAGTTTTTTAACTGTCTTTGGAGCATTGCTTTTTCCATAAATTCTGAATCTTGACTATGACTACTGTGTTGTATTGACTTCTTTGTTTTGGGGGGGAAATTATTATGTTCACAAATCTGGGCATATCTAAATGGCAACAATAGATTTGGTAATTTGAACAGTAAAATGTAAGCCAGAGGTTCACAGAGACAGTATTCAGAATATACTGACCGTCTTCATCCTGAGCTCCTAGTGGTGCAGAGAGACCAGCTTCATCTTTCCATTGAAACCATGTGCTGTGTTTGCAGAAAGGAAATGCATGCCAGTCAGAGGCGGGGTGGGTGGGGGAATATTGATTGTGGGGTCTTCCTAAACTCCTGGCCCCATGGGAGTTGTTATTTCTAGCAGACTTGGTGGAAACTGGGGCAGACCTGGGCCTGTTGCATCATGGTCCCAGTAGAGAAGTTAACAGGAAGCTATGGCCAGGCAAGTGCTCTCTGTGTGCTGGGCCAACAAGTATAGGAATGAGAAACTTAGACCATGGCCAGGTCAGTACAGTGGAGGCTTGGACTGAATTCAATACCTTAGAAGCTTCAGTCTAAAGAGGGTGTCCTGTACATGAAAGGTCTAATAATCAAAAGGTCTAGAAATCATGCTTGAGCCGAACAGTTCAAGGAGCTAATGATGTTTTAGTGTGAGGCAGAGAAAGGTTAAGAGGATCTGAGAGATGCCTTCAAAATCCAAAGGGTAATTGGTAAGAGTAGAAGAGGCATGTTTTCTGTAGACCTTTGGAGAACTGAACTAAGAATGGGTAGAGAAGGGGGAAGACAGGTTTTAATATAACCTGAGAAAGATTTTCTTAGGGTTGGAGTGATTTCTTATGGTTGGGTCTTGTAGTGAGGTGGTGAATTCTGGATGCACTCAGGTGGGGTTGTTAGAGGTGGGGTGCCACACTCTTTGGTCAGATATAAAGAACCCTCTAAACCGCCTTCCCAGGCTGTGTGTCAGAAGCCTCTGGTTCTGCCCCCCTCCACCAGGCTGGAGGTCCATCGGTGTGGCATCCCAGTGCCCCATTCCTTCACGTCCACTTGTCAGCTGTGGGCTGACAAGTCCTGTCCTCTCCTAATGGTTTCTGAGCCCAGGATGTGAAATAAGAGTGCTGATGAAGTGTCCAGGCCCCTTTCTCCTGTGATGTGTCCCCTGCGTCGCTGCTGTTGTTTTTCTGACATAAACTCAGTGTCTCATGTTGTGTTGACTCCAGGGATTTTTTTCCTCCTTGCAGGAATAGGGGGCCTTCAGGACTTTGTGCTGAAGTCTGCAACCCTGTGTAGCTTGCCTTCCTGCCCGCCATTCATACCACTCAGCTTTGAAGCCACGCCCATCGTGAGGGTCGCGGTCGAGCCCAAACACCCAAGTAAGAAGACCTGTTTGTAAAAGCATGTGACGTGCATGCCACTTTTTAAATGCATGCGTTTAAGATTTGATTCCTTATGACTTGTTTCAGCAGTATACTCTGAATTTTCATGCCAGTATATAATAGATTGAAGTGTTTATGCTTTTATTATTTTTAAGGAATTTATTAGAATCTCGTACTGGTGAAAACCATTTATTTTTCTACTTTTCTCCCTTGTGCTTATGTTATTCATATCATCAGTGATCTTTTTGCAGAATCCTTTTAAACCATGTTTTAAATTCTGTGAAGGTTAAGTTAGTTAACACTAGACAATATCTGTAAATTCATTTAATTAGACAAAAGAAAACTGTAAAATGATGAAAAGGAACAAATGAGGGTGCCTCTGTCAGCCCTACATGCAGTGAAGTCCCTCTGTGTCTTCCTTGGTTTCGTGCCTATCTATCAGCTAGTTTATTGAAGTGTTAGTTATTAGAAAAGCTTTATCTAAAAAATCAACCGATATGGAAAAACAGTCGTAGATTAGAGATGGATAATCTACCCTTATAACATCTTAAAAACATCTTCTTCACATCGCTGCATTATTTGGAAGGAAAATAAACCATTGTTTTGAGAATTTATGTCTTTGTTCTCTTCCCTTGGGTGGTCACAGGCATTGTCTTTACGTTGTATTAGTCCTCCTGTAGTTTCTAATCAGGCCTTTGTTTTGGTAACCCAGGTGAGATGCCTCAGCTTGTAAGAGGGATGAAGCTGCTGAACCAAGCCGACCCCTGTGTCCAGGTTTTAATTCAGGAAACAGGAGAGCATGTCCTAGTCACAGCAGGAGAGGTGCACCTGCAGCGCTGCCTGGATGACCTAAGAGAAAGGTGAGCTGGCGATAGTGTTGGAGGAAAGGGGGCTCCAAAATCCAGTGATGTTTTGGTGTTTCCTAAGCCATTCGAGCTTATGAAATGCCCTGAAACATGAACTGTTACTTGTTATTGGGTCATAGATTTCATTTTAAATAATTGACAAAGAACATTCTCTTCCATACTTGAGTAATTTTGCATTTTTAACTCGAGTCATACAATATATTTATGTATGTATTTTTCTTTGAATATATATACATACACAGCATCTCAGAACAATAAAACAAAATCATCTTTCGTAAACTTAGGTTGTATCGGGACGGACTTCTTTCCTTACTGATGTGGTCTCTGCAATGTAAACCTTCAGGAAATCTTTATTATTTTCTCTTGTGGGGATATGTAAGTGTCATAAAATAGGCATCCCAGATCACTTTTGTAAATATTAACATTTTTCCTCTTTATTCCAAAGGCCAGGTATGTGTACATTGGTAGCAATTCGAAAGAGAATAGAAAGAATCATTCAGTTAGCCTGCAGAGATAACCACCATCACATGATATTTAGAAATTCATCCACTTACTGAGCTTCATAGTTCTCAAAAAGTATAAAACCCAATAAACCAAATACCTGCACCACACCCACAAAATACAGAAAGCAGAAACAAATCTAGAATCATATGAAAACATTTCAAAACCTTTTGATTTTAGTATTAGTTCCCTTATCAAATAACATTTCCCAGGAATACGTATTGTTTCAAAATCCAAAAATCTCATGTGATATGTACACACACACACACACACACGTACATACGTTTATACATATATCCATTGACATTGCTGATAGCAGACATAGACCAGACCTTAGTGTTCGCTTTACCTAGGAACGAGGTAGACAGACAGTAAGGGAGAAAGAAAGCCTGTATAGTCTGCCCTCTGTGAACTTACAGCGCATTTGTGAGAAAATGCAGCATGAAACTAACCTTGAGAGCACGTGGAAAGGGGGTTTTTGAACTTGGTGCCAGACTGAGGTTGAAGACCTATGCTGTCCAGGACAGTAACCACCAGCCACATGTGGCTATTCAGAATTCAGTTAGTTGAAGTTAAATAAAATTAAAAATTCATTTTGTCAGTCACACTGGCCACCTTTCAAGTGCTCTGTAGGTATGTGTGGCTGTTTAAATTTAATTAAAATTAAGTAAAAAATAAAAATTTTATTTCTCTAGTTGTATGGGCCACATGTCCAGTGCTCAGCAACCACAGTGCAAATATAGGACATTTCCATCACTGCAGAAACTGCTCTACAAACTCCTGGATCGTACTGCCTTGTGTGAGCCTCATTATCAAAGCCAAATACAGTGTCAGGATTTCACTAGATGTCCTGAGCTGCTTTGTCTATTTACAGTTATAAGTATTGAGCTTTTATTCTCCAGACATTTAAATCGGCAAATATTAATTAAAGAACTCATATGTCAAAGCTCAGTAAAGAATTTGTTTTCTGCTTAAAACATTACCTAAATAGTTTATTTATTTTTGAGAATGAACAAAGCAGTTGTATTCTACTACATACAAAGAGCTCCCTGCAGGTACATTCCCATGAGACAGTCTTTTCAGGCTGATTCTGATCTTTCGTAGTAAAATAATTTCTATGTTTTTGTGATTTTGCAGAATCTCCATTGTGTAATATTTCTTCATGGGAGTTTTGATGCCATTCTGATTATAACCTTCTGTTATTCCTCTTGCATTTTTCTGTAGGTTTGCAAAGATTCAAATTAGTGTGTCTGAACCCATTATTCCATTCAGAGAAACAATCACAAAACCCCCCAAAGTGGACATGGTTAATGAAGAAATAGGCAAACAACAAAAAGTTGCAGTCATACACCAAACGAAAGAGGAACAATGCAAACTCCCGGAGGGAATCCATGTCGACTCCGATGGGCTGATAACCATGACGACTCCCAATAAACTCGCCACGCTCAGTGTGCGGGCCGTGCCCCTTCCAGAAGAGGTCACGCAGATTCTGGAAGAAAACAGTGATTTGATTCGTTCTATGGACCAGTTGGCATCATCTTGGAATGAGGGTGAAAGTACTGAGATGGTTCACCAGAAGACCCAAGAGAAAATTTGGGAATTCAAAGGAAAACTAGAGCAACACCTCACAGGGAGGAAATGGAGGAACGCTGTTGACCAAATCTGGTCGTTTGGCCCAAGAAAATGTGGGCCCAACATATTAGTCAATAAAAGTGAAGCTTTCCAGAACTCGGTCTGGGCCGCCCCTGCCGGCAAAGTTTCCAAAGAAGCCAGCAGGTCCCGCGACGTGGGCAACAGCTTAGTGAGCGGCTTCCAGCTGGCAGCTCTGTCTGGCCCCATGTGTGAGGAGCCTCTCATGGGTGTCTGTTTTGTTCTAGAAAGGTTGGGCCTGAGTAAGCCCGAGGAACCAGGAGCCGGTGATCAGCAGGGTGCAGAGCAGAGTGGTGTACGAGAGGGCCGAGGGGAAGGCGAAGCTCACAATGGCCATGCCGAGCCCCCTGAGCAGAGGACTTCCCAGAAAGGAGAACTGTCACCCGCCGACTGCTACGGACCCTTCTCGGGACAGCTGATTGCCACCATGAAGGAAGCGTGTCGCTACGCACTGCAGGCGAAGCCTCAGCGTCTGATGGCAGCTATGTACACGTGCGACATCATGGCCACCGGTGACGTGCTCGGTAAGGCAGCAAAGCCGAGGGCAGTGAGAAGTGCCCCGAGGTGCAGGGAAGTCTCCTGGGTCAGAAAACCAGGCTCGTTTAGCACTGATTAGCAGAAGCTGCCTTATTATCTCATTCACTAAGGAACTGAGGGCGGGCACGACTTGATTGCGAAAGAGCTTTTGCAGCAAATAGACTCCTGGCCGTGAAAAGTCTGATAAATGAGGTTTAAACTGCCCGTAGGTGTTACCATCCAAATCCGTGCAGCGTTTTTCCTTCAAGGGTAGCCAGAGTCATTCTAAAAATGCCTGGAGAAGAAGGTGATGTTCTTGTAGCCCTGACACAAAAGGGCCTCTGTGAACCCTGGGTCCCTTCTGAAGAGGAAGCATCTGGGACTTCCTGCGGTGCCAGCCATTCCGGCCCGTTCTCCTGGTTGCTCCCCCTTCGGGAAAGGACCCTTCGGGGTCTCAGGAGCCTGGAATAGTAGCTGTTTTGATGTTTGACAGACGGATCTTCTTCACCCATAAAAAGGAACCTGGTAACTCATGGGAGGCTGTGAGGATGAGCCTGAGCGCACCGGTCTTGGGCCGGCCGCGGTGCCTGGCCCCAAGTGGTGGTCCTGCCCTCTTGAGATCGTGAAGCTTCGGTGGTGAGGAGAGTGGAAAGAGGAAGTGAGCACTGGATGAGAGGGTGGGCTAGGTCAGCAGGGTTCCCCTGTCGCTCAGGTCCTTTCAGTCATTATCTGCTTATTCTCTTCCACAGGGTTCTCCTGCTGATTAATTCCTAAAAGCAGAAATCTAAATTGTTGGGGACTTTTATCTCCAAAAGAAATGTGGGCTTGCTTCACAGTCAGGTTTCTGTGAGACAAACTGAGCCTCCATAGCAGCATTTAAGGACAGCTGGGTTGCCCAGAGTTAGGTACAGGTGGTCACCATAGGACGCTTCACGTCGCTGTGTACTGGGAGTCCAGTGTGCGAACACACAGGCAGTACACAGTGCCTCTCAGCATACCTGTTCATTTGCGGCACACCGACTAGACGGTTCCCAGACGTTACTCCTCATTTAACCTTCAGGGTTATTTGCCCTGTTCTCTTTTAGGGACAAAGTATGTGTCTGCCTTGCTTTACCTGCATGCAGATGCCACTGTGCCAGGCCTCACTGGTCCCATGAAGTGGCAGCTGGGTGGCTGGATGGGTTAGCGTACAGTGTCTGTACCACCTTTGCTCATCAACCTTGTGAATACATTTCTCGGGCCAGGGGGCCACGACTGTACAGCCTTACACATAAGCTGTGCTCATATTTGATCTGGATTTTTTATCCTGAATTGGCGTGAAGACGAGAATCCTCTCCTTAGCCCGTTTTCTCATTGCTTTCGAGGATTGTCTGGAAACGATAGCCACTTTGTTGTATCCATGGGCTGTCAGCACAGTCAGCTGTTTGCTTCTTGTCTTTTCCTTTGTCTTTCCAAATCCCCACCTTCCACTGGAAAGAGGAGGAGGAGCTCTCTGCTTCCTGCTGGATATTCAGAGATCTTCCGGGAAGACCTCAGATGTTACTGACAGGTGTTTTAATTCTCCAGGAGGTGGCACAAGACAGGTTAATTCAGCAAAATGAGTTTCCTTAGTCTTTTTAAAAACTTAGTTCTTCCTGCATAGATTGTTTCAAGTAAGAACTCTTTCTATAAGTAGATAACAGTTGCTTATGGTCAAAGTGAGAAATTTTGTAGAAAAACAATCATCTCAAAATCATTTTATCTAGGAAAATAATCCCAAGAAAATGACCTTCTTTACTTACAAAATCTATTTTCCTCGGGACATGGTTTGAGGATCATTGTTTTACCCATGAAACTTGCCTTTGATGGGCTTGAATCGGTTTGTGTTTTTGATTGTCATGTGACTAGTAGGTTGTCTCTTTTCATATTTCTTCCTCTGAGCTGTTAACTTTTTCATTCTTGCTCTTCATTGTGTTTACCTTTGGCAATAACTTAGCATATAAAGAATAACTTTCTCTGTTAGATAGTTGTAGAGTTTATCACAGCTGTGGTTACTGTCCACCTGTTTTTACAATAGGGGAAAATGCTTACACTGTTAGAACGTACATGACTTAATGTATCAGGAACAGTCGTAATAAGTAGCACTCTTTACTTTTGAAAACCTTTTCTTAGTCTGCCGTTGGGGTTCTTGTACATTCCACCAGCACTTTAGAATTCAATTCACCAAGAAATGTGTTGAGCTGTACTCGCCACCACTGTGTTAAGCATGATTGTTACTTTCAAACAAAACTGTTGGAAAGAGTTAAGTTGACAAAGCTTAATCATGGGAGCTAATTAGTAAGTGAAATAGTGGTTTTAGTGATCACTGCATGGTGTTCCAGATACGGTTTTGCAGTAAAATTTTATGAGGAACTGGAATTAGCAAAATTCAGAACAGATAGATCAGTACCTTGAAATGAGCTCTGATGGGTAGAATGATTTTGAATTCAGCAACTAAATACTAAATTGGCTTTCTGTGTCCCCCAACACAGAAAACAGCTGTTCAGCTTTCCTACTTGGTTGTTATAGGAATTGCTGCCCAGCGTTCCCTCCTAAGCCTGGCCTCCTGGCTGGTTGACCCACTGTAAAGCCTTGCACTTACCTGCACTAACTGAATCTTTGCCTAGTTATCCTGACTCTGTCAGAGTATTTATTGCCCTGCTGGCTTCATGTCACCTCTGGGCTTGATTTCCCACCTTCTGAATCTCAGAGTTGCTGGTCATCGAAGTGAGGACACAGAGCTGTGAGCAGAGCACTGACACGTCACTAAGGACATCAGTCTGGGGTGGGGGCGCTTGGGTGACATCGTTTCCTATAAACTTCTAGCCATATTCATCTGTGTAATAGCAGCCAGCCCACCTCCCCCGTAATGTCTGTGGCACACTTTATCTCATACTTGCTTGAGGCCCCTCTGCGTCCCGTCAGCCACGTTTGCTGTACTCTGCAGTCTGGTTACTCTGTGACAAGAGGAAGAGAGGTTAGTCTGACCCGGTTTATAGGAAGTGGCCACCAAGTTCTTTGTGCGTGTGTTTTTAATTGAAGTCACACTGCAGTGTTACCAACAATAACAGAAACCACAACGTGAAAGGAGAGTCTTCATCTTTGGAAATTCACCTGTCATTTTCCATTTTCTTTTACCATCTCCGTCCACAATAGCACATTTTGCACAGCTATAACTTTATGGTGCAAGCAATTTAATGTTTTTCTTCTTACATTTATTATTTATTATATAAGCATGCTTCCATTTCGCTACTTAGTATTCATGGTGTTCGTTTTAATCTCTACGTAATATCCTATCAGTTTGATATGCTATAATTTACTTCCCATCATCCCTGAATTGGAAATTCACATTGTTTCCTGTTTGTTTACTATTAGAGAAAACATTTCTGTGAACAGCTGTTTCCCTTCCAGAATTCTGGAAATAAAAAAACATACCTTTAATTGCCAAACTTGTAGCTCTAAAGATTGTAGAATCTGCAGGCCAGCCTTACTGCCTACAGTGGAAGAAGAAGATACATGTACAAGAATCTGTAATGCCCAGAAGGAACATGGTATGTTCAAGGAAGCCCAAATGGTGAAGAGATTATTTTAATTTAGGGCTATCACAGAAGGCTGTGGAGCAAGTTGTTTTTGAATGGGCTCAAGATGTTGAAGAAGATTTGACTGTATAGTTGGGCTGAAGGTATTCTAGGTTGAAGAAACTTGTGAGCTCAGAGTGGAGAAGCTTCAGTGTGTCCTGTGGGCAGTGCCTGGCTTACCTGGGCTGGGAACTCTCAGGTCTGGCAGTCACAGGGACTGAGTGGTGGGTAGAGGGGCCTTGCATTACAGGCTGAGACACTTAATAGTGTAGTCTTTAAAAGTGATCAAAACTATTTGAATCGATTAAACTTTTCTTTGCCTTTCCTTTTGTTGTGGAAGCCTCGTGCCTTGCATACAGCAGAGCACACATGACCTCTCTTCAAGTAAGCAAACAAGCAAATGACAGGTATGAGGGGACATATGCCCAGTTGAAGGGGTATCAGAATATTCGCAGCCAGAGGTCCCATAATCAGATGTCCTCTTTGGTGCAGCTGCGTGAATTTCTCAGTGGTTACAGTGGCAGCTTGGAGGGTCTCTGAATGTGTGCGAGCATTGGACACATGTCATGAGAGCCAAGAGTATTTGGAAAGTTTTATTACAGTTGTTTTCCTTTGTTTGGTGATCCGTCACGATGCTACAGTTTTAGGATTTAGTTTTAGTGGAGTTACAACTGAGAGGCTGAGAATTACATGATTAATTACATCCAGTTTCAGGTACCATTACTGATCCCAGCCCGCTGGCCTCAGGCCCACTCTTCGTGCTCATTCTTTCTTCCTCCCCACCCTCTTGCTTTGTATTTACTTCCACAAACCACCTTCACGCTTTTCTTAGAGTGAGGTAGCAGAGTACATAAAGATTGCTAGGTCACACATGTTAGCTATTACAGCGTGTTTTTTCCTCATACAAATCTCAGGCAAATAATATATAGCCCAGAGGGATCATGAGTAAGGATAATTGTTCAGCTTTCCAGGCTGGGCCTGAAGTATTCATTTCAGTTCTGAGTACCCCAGTCCAGGAGGGATGTAAATAAATCATAGCAGTGCACATAGGAAGGCCGTCAGGATGGAACAGGAAGGAGAGGTCGCGTCCCAGAAAGCCGGGAGTGTGCCCTGGAAGAGAGAAGGCTGCGTTTGAGTGGTCTGCAGGCCGATCTGTGGAAGAGGGGCCGACCCTGTCCCGCAGGATAAAAACTGGGACTTGCGGTTAGAAACTGCAGGGGAACAGATTTGGAGTTCAAGATCTGGCTTCCATCTAGGGCTGTCCAGAGACAGACCGGGCTGCTGTGGGGGGAAAGTGAGGTGTACGAGTGTGCAGCCGGGTGTCCAGTGGTGGCTGTGGTCGGACTTGTTGACCACTGTCCCTGTTAACCCACTGCCCTGTGATGCTGTAACTGAGATTGCTGGTGTGAATGACAGGAGAAGTGACTGTTTAGAATTGGGGGAGTGGAGCTGCCTTTTGCAGTAGGGAATGTATTCTGTCTTAGGCCTGCTCAATTGAAGAGGAAGTCGGGCTCCACAGTGGATAGGCCCTGCCTTCATTGTAAGTGTGGGATTGGAGGTCAGGTTTAGAAACAGAGTCTCAGGAGGCCCAGGCATGAAATTAATCCTTGAAACTCAGAAATGATAAATGAATGGGCTCTCTGACGCGAGGGGAGTTTGTTCAGAGAAGAGGATGGGGCCTCAAAGAATACTTGGAGGGAGAAGTTGTGCCTTTAAGAAGTAAATAAATGATAGAACGACAGTCCGTGGGCCTGGGGTCTAAGGAAGGTTACCGAAGTTGGAGAGAGTTGTCAGGGGAGATTTGATTAGGAGCTTTCAAAACCAGAGAAGTCATGGAGAATGAGGATTGAGAAAAGGGCATCTAGGTGAGGAACATGGAAATGATGGTGAAATGTCAGAGAAGCAGTTTTAATAGCGCCCAAGGCAGCTGTGGACCTCAGTGTCACAGAGCGAGCAGGGGAGGAAGGCCAACGGGGTGGTCGGCTGGGGGAGCCAGGGGGTGAAGGTGTTGCCTGTCCTGACTAATGGAGTGTCCCACTTCTTTGTGAGCTAAACCTGGCGCTGAGGAACGCCCATCAGAGCTGCAAAGGTTATTTTATTCTTTCGGCCTTGCGGCACCAGGGGTTTCCTGCCCTTTGTTTCCCGTCATCGTCCTCACAATGACCGCCAGGGGGAGTCTGAGCCAGGGAGAAAAGTCTGGGAATCAGGCACTTCCCAGTTCTAGAAATAAACTCAGGTGAGTGGCAGACACAGGCCATCACCGAGTAACTTGAGGGGGAGGACACTTGTGCTCTGCTCAACGCCCTGGCGTACACGTGTGTTCACAGATCACTCTTGTAGTTCACGTTGGTTTTTCTGAGTGTTGTGTGAGCTCCTCCCAGCCGTCTGTAATGTGAGGAGCCAGGAGGAGGGACAGCATCCCTTCCTGTCAGGCAGAGTTGTGCCTAAAGAAGGAACAAAAGTCTCAGCCAAGAGAATTTCCCCGATTCTAGTGATGTGGCACAAGAATTGGTATCAGACACCATTTGCAAAGACTAGCAGTCGCCAGGGAATAAAACTCATCAGTGTTGTCAGTTTAAGAAAGTACATGAGCAAGCATGTAGACATGTGTGGTTTTAATGTTTATCATAAAGATGTCACTATGCTGCTTGCTGTAATAATGTGTCATCTGGCTCCCTTTGCCCAGGGGTTGGGCTCAGCCTGCCCTACCCTCAATCAGAGAGCCTAGAGAAGACAGGCCGGGGGTCCTTCCCCATGGGAGAGGTGGCCAAGAAAGAACCTCCCCTAGACTGACCTTGCCTCACATTTAAAATAATAATGTCTCATAGTTGTTAACATGGTTTCGTATTTACACAGCCCATCACACTCATCTCATTGGATCTCAGACCCAAAGACAGCTCAGAGGTGACATTATGTTGGAGGGTCCTTTTAACGTCTCCTGGTCTCATGCTGGAGGGGATTGTCTTTGGGTAATGCAGTTTGGGGTGATGTGCCTTCTGTTTTTTTTTGTTTCTGATGTGTCTATAATGGTCATGCTTTGCTTGTTAAACACTTGAAAGATCTCCATGCTGTTGTAAACCCAAGTGACCAGGAACAGAGTTCCTCCTCAGTAGACGGTTCCAGGGCGTGGTAATAACCACGATGCTGTGCGGCTCCGACGCAGACCCGGGCAGCAGACTGAAAAATCTTGTGGCTTTGCAGGCCGCGTCTACGCCGTCCTGTCGAAGAGGGAAGGCCGAGTGCTGCGGGAAGAGATGAAGGAGGGGACAGACATGTTCATCATCAAGGCCGCGCTGCCGGTGGCCGAAAGCTTCGGCTTCGCTGACGAAATCCGGAAGAGGACGAGTGGCCTGGCCAGCCCTCAGCTGGTGTTCAGCCACTGGGAGGTAAGAGCCCCGCCCCCACGCTGCCTTCTCGTCTGCGCATGCGCTGCCTATGGGAGCCGCCCGGAGCTGCCGCGGAGCTTCCCGTGCCCACTGGCCGTGGGGTGGCCCTGCCCAGGCCGCAGGGGGACAGCAGGTGGCCTTCATCGGCCCAGCTTGAGTGAGCCTCAGGTTATACATGGCTAATAACATGCTCGAACATGTACTCGGTCTTTGTTTTCGATGTAAAATTTGAGACACAACATTTAATCCTTTTTTCTTCCTCTAAAGCTATATTTTTAAAATCACAGACATTTTTGAAAGGGAAACTAAGGAACTTTTTTTTCTGGGTAAAAGTACTTCTACAATTTACAGGGGAATCTTCTCTATAATAAAAAGTGAAAACTTCACAGCTCCTCATGGCTGGGGATAGAAGACTAGATGGTGAACACGTGGTTTTTTTAACTTGGGGAAAATACTAACGAGGTGATGGGGAGCCAGGCCCGCCTTCCTGAGCTGATCCTAAAGGAACTACTGAATTCTCCTGAAACGAACAGCCGGGGTGGGACATTGAGCTGGAGGGGCCACGTGAGTAGTTACCACGGAGACCGTGTGGCCTGCGGTCTGCAGTGTGCCGCTGTCTTTGCTCTTTATGGGAAAGGTGCACCTCCCCCTCCAAACCTTAGTGGCCTCTCTGTCCACCTGAAATACCCGTGATCAAATGAAAAGGAGAGGTTGGCTATTTAGGACCAACTAGTTTGAAAACAGCAAGTTTTTACCAAGTAGGCAATTTTTGTTAATGTGAAAACCATGATAGGTTTTTAGTCTTTCTCTCTTCTAAATACATACATACATACATACATACATAAAAGCTGAAGGTTATTCATACATACCTAATAATTTTAAAAAATACTACTTTCTGGCTTAGTTACAGTTTTGTTATTAAAAATCAGTCTCTGAATAAATAACTATTTAGAGACAAGTGCTGTCCAGAAGAGTTTGCTCTAGTTTCGTGCCATCCTGTCACCCCTTACCACTGTCCAGGTCTTACTCCCCAGAGTGTCACATCCCTGTGCATCTTAAAAACTGCATTATAATTAAACGTTACTGATCTGATATTTTTTGGCTGTCTTGGTTTTTTCCCCCATAGTTAGGTTTAAAATAACACAGTTGTTGAGATCTGGCTTTTCACTCCAAGGCACGTTTTTTTCGTTTGTGTTCTATCACACCATATAATTTACAATCAACAGCTTTTGAGAGAGAGTGCTTCAAAAAAATAGAGAAAATAAAATTACAGGCATTCTCCATGAGGAAACCTTTGAAGTCAGCAATCTCATAATTTCTTTTTCTGTGCTTTACCCTTCTGTGAAAAAGGAGGAAAAGGAGCTAATAACAGGCACAGAAAGAGAAATATCACCAACCAGTGCTGCTGTACATGTATGTCAGTATAACCTCAGATTCACCATTTAATCCTGAGATATTTCCCTGAGGGCTCAATTTCATACCGGGTCGGGAAGAAGTGATTACAGTAGCACCAGAGAAGTTTATTTTCAATATGGTGTTTCCACTTGTTGGCCATAATCATGGTGAGAATTGCCCAAAAAGTTTAAGTGGAGCTCCCCAAACATTTTCCTTCTACCCCCCGCTTTTTTTTTATGTGGGTAGCTCCCTGACTGGGAATCGAACCCAGGCTGCAGCACTGACAGCGCCAGCGCCGAAGCCTTAAGCCACTACACCATCAGGGAACTCCCCCGCTTTTTAATTATTATTAGTGCTCAGGGCTACAGCTAATACTTGGATCCCTTTCTTTGTGTTCAGTCTGTGTGGTTGCAAAAAAAAAAACAAAACACCACTCTCGTTGTAGAGAGGTGAATTCTGGGCAAACCAGTTAGAAAACACCTTTTCCTCCAAATGGGTAGCAAGCTCTGCTCTGTGGCCAGAAGGGGCCTTTCTGCATAGCCCACCCTGAACGACTTTGGGGTCACCTTGTCCAACTAAAGAAATTGAAAGTGAGCCTGACACGGTCAGGGTTATTCGTTTCCCTTGCTCTGAGAGTTTGTTTGGCATGTAGAGGCAAGAGGCTTCAGAGTGTGCACGCGGATGCAGGGGGATCAAGGTGAAAACAGCCTCTGCTGGGGCCACGGGACCACCAGGAGGCGTGGTCTGGAGCTAGTCTTAGAGGGTCCCCCGGGACAGGGGAGCCAAGTGTGCAAGGTGCCCTGGAGTCTCCGGAAACAAGTGAGGGAGCCTCTTCAGCACGTACACCACCATCTTCTGTCCTCGCCTGGAAGTCAGTCCCTTGCTTATGGAGCTCAGCAAACTCTGTGTCCCAGTTCACCACCCCCTGGGACATGATGGCTTGGCTGCTGGTCATCTCAGGGGGCTAATCTCCTCGGTCATACTAACGCATTCTCAGCTGCTTTTCCCTGCCTGAGCTATGCCCTCTTCTCTTCCCCTCAAAGGAACCCATCCTCAGAGAAAGCGGGGGTGGGGGCACCCATGTCTGCCTCTGGCCTGGAGGAAATTCGTAGTCTTCTGGGTCCCGCTCACCAGACATGCCAATGAATTTTGGAGCCAAAGCTCAGAGTAATCCAGATGGGGCTTAAGGTGTGTTGGTCTGCTGGGGACAAAGGCAGAATTAATGACAAGACATGGAAACCCAGATGGAGCCTCCCGGAAGGGAGAGCTCTTACGAGTGTTCCGTTTTCTTCCTTCCCTAGCGGCCCGTGATGGCTCTGAGCAGAGCCACACCCCCGTGGCGGTTCTGCTGGGTCTGCTCCATTTGTTCCCAACCTTGTTTTCTCCATACTTGTTTAGTGTCCCTCCCAGGCCCAGCTTCTCCTTGCTTAGTCGTCGTTGAGGGGCCAGCATTTGAAATGAAAGGGTCTCTGCCTAATCTAGCGCATCCTGTCACTTTCTCTTATGAGGTCATTCCCAGCGACCCCTTCTGGGTGCCAACCACCGAGGAGGAGTACTTGCACTTCGGGGAGAAAGCGGACTCTGAGAACCAGGCCCGGAAGTACATGAACGCCGTGCGGAAGCGCAAGGGGCTCTACGTGGAAGAGAAGATTGTGGAGCACGCGGAGAAGCAGAGAACTCTCAGCAAAAACAAGTAACTACTGTCCTAGCAAATGGAGAAGGATCCCCTGGGGTCCAACCTCGGAAAACTTTACGCTGCATCATCTCTGTGCATTCACCTCCAATAAAGCCGATCCACAAGAATAACTTGAAAGGGGGAGTTAGAGGGCATGCTTCCGAAGTGATTGTTTAATTGGTTTGGCCTGAGGCAGGCCATTAGCTGAGTGTGGCAGTGGTGACTTGTTACCACCTGTGTGTGTCCCCGGCATTGAGACTTGTGTCACGCAAAGGGCCACCTGTTCAGTGCATTGTGGGGGGCGCAACATGCAGACCCCACAGTGGGTGGTGGCCTCTATGCTGAGCAGCTGCGCCTCTGCCTGTCCTCGGTGGCACATTTAATGCTGGCGTTACCCACTTCACCACGTTCCATGTGCATCAGTGAACCATCCAGCACTGTCAGAGAGACCAGCTACCTATTAGTGAGTTCAGCCACGTTGCTGTGACAGCTGGTCCATCTCCTGGTTTACTGGCCTGCAACACAGTGTGACGTCCAGTCGCTGGCCTTTAAATAACTAGTGTTAAAGGAAGTTATGCCTGATTCCCTTTTCTTTTTAAAGCAACATTTTATCATTTTCTCGACTATTTCCTCTTAGCCTAACTCAAGGGATTTTAGTTAATGTGATAAGATTATTGCCTTTATTGTAAATCTTTTCCCAAAGTGTTCTCAGTTGCCTCATTCAGGGAGCTCCCCATGTAAGGAATAATGCAATTCAGATAAAAGTGGATTTTGTAATCTTTGATGTTGCACTAATTTGTATAGATACTTAAAAAAAGGATTCTTTTTCAAAACACATAAAATGATCAGACCAGACCTTGTTTTTGAAGTGCTTTTAATGGGTTTTTTCAATAAACTAGGTCATTCTTAATACTGGTTGTAGACATTTTTATCTTTAATCTTTAGAGCCCTGGCATAACTGGTCATACCTTATTGACCCAGACTTTAGTGAAAATGTGGCCAGATAGTTCACTATCTAAGTCTAACATATGCTGTTGCCTGAATTAATTTAGGAGCGTTATACCACATATTGTAGGTTTATCTAAACTTTGATAACAAAGGAAAAGCTAGCACATGGATTTACAGCCTTTGGCAAATAGCATCATTCAAACGCCAGATGTGCTATGAAAGTATACGTAGACTGCACTTGGAAGAGAAACGAGTCGGAGCCCAGAAGGAGCTGGCTCTCTGCACTCAGTCAGGCACTGCCACACGTGCTGTGCGGGGCAGTGACATGTCAAGCTGATAGAATGCCTCTCTTCCTTCTCCATGTTTAGGAGAGACAATAGTGAGCAGTAAAATAACCCTGACGAGACAGGCCAAGGGATGTAGCTAATCTGCCATGTGAGTACCTGCTCTGTTGTGTGATTTGTGGTGGGACCCCAGTCGCTGAACCCCGTCTGTTGGTGACAGTGTAGTGACATGTCTCTCTGCTCTGTCCCAGGGGCATACCCTGGCCTAAGCGTGCTGAGTTCAGTGGAAGTCAGCCAAGTCAGCCGAGAAGTTCTCAGTCCCAGCATGGGGTGGGAGGGTCCCTATTCTTAAGTCGGGGCGTTGTCAGGGGCTGTGAGGAAGCCACAAAACCAGGACCCTCACCTTAGCCTAGAGGATTGTTGCATTGAGGTCGGGGGGCAGCTGTGCTACTCAGGGGAAGGACACAGGCAACAATAGCATAATGCCTTTTCCCAGCCTGTCCCGGGGCACCGGTGAACCGGGCCGGGGCTGGGACGGCCTGCTGTCTGGGTCAGAGTTCCCACAGACCTGAGGGGAAGCACGCGTCTCCTATTATGACTATGAGATAGGTGGATGATATAAGTGTGTGTGCGTTTGCACATACATATACAGAGAGAGGGAGAGAGCACACGAACAGATCACTTGATCCTCACACACGGATGCAGTAGGGATGAAGCAGCCTTCTGGAGCCTGGTGACATTAAGTTTGTAGCCTGTGGCCCCACTTCTTGTGCTGGGACTTGGGGTAACCCTGCCCTAGGGCATACAGGAGGATGGCAGGTACAGTTGCCTGGCTTGTGTTAAGGTCAGGGACGTCACCCACAGAAGCTGAGTCTTCAGTGTGCAGAGGCAGCAAGGAGGACTCGGGACCCCATTAGCTATTTACATCCGGTGCCTTAAAACAGGAATGCTGCTCTGGTCCGAGATTGAAATGTGTTGTGCAGGCTCTGACGTACGGCTGGTAACTTTAGGAAAATAGCTGATTCTGGAATTAGGTGAAGGTGCACTTGGAACTGAGAATGGGGAACTGGGTGTGAGATCCTCCTCCTCTCTCCTGTCTCGTAACAGCCTGATAAGGCTCAGAGCCCTCCAGGTGAGCAGACCTTGAATTCGCAATTAGAAGGTGTTCCACTGTGAAGCAGTTAAACGAGTAGTAATCCCTTCTTTTTAAGGCAAAGAACGTTTTAAACTTTCTAAGCTAGAAAAAAATTTGATAAAACTAATAATGAAAGTCAAGAATTTAAATCCAATTATGAATGTGACCTAAACACACAAACCTGACCACGGAGGGATGGGCTCTCCACCGGGTACAGAGCCTGTGGCACAGAGAGCACCTGCTGGTGACTCAGGAGTGAGGAGTGGGACATTCTCTAGCCCTGTGGCATGTCCACCCTGCAGGTCACCAGCAGAGCCTCACACAGCGGGCTTTGGGGACGCAAGGCTGCTCCCAGGGAAGCTGGGTGCAGGGCCTGAAGGCACTGCAGCAGTGTGGGCTCCCAGGAGGCTAAGGAGGAGGGGCCAGGGCTTCCCGATTCAGATAATGCCGGCCTGGGGCTGGGTGCCCAGGGAAGGATCTCGAGTAACTGGGACGGGGTTGCTTGCATCCCCACCTCCTTCCTTCAGGCCTCCTGGTGTTCCTGAGCAAACTCCAGAGGGCCAGCAACTGTCTTATACCTGACAGGCCCCTGCCCAGCTCACCATGGCCTCACAGGGCTGGACTGTTGGGTTGGAGATGACTGGCTAGCCTGGGGCTTTGCACATCTCTGCCAGGTCTTTGGGTCTGGCTGAAATGATTTTATCCTATTTGAGTTCATGACAAAAAGAACAATAGCTCTGATTCTGCTGTCCCAGATTTCACTGTGATTTCTCCCAAGGAAACAACCTTTAATGCCAGTTTCAAAGGCCTTTTTATCAGAGCCACATGCACCAGACACAGCCCCCGAGCACAGACCTGTTACCTTCACAGTCCTCGGAGCCCTGTGCATGCTCCGTCCTTGAGTGCTGTGGCCATCCTCTCCTCTTCCAGAGAGCAGGAGCCTGGGACAGAGCAGTTCAGGGAGAGGCAGCATGGCCCCCTGGGGCCCTTCTGGTGGTGCAGCACCAGCTGGGCACCCAGTGAGCAGTGACTCTGGGCTGGCCATTCAACACACAGCAGCAACCACCAGGGACAGGGAGGGCCCAGACCCTCCTAGGAGGGGATAGTGGACGCCAGACTGTGGGATCCTCCCTGATTAGATGTTTGGAGACCACAGGTCCAGCAGACAGTGGCTTTCTAGACCTGGTCAAGAGGGGCCAGCAGTGTGGCCACCCACTCACGCCTGCCTGAGCCGAATGGTTCCCCTTGCAGGACTCCTGCCGCTGTGAAGAAGAGAAACTGTAGGCAGAGGGGCAGGACCTGGGCACCGCCTGAGAGCAGTCTGCAAACGGAAGCCAGGGTGTACCCAGCCCATTGGCAAAGGACCTGACAGGTAGGCCAGAGCGTTTTGTTGAATTTGGTCACCTGTTGGCTCCAGTTCTGGCCCATTCGTATTGGTAGTAGTTCTGAGCCGTCTTCTCCTGCACAAGGGCAGTAGGGAAGGCCTTGTGGAAACAGCACCCTGCTTTTCCTTTGGTGATCCATCTCATCTCTCAGTCAGTGAGGCCTGAGTGGGTTTGACCCTATCACGCATGTGCGTGACCCAGGCTGGGACAGTCAGTGTGTTCAAGTCCCTCTGTGTCGTCGGAATGGACTTGTGTGTCAACTGCCAGGCTTTTGATAAAAGGGTGTTCAGGGCTGTTACACTTGTAAAGTACACACCTGGGGCAGCTGGTGCATCCTGTTTCCACGTGGCTCCACCTCCCAGAGAAAGGAGCTACTGCAGAGGCCATTTCTGAGCACTTCTGAGCATCTGAGTGCTGTCCCCTAAGCCAGGCCTACCTCTGGACTTGTCGATCCCCTTTTTGTTGTTGAAGTCAGTTTGAGTTGAGTCTAAATCACAAGCAATAAAGAAGTCCTGACCATACACTTTACCTGCTCCAAAATGCCTCCACTGTCCCCACACCCTGTTGCATCTCCTGTCCCTCTCAAAGCCTGCGTCTAGTGCCATCTCTATTAGAATATCACTTTCCTCACTGCTGGAGAGGTGAGCTTGTCTTTCTGCAGTGAGACCTGTGACTTTATTTGCCCCCGTCTTACGGCGCCCAGATGCTCTGATAAATAAGTGTGGTCGTGGTTTGTGTACCGGCAGCTGTTGGAAGGTAAAGCACGTTCGCAGCACCTGCGCCTTGCACACAGCAGGTGCTCAGCACGTCCCGGTGCCAGGGCATTGAGTAGAGCACACCCTCGGTCCAGTGAGGCCACACCGAGCACACAGGACTCCTGAGTCCCAGTCCAGGGCCTCTGGAGTTCCACACGGCTCCCTTTGTGAGAGAAGTCTCAGCGGCATGGACACATGTTAGGGCATGGTTCTCAGAGTGCAGGCCCCAGACCCGGAGCATCAGCGTGGCCTGGAGGCTTGTGGGACATAACGCTGATGGGCACTTAGGTTAGAGAGCCACGGCCATAGAGATTTCAGATGTTTCTTTAAACTTACACTTTCCTTGAAATTTTTATTAACTGCTTCATGATTAACACATGAAAATGTATACTGTTCATCCTGGGTGTAATTTTAGGTAAATTTGCAAGGCCTCATTTGGAAAATTAACTTCCTCCCACCTGACAACAGAAAGAGAAATTCTTAGGTGTTTTCAAGTGTAGACACAATGATTTTAGGACAGAGGACTGTCAAAGGAGAGACCTAAGCAAAAAGTCTGTTTAATTTGCAAAAGACCATCATATCATGTCCATTCTGGACAGGACAAGGTGTTTGCCCTTCAAACCCAGTGGGAGCCGGAAAGGAAGGGACCAGCTCAGAGCACCGGGCACTTCTGACTGCAGGCATGGATCGCACTGCAGAAGTGCGTTTGAACATCACATTTAGATGGTTCTTTTTTTATTTGCCCTAATTTTAAAAAAATAAGAAAAATTGATCTTATGAGATGTCTAGTTATGAATGTTCACTCTGCATCATTTTTTTTTTAAGAGTGTCCAGAAAAACCAGAGGTGGGAGAGTTTCCTGTGATGCATTTCATATAAGATTATTGAACATACACACTTCGCATTTCCTGTGCTTCCCTTTCCCAAAGACGTTTTCTTTTATTAAAAGACACCTTCACTTTTGGGAATGTCAATTAGAGCCAAACTCATTTGTCTGTTTTCAGAGGCTTTGAAATATTTTTAAAGGGCCATCCCTAACCTCCTGGATCTCTCAGAATAGGATTTAGCACCTGGGATGGAGTTTGCTATGGGAAAGGCGGGGTTTCCCAGTCAGATGTTTCTCTGGAGAAGAGAAGTTGTTGCCACACGCAGAAATGCAGAAACTGTGATGGGTCATTTATTCTTGCATTCGTTCGGCCATTTGTAATACTGACCAGGGCGGGGGTGGGGGATGGGCAGAGGGCCTGCGGCTGGAAGAAGGGTGGTAGCAGGATCTGCGGAGGGCCAGGGCCGCTGCTGTGAAGGGAGAGGCGGAGGCGGGGACCCTGCTCCAGGGGCCACTGCCTCCTGGCATGGACCTGACCTTGAAGTTTGTTTTCCTGGTTGGGGCCCAGTTCTCCCTTGCCGACGTGCCCCTGTCGCAGTTCTGCATGGTGCCTCCCGAGTCTCCACGTACTTCTTAGCACAGGGGCTCGCCTCACAGCTCACCCACTGGTGTTCTGGTCGCTGCTGGGTCTCATGTTTACTCTGTGGTTGCTGCACGTCAAAGGGAAGGGCTCACTGCAAGCAAGCCTCTTCCCCGAGCTCTAACCCAGGGCTTCCCCCACCCCCACTAGTTGGGGCTCCCCCCACCCCCCCACCCCCACCAAACCCAGTTAGTGTCCACTCCCACTACATCCTGGGGTCTGGGCTGCAGGGAGGACCCATCACACACGCACCTGACCCCTGCTCCTCCTCCACTGCTCTTCTTCCTTCGATGGTCAACCAGGAGGAAATAGCAGGATCTCCGCTTCCTTCTCCTGCCTGGAAGCTGCCCCTGTGCATGGTGCCTTCCTTCCTCCCTGGGTCCTAAAGCCTGTGGCTGCTAGGGTGTCTTCTCCACATTCTGGAAGAAGCCATGACCTGAATCTGCTGGGTCTGGCACTAGGCCTTACCACACTTAAAAACATGTTGGCTTGAGACCCCTCAAGTAGTACCCTGATTGTACGGCACGTTCAGTTCATAGCAGCTGTTACCGTTCCCCCTCTGTGAGAGGGTTTCTTCTGGCTTCTTCTGTAGAATACTTCCTCTTCGATCTAAGAGCCATACTGGGCTCACCCTCACCACTCACTGCCTCTGGAGTCTTCATTTGGGTGACACCAGCCCCAAACCTTCAGCTTGTAGAGACAGACCTCTGTGCAGACTCAGCCCCAGGTGAGCCCGCGGCTCCCACTGTCTGCTGCCCTTGGGGAGCCTGGCCATCCCGCCCTGCCCATCCCCAGAGACTGCGGCCGGGTAGCCAGGTCCAGCCATTTGTCAGCTGGAAACTGCGGCCAGGTGGGCAGGTCCAGCCGTTTGTTCCTGTAAGAAAAATGTGAGGGAGGACAGAGCCAAACGAGGGGGGCTTCTCACATGGAGGCATCTTCCTCCCTCATTTGTTGGGGGGGATAAAAGTGAGTGTTACTGAGTCCCTGCTATAGGCCAGCCCCACGAGACACTGTGTGTTGATTCACGATAGCCGTTTGACGGAGCTGGGGAATGCGAGTCTCAGTGGCCCTGAAGCAGTCCCGCGTGAGTGGCAGAGCTGGGGTGCCCCGCATGCTGCTTGCACTGAGGGGCACAGGTAATGTCAGGCGGAGTGGCTCCAGGGAGAGAGCAGAAAGCCCCTTGCAGTTCCTCTGGTTTCCAGCCTCACTCTGCCTTCCCAGATTCCTTCTTTCGTCTTCACCCGGGCAGTCTCTCTTTTGATTTTCCGTCTGTGCATCCTAAAATTAAAATGAACAACAACAAAACCCAGGCAGGCTCGGCGCAGGGCATGAGTGTTTCTGAGTGTTGTCAGCTGCAACAGATGCTCCTGGGCGACGAGACAGGAAATAACCGTAAAATTTGCCCCCTCCAGGCAATGGAGAAGTCCTCTGCAGCTGGAGGTACTGAGAGAAACTGAGGCGCGGCTACGCGTTTCCCGAGCAGAAATGCCGTTCTTGGGAAGGAAGCGTCCGTTCATGCCAGACTGTCCGTGCTGAGTCTTCTGGCACATTCTTGAGGTGTGGAATGTGAGTCGTGTCCTAAAAATCTTCGTGACTGCAGCTCGACTCTGCTGCTGTCACAGCCCAATAGTGGAGGTCTCAGCTGACCTCTTGGCCACTCAGAGGACATGCAGGATGCGCCAGAACTTCAGGAAGCCCGGGACAAAGGTGGGATGGGAGGCCCGGTCAGAGGGCCTGTGGTGGATGGGCTGCGATTTGGCTTATTACTGAGTAAACGGGGGTGGCTCATTGAGCTCCCTGACCCCAGCTGCTCCCGGTGTCTGGGGGTTCATCTGAGGAGCGGCAGGCCAGGGCCGGCGGCCAGTGCGGGCTGGGCAGCGGTCTGGGCAGAACGTTCTCGCCTGGCTCCTGGGCGCGTCTGTGACCGGAAGAGCGTTCAGCTATTTCCTCTCTTCTGCATCAAAATGCAGGGTTGTGGCTGGGTAATTAGAAACTGGTTTTGGGGTTTTTTTTAGGTTTTTTTGTTTTACTCTGCTGGATCACAGGATGGCCATGTATTAGCCAAACTGCTCCCATATTCTTAGCATGGGTCACTCCTGGGCCATTTTCTCAAATTCTGAAATGTTCCATGTTTGCCTCTGTGATGCTACCATTTGTGGTGGTGAGTGTGCAGTTTTCAGTGAAGGTTCCCATCGTAAGGCTGCGAAGAATGCAGCTCTGCCTGCTGTCCAAAGCGCAGCCAGGTCTGACGAGCCGGCGGACACGGGCAGAGTGGAGCTCCTCCCGGGGCGCATGGTCAGGAGGCAGCAGCTGGACAGCGGGCCAGATGACCAGAGGCGAAGGGGGTGCAGGACCCTCTGAACCCCCTCGGGCATGCCTTCTTTGGGCAGTGTGCACCTCCTGCCTTGTGTTCTGTTTTCTGTGTGTGTACGGAGATCTCGAGCATGAGTGTTCAGGGGTGTGTTCTGCAAAACTCAGTTTTTCAGACTGAGTTTTGGGTCAGTTATCGGTCACATCCAGTTAGTCCCAAAATGCAGTGATCTCCAGCCTCCAGATATCTGGACATGTCTTCCTCTGATGCCCCCCACATCCCCACCTAGCTTCGCCCTCCTTTCTTGGTCCGGTCGATTCCTCTTCAAGCTTCTGGTCATCCTCGGGCATGGCTTATACTGCTGGGATTCTGTTTTTATTTTTGTTTGTTTGGGTTTTTTTTTGTTTTGTTTTGTTTTTTTTTGCTTTTTGGTATGTGGGTAGCTCCCTGACTGGGAATCGAACCCAGGCCACAGTGCTGATAGCGCCAGCGTCGAAGCCTTAAGCCACTACACCATCAGGGAACTCCCTGGGATTCTGTATCTGTGCAAAGTCCTAAGTGAAGGTGGGACAGCTCTCCCCACAGTGCAGGGGTCATTAGAGCTGCTCTGGGAAGCTCCCACAGTCCCCACAGGCCTGTCCCTCTGTGCGGCGTCCCCTGTACGCTGTCCCAGCATGAGTCATTTCAGAGGCGGCTTTGCAGATCATGCCTCGGGAGCTCCTCCTGAGACAGCTCCCTGTGAGTGGTTCCTGGCCAGCAGAGGTGGATCCATGTTTTGTGCGGTCTGAAACTCATAGTTGAGGATCCGCTTTAAGAAAACAAACACAAATTTGCAAAATGCAGAGTCTTGGGAAAGGGCCTGGGCAAGTTAGGGTGAAGGGGGGGCGCTGCAGTTGAGTTTCATCAGCTTCCTGATAAATCCAGCTTTTCTTCTCAAAGACTGAAACGGATGACAGTGACCGCAGCCTCAGCATGTTTTGCATTCTCAGGGTGCCTCTGGTATCATTGTGGGGTTCAGTAGCTGCAGGACCCACAGATTCCGGAGCCAGGCAGGCTTGGGATCCAGTTTAGGCTTTGTCGCTTACCACCTGTGCAGCTTATGGGAGGTTGTTTCAACTCTGAACTTCAGGTTTCCCTCCTGAAATAAGCTGGGATTGCTAACTGGATCATTATTCGAAAAGGTCCCTTCCAGAAAAGCAGCTTTACAACTGAATTTAAAGGACTCCAGCCCTTTTTTTTTTTTTTTTTTTTTTTTTTTGCACCTGCAGGGACAAAAGCAAGTGCCTGAAGTGATGGTTAAAAAGAAAAAAGTAACTTAAGGACCCACTGCATAAAGCATTGTGTAATTTTTTCCCCCACACTTGGGACAAGAGCATTTAATCATGGGTTGGAAAATTCCTTTGCTTGTCTCTAGAGAGTTCTATGGCAACTGTGTCAGTACTGGGTTCCTGGGTGCCACGTCGCCCCCAGGAGCTGTCCTGGGGTGTGGTGCCCTGGTACCAAGGCACCCAGAGAGATGGGTCCGATTTCATTATTTGTGTACATGAACCTCCAGTCTTCTCAGCACCTCCGGTTGAAGAGACTGCCCTGTCTCCACTGAATAGTCTTGGCTCCCTTGTCAAGTGTGAGTTGGTCCCAAAGGCATGGGTTCATTTATGGGCTCTCAATTCTCTTCCAACAGCCTCTGTGTCTTTTTTTGCTGCCAGTTAGTACTATTACTATACCCTTTTGATGCCAATAGCTTCATAATATAGTTTGAAATCAGGACGTGTGGTGCCTCCAGCATTGTTCATTCTCAAGATGGGTTTAGCTGTTGGGAATCTTCTGTGGTTCTGCCCTGCTGCTGACCACTGGCATTGCTTCCGGGCCAAGCAGCCAGCTGCATGTGTGAAAACTCATTAGGGACACACAGGGAGACAGGGAAGGAGTCTGTAGGAAAGAAAAGGCTTCAAACAGCAAGACCTGTGACCCAAATGCCAGCTATTTCAGGGGCTGGTAAGACCACGCCTGGGATTTCTGCTTGCCTCCCAATGCCACAGTCCCTCCCTCCCTTCCTCAGCCTCCTCGCCCTCTCCCCTAATCCCCGCCTTCTTGTCCATTTTCATCTCATGATGGCTCGTCTTCACCTGCTTCTGCCCTGGATTCCCCTCGGCCTCCTCCTGACCTGTCACCAGCCCCAGGAACCCACCTCAGATCTCTGAGGCCCCTTCTTTCCCAGAACGTGTCATCCCTCACGCCACCACCAAAGAGATTTTGCAGCACGGAGGCATCGATGTTCGTCCCCTGCCATCTCCCACCCCAACCTTGCAGTGGCTCCTAACAGCAGTGACAGCCCAGCCACCACGCAACAACCTGACCCATGCCAGCGGTCCTGGGCCAGGCAGTGAGATGCGGTTGGCAGGGCTACTTTAAATAGATTCGGTCTTGGCTCCCTCCCCACTCTCCCACTCCCCACCCCGCCAACACACGCAATCCCTTTAGCTACTCAGTGATTTCTATTTCCAAATATCAGCCAGCAAGAAGAAAAACAGATGTTTCCGGGGGTGCTAATTAGTGAATGGTGTGTACGTCGTTACCCATGAGAGATGACTCTCAGCAGCAGAGCAGACATACGCTCAGAGGGAAGGAACGGCACTGGCCCGCGGGAACCGGCAGGAGGGTGTGCCGAGGCCCCGCCAGGTGTGGTACAGGGTTTGGGGGGTGTGCGCCCGTACCTGCATGCGCGTGCCTGCCCGGTCCATCTCTTACCTCCCCACGCGCGCATCTCTTCATTCCTGCTGTTGACTCTCCTCAGTCCTGTCTTCAATCCTCAGTTTTCAGGAAAAAAATAAAACACCTCTGCTGCAGAGGGCCAGGTTTGTCCAGCCCCCCCCCCCCCCCGTTTCCTCCTGGCTGTACTAGCGTTTAGTTACCACAGCAGACCTTTGAGCAGGCATGGCCATTGTCATTTTAGAGACTCCTGGGTGTGAAACAGCTGGTCAGAGCCTCAGGAGGAGGAGCTGGACCGAAACCCAGGCCTTCCCCACACAACGCACTCGGGTGCAGCCACAGCACCTCTTTGACGGGCACATGGGCCTCCAAGTCTCCCCCTGCTGTTTGAAGCCTGCCCCCTGGGTCCCTGGGCACCAGCTCCTTCAGGCCACCCACCATCCTCCAGCCTGTCCAGGGCTGTGAACGTGCCTCCCACTAGATAAGAGGAAGAAGGGCAGCCGGGTGACCTCTGCAGCCACGAGCCACAGCGTAAGCACGGCTAGGGCCCATCTCTGTGGTGACATCACCTGTGTGACGGACACAGGTGCAGTCAGTGCTGAGTGGACTCTGCTCACTACGGCATGGCCTTTGGTGGATGCTCAATGACATTTAACAATGAAGGGAAGAAATCATAACCTAAACCGTTCTATTTTTATGCAACGGTATGTGTATTTATATAACAGTCTCATATTTAAATGTTCCCATTTGGGCTATGGTTTTGTTTTTTTTTTTAAGTACTATTTTTTTCCTTTTTATAGAAACAAAGTTTACTTTGAATTGTGGCTTTTTTTTTCTTTTGGAAAGAAAAAGCTACGTATGAGCTTTAGAACTAAAAGCGTGTCTCGCCCATACCGACCACAGGAGCAAGATTTCAAGAAATGCCACGGGTCCCTACCAGAAATGGAACAGGAAGGTTGTCAGCTGTGTCGCTCATGGTTAAACGCCGTGGTCGTTGGGGCCTGTGGTCCTGACCACAAACATGTGACTAAGGACCCAGATGAGGACGCTGGGCTGAGTCAGGTCTTCTGTTGGCCCCGTTCCCCGAAGGCAGAGTCCATGCCCACGTCTGAGGCCAGGGCTGTGATCACGGCCAAGGGTGCCCTGCTCCTGGGCCCAACTCCCCATCCAGTCTGACTGCTATGGGGGTTTGGTCAGGGCTGTGCAGAGAGAGAAGTGGAAGAGCTGGCCTGAGAAGCGTGGGCGGGGCCGGGAGGCGTGGGTGGGGCTGGGAAGTGTGGGAGGAGCTGGGAGGTGTGGGCGGGGCCGGGAGGTGTGGGCGGGGCCGGGAAGTGTGGGAGGAGCTGGGAGGTGTGGGCGGGGCCGGGAGGTGTGGGCGGGGCCGGGAAGTGTGGGAGGAGCCGGGAGGTGTGGGAGGAGCCGGGAGGTGTGGGCGGAGCCGGGAGGTGTGGGAGGAGCTGGGAAGCAGGGCGGGGCTGGGAAGTGTGGGCGGAGCACTGGGCCCAGCAGACACTCGCAGGATCCTGGCATGTGTCTCCCCAGGGTGTCAGTCAGGTCTCCCCAAACCCCAGTCGTGGGCCAGGCTTTGGCTTTGGCCGGAGGGTGAACTCAGCTCTTTGATCCTAGAAAGTAAGAAAAACAGCTCCTTGAAAATCCACTGGCTCCCTCTGACTTCAGGCCTCACGTGGAGCTCTTGGACTAACCACGAAACAGGGCTCGTCCCAGGTGCCTGATTGAGTAACGGTAATAGGTGGCTCCGCGTGCGAGGTGCAGGGTGCAGTGCAGTGTAGGTGTGCATGAGCTCACGCGGGCCTCACAGTGTCCCTCCCTGTGAGAAGGTGGGAGCTCATCCTCAGTTCACAGGTGACAAATGCCCGGAGAGTTTGGTAAGAGGGCGAATTGGAACTCCAGGCTCCACCCGCTGTGTCCGTGTGCTCAGCACTGGCCTAGCCCGCTTTCTGGGTCTGACCCTGGAATCAGAAGCCCTGGACCCTAGTCCCGTGTTTGTCAGGACTGGCTGAGTCTTGTCCAGTAAGTTGCTATTCATCTTTGATCTTTTTTCTTTTTTTTTTTTTTTTTTTGCTTTTTGGTATGTGGGTAGTTCCCTGACTGGGAATCAAACCCAGGCCGCAGCGCTGACAGTGCCAACGCCGAAGCTTTAAGCCACTACACCATCAGGGAACTCCCCATCTTTGATCTTTTGATTCATTATGAGTTAAATGGAGGTGGTTATAGTACTCACGTGTCGTGTCGGGGTTTTGCTGAAGAAATGTATCTGAAAGTGATGTGTTTCCTGTTTTAAGTAATGAGAGAACCCCTATAATAATGCCCTGCTCCCCCAAACTCACAGCACTTGATGAGGGGAGCCTCCTTTGTATGTGGCACAGGGATGACTGTATTATGTCTATAGTGTGGTGGGGCGCATTTCCTGGACCCTCTCCTGATGCTTAGGTCTGCATACACAGAGCTGATCACACAGAGGTCTCCACTCGCTGACCCACAGGACACCCCCCCACACACACAGTAAGACACCCTGAATCATGTGTCCCCTGAGCAAGACACAGGCTGGGACGAAGTCTGACACAGTCCCCGAACCACGCTCCTGCATCGCTCCTGTCTTCCCCCCAGTATCCCATCACTCACTAGTCTTCTCCACTGTGTCTCTTTAGCAATTCGCTAGGAGCCCTCTACGCCTTCATGAAGGTGCCACCGTGGCAGAGCCACAGCCATCGATACCCACAACCTGAATGAGCCTGGGATAAGCCTAGGGGCGCAGGCGGAGGGCACAGTGGGAATACAGTGCTTTCTGCAGCTGCTTGTCATTCATCGTTCAGGGAAATCTGTTAAACAAAATTCTGTGAAAGGCAGGGGCTATTAGCAAGACACTTACCCATTTGCTTCCCTAGAGTTGTGAGGAATATTAGAGCGAGTGGAGCAGGGCCCAAGCAGATTTCATAGGCCGAAATGTGATTCTTAGCGGAATTCAACAAACTCAGCAGAAGTCTCCGCAGGCTAGAATCTTGTGGGACAGTGCGGCCCTAAATTATGCGGTCTCTTCATCAAGATGAAAGTTTGTGTCTCAGGACATAATGATTACTTTAACCAGTTTGGAAGGAAACGATCCTCCCTGAAGCCTGGGTCCTTGAACACAGAGCTGTGTCTTAACTCTGCATCCGGCATGGTACTCAGCTGTGACAGTTGTCTTCCCAACATCTCGTTTGCTTTTCTTCCGTACTAACACATCCTCTGTTTTATTGGGAGCTGTAGTGAAAACATTTCTCACTCTTCTTGCACATGGAGATGGTGGATGAGATACGAGCAAAACTGGGTAAAGCGTCCATTAAAGCTGTCTGCAAGAGGTTGATTCAGATGGAAAGTATGCCTTTTTTGCCTTTTCCCTTTCCTCTTCCATGCTGACTGGAATTTAGACATGATGACTGGAATTAGAGCAGCCATCCTGTGATAGTGAGGTGATTTGGGGCATGATAAGAATGATGAAGGAGAAAGAAGGAAGGTTACTAATAAAATGGTACCAGTCTAGGACTCCCTGCCTCTGGTTTTCCTGTTATGTGAAAGAAAAATACCTCCTATAGCTTGTTTAAATCATTCTTATTTTGGGTCCCTATTACTAGCAGCCAAAAGCTAATATACAAAGAGCCTGGCATAGAGTAGGGGCTTAGTGAAAGACTGGATAAATGCACAGTATGGTCTTAAAGGAAGCCCTCAAGACCTTGAGGTGTGCAGTGCTATTTGTCTTCCCATGTAATGGCCCAGATTTGTGCACTGACTTTTGGTGTACTAGGTCTCCCATTAGGACCTTTCCAGCTCTTGAATGTCACTTTCTATTGCTATTGGTACATTCTTCTATCCATTTCTAGTTTACTGCTGGTCTGCTGTTATTAATTTAGAAACCCAGCATCTGAGCTTGTTAGAATTCTATGGGTGTTTAAAGCAATACAAAACCAAGACAATGTAATTGGACATGAAAAATAAATAAGAGGAGTACAATATTGGAAAGAGAAACGATGACATCATCATTTCAGAGGGCATGACATCATACCTTATTAGATGCCCCAAGATATCTAAAGCTTTCTTGAATGCTTTGCAGTGAAGAAACCACAGCTAACACTAAACTTAAAAACACAAAGGCAGGGAAAGGATTTTTTTTTTTTTCCTGAATTCAGTCAGGTGTTTCTCCACATTTTGATTTTTGTCTTACTTTTTCTCAGACTTAGGTCGAAGGGGACAGGGAGATGTGCATGTGTTACAATAAAGCCTGTTTGTGCCCAAGGTCTGGAACAAGAAGAAGCCCTCAGACAAGGAGGTTGGGGGGACATGCCGGACAGAGCTACTGGGAAAGGTGGCACCTCGTTACCAGCTTTTGCCAAGAAGGTGGGTTGTGGAGAGTGTGGGACCCCGAGGCCAACATCTGTGGCAACTGTACCTCTCTGATGCATATGCTACATCCCCCCCAAGAATTTTATGTAAAAACAATGGTTATAAACAATCTGATTTCCAGACCTTGGGAATCCTCTTCTCTACACCTAAAGTCCCTTTGTGACGTGGGACACATTCCCTTCATCAGCATTTGTATATGATAATATTTTAAAAGTCAGAAAAGCAAAAAAAAAAAAATTTAACGACAGAGTTAACAGGCCACGTCATCTGGATGAATCAAATTTCTGCTCTGTGCCGTTTCCACTAATGGCCTTCGGAGCCACATGGAGGCCACGTCACAGCGCCGTGCTCCACTTCTCTTAGCAAATCTGGAAGAGGAGGGGTGTGCACTTACTTTCTCAAAGTAAACTGTGTTGTAAAAGCTGCAGAGGACTGTGCTCCTTAAAGGAACAGTGGGGTACATGGAGCTCTAATGAGGGGACTCCTTCCCTCTGGGGTCCATGTCCACTATGGAGTGAATAAACACACAGCCTTCGATGGGGAGGTTCTTACCCAGGGCTGCCCATCAGTGACCCCTGGGGAGCTGTAGCTCACAGCACAGGCCCAGCCCGCCACTCCGCCTTCCCCAAGCAGGTGGAAGAGGGCCGAGGGGGGCTGTGGGGGCAGGAGGTCCGCCAGGGGGCGCTGTGCTGCTGCTTCCGGTTAGCTCAGGCGTCTCATCGGGAAGCCTGGGCTTCACGTTGGGCAGAATCCAGCGCTTCCCAATGGGCCACCGTGGGCAGGCCAGCCGGCTGCACACAGCACAGTGGGACTTGCCCTCCACCCCTCCAAAGGAAACACAGAGAGAGAGAGAGAGCACACACACATATGCATATAATTTATAATGAGCACTTTAAATTTTACAACCAATTACTATTTATTTATGTTTTTGGAAAACATGTCTGGATACTTGGAGTGCATAGACGGAGAGGGAGGCCGGTCCGCCCACAGCAGCTCAGGTGGCTCTGGGACTGCCTCACCAGGTAGCCCGCACCTCATGACGCACGGCTGACAGCAGACAGCGTGGGTGATTGCACAGTTGTTCTAGGAGCTGTACCTGCAGCCTCACTTGTGCCATAGCTGCCCTGGTGTTTGTCCAGCCTCCTCCTGTAGGGCCTCCGAGACCAGCCATGGTGCAGTGATTGGTGGTCTCCCGGTTGGTCGTGCTTTACACGTGTGATTTCCTCTGCATGGAATATGGGACCCTGCCCCTTCCCATCCCCTTCCCTCAGCAGCCCCCAGACCCTCTTCAGTCAGCCCATGTATTGTCACCTTCCCCATCTCAGAGGACATCTTGATGCTCTAAGCGGCCATGATAGCAGTTGGTTGGTTGTCAGCATTGCGTGTCTGTGCCCATCTCCCCATCGGTCACGCTAGTTGGCACTTACTGAGTACTTCCATGGACCAGGCACGGTGCTAGCTACCACTGGGCATGGGTTCTTACTGGATCATTGCAGCAACCCCACAAGGCAGCTCTTACTATTTCCCCATTTCCCTGCTCAAGACACTGAGGCTCAGAGCTCAGTGACCTGCCCACGTCTCCCAGCCTGTCAGTACAACCAGGTTCGGCTTTGGCAGACTTCACTCCATGTAAGTCGTTGCCAGGGCGCCCCTCCGAGAATACCTGTGCTGTGACACCAGCCTGTTCAACAGACGTGGGACTCCGATACAGTTTTCCACAGCGAACATACAAACATAAGGCTATCAGGCAAACCCAGGTGGGCTGCTTCGAGCACTGTCAGTGGTGTGTGTTTTCAAATCTACTCTAAAAGCGGGGATTTTCAGTTAAATATGACTATTTGAGACTTTCAGAAGAGAACTTTAAACATGCTGACTCTTACAGCATTAGAATAGGACAGTATTGATGCTGAATTTACTGACATTGGTATCTGTAGTGTGAGTTTGTAAGAGAGTACCCCTATTCTCAGGAAACGTAGAGTGAAGTATTTAGGGGTGAAGCAACATGGTGGACACACTGATTCTTAGGTGTTTCCAAAGAGTGTGTGTGCGCGTGCACGTGCTTGTGCGTGTGTGCACGTGTGTGTACTCACGTATCTACAGAAAGAATGATAAGCAGACGGGACAAGTGGTAACAATAGGTAAAAAATACATGAGTGTTCTTTGTACCGGTCTTATTTTTGCAACTTTCCTGTTGGATTAAAATTATGTCCAAACAAAGAGTTAAAAAAAAAAAAAAAGAAAAGAAAGAAAGAAAGACAAGCTGTCCTTGGTGAGGACAAAGACCTCGGAGAAGAAGGTGTCGTGCATGGTTCTCCCGGACCCCCAGTGAGCAGGTGCTGGGGAGGCTGGGGCGGCCCTACAGCCAGACTGGCTTGTTTGCCTGTCCTGAATCTGCTTCAAGCTCAGCTGGCCCCGTTCTGTGAGAGGTGGTTGGGTTTCCCTGCAGATGTGACACGGAGAGGACAGTGCCGCCTGTGCCTTGAGAAGCCCCCGCCACCTGCTGGGACAGAGGCACAGACGGTGTCAGCCCTGCAGCGCAGATGGCGGCGTACCCCAGGGACAGTGGGGCCGGCCGCGGGGCTGTGTGGACAGTGGCATATCTGTGTGACGGCAAGCTGGCCCGCTGTGTGTGGTGACTCTTAGGGCTCTCTGTGGCCCTCACATCTGCTGATTCCAAGTACAGCCCGGTCACTCCCATGCTGCTCGAAAATACGCCTGTGGCCGTCACAACCACCCACAGACATTTTCTGAGCATGTCCTGCGTGAGGTCACGTTCTTGCTGCTACAGACTGTTACGTGCTCACGTGGAGCATTTCATTTCATTCTTACACCAGCTCCATGAGCGTAGTACAGTTAATATCCCCGTTTTCCAAAGGTGGAGACTGAGGCACAGAGGTGAAGCGGTTTATGAGGTAACAGAGAAGAGTGGGGTACAGATTTCCCAGACACACCTGCAGCCTAGCAGGGGAGCTCAGGAGATGCACGGAGAACGTTAGCATCAGGCTCACCGGAGATGTGCCCACAAGAGGCCCTAACTCTTGGCTGGGCGGTGAAAAGGGCGAGGGGTCGCTTTTGATCCTGGGGTGGGTCTGGGCCAGAGGCATTTGTGAGGAAGCTCATTCTCACGAGGAGTTAGGGAGCACTGGCTTTTATTGAGCCCTTTCCCTGTGCTTGGCCCTGGGGAAAGCACTTGGCATGCATCAGCTCATTTCAAACAGCAGCTCTCAGCCCTGACCTTGAGCTGAACTTGGGAGGAGTGGAGCAGTCCCCTCAGTCCTGTACAATAATATGAGACCTAGGCTGACTTCTGTGATGTCTTGAGACAGGACTGGGACCAGTTGTCTGCCTCCAGGTGGCCTAATCCCTCCCGTTTCAGCCTACCTTGTCTGGAAATACTGACGTATACTTTCAAACGTGTTCAAAAGGTTTCCAATAAAATGTTTTCTGTGCTTTAAAAAACATTTTTTTTTAAAGCAGCTCTCTGAACAGAGCCCGGCTATAATACCATCCTCGTGCTATAAATGAGTCAATGTCGGCATCGTGGAAGGTTATGTGCATCTAGCGTGGCAACAAAGCCCCCACACTTAAAAAGTGCTTTATGATAATAGATAAATGATAATGGCAGTGATAACAATGAGAGGGAGGAGAGAGGAGGAGAATTAGTAGTAGCAGTAGTAACGGTAGTAGCAATAGTAATGGCAGCGAGTGGTAGTAGTAACAGCAGGAACCAGAGTAGTAATAGCAGCAGCAGCAGCAGTGGTGAGGGTGGGGGCTGCAGTCCTGGACTTGCAGAAGCTTCCCTAGGAGCCTGGTTTCTCTCCCACTTGGCCTTGGCCTTGGATCAGGCTGGTTACCCCCTTGGCACTCACACCTCTCCTGTTTTATAAAGCAGGGCCATCCGGAGGGACAGTGGGTCTCTCGTGAGCAGTTGCAGACTGTCTCTCACCGCGCCTTCCGCACTGCCACAAGAGTTTGGCATCAGGGCTCTCGTAAAACCCCCACCTCCTGTAATTGGACCGTGCGCTTTTAGCGTCGCAGGCACTCGTGTCTCTGAAGTTTTGGGGAGTTTCACTGTAACGATGGAGCAGTAGAGTTGACTGAATGCAGTCGGCTTCGATGCGTGCAGAACACCTGCCTAGCTCTGGCTGGCTGTAGGATAGGCATCCGTTTCAGAGGTCTGTGAAACTGGGGAAGGCCCCTGGCTTTTAAGAAAAAACAGATTTACATTCCTCCCTGTCTCAGCAGGAAGCCTTAAATCAAAGGCAAGCAGCAAATCAACACATGCTTATCTGTCCCGGGTACTTGTCCGAGGTTGTAATTACAGGTTCATTTGTGTGTGATCAATGCCTGTCTCCTCACTAGACTGTTAACTCCCCAGAGGCATTTGCCTGGAGTGCCTCGAACCCCAGGGCCCAGGCGGTGCCTGGCACACAGGACACTGGCTCAGTATTTGTGTAAAGAAGGGAAGGAGGGAGGAAGGAGGCAGGAAAGAAGTTAGTGAGGAATGTTACCGGGACTCTCTGTGACCAGCCTGTCCAGTAGTATGTAGGTTTACTTGTAATCTTTTCCCACTTATAAAATGGAGCCAATAATAGTCTGGTCTCGATTGTTCTTTTATAACTTAAATAGTTATTTTATATTTTTAATGACATGGTGTGTATCAGACAAGAGAGGCCCTGCCCTGGGCCCCATGCTTTCTGACCTTGGCCTTCCAGATCATGGTGAAGGTCTCCTTGTCTACGTAGGAGGTTAGAACACATGTTATATTCCACAGATGGTCGCTTGATTTAGAACTTTTAAATATTTTGATGTATGTGAGCAAATGTTAAGGTGTGTGTGCCTGTGTGTAATTCTAAAATTCAGCTGGTGTACATAACGATTAAGAAGGAGAAAGGTTTATTCAAGTGCTCTACCCATTTTTCAGTCAGGTTTTGGTGGTTTTGTTTTTGCTGTTGAATTGTGGATTTCCTGATACATTTTGTACATTAATCTCTTATCGTATATACATGGTTTTCAAATATTTTCTCCCATTTCGTAGGTTGCCTTTTCATTCTGTCGATTTTTTTCCTCTGCTGTGCAAAAGCCACTGGTTTCACGTGGTCCTACTCGTTTGTTTATGCTTTTGTTAACTGGGCTTTTCGTTTCACCTCCATGATTTCATTGCCAAGACCAAAATAAAAATTTAAAAAAAGGGAAACTGACCTGAATAGACATTTCTTCAAAGCAGACTCACAAATGGCCAACAGATATATGGACAGATACCCAACATCAATAATCATCAGGGAAATACAAATAAAAAACCACAACGAGGTATCACTGCATGTCCATTAGGGTGACTATTAGAAAACAAAACAAAAGTGTTGGCAAGTCTGTGGAGAAATGGGAACCCTTGTTTACAAAAGGTGCAGCTGCTATGGAGAACAGTGTGGAGTTTCCTTTTTTTAATTTTTTAAAGGAACTATTGTATGATCTAACAATCCCACTCAGACAAACTGAAGTCATGTTCTCCAAGAGGTATCTGCACGCCCATGTTCATTGTAGCATTATTCACAATGGCCAAAATATGGAAGCAACCCCCCCCCCAAGTCCACAGATGAATGAATGAATAAAGAAAATGTGGTAATCTACAGAAAATGGAATACCATCCAGCTTTAAAAAGGAAATATTGCCATTTGTGACCATGTGGATGAGCCTGGAGCCCGTGATGCTGGGTGAAGTTAAGTCCCAAAAGAACAAACACTGCATGATTCCACCTCTGTGAGAATCTAACGTGGTCAGACTCACACGTAGGAACAGAGAATGATGTTTACAAGAGACAGGGGAATTGTGCGACTTGTGTCAAAGTTTCAGTTACGCAAAATGAGTAAGTTCTAGATTTCCGCTGTACCCCACAGAGTTAACAATACTGTGTTGTGCAGTTAAAAATAGAGTAAACATTGAGTTCTTACGAGATGCCATGCGCTGTGCTAGGCACTGGTCTCAGTGACTTCTCACACCTCATTCCCTGAAAGCACAACTCAAATGTCCCTCCTCGGGAAAATCTTCCCAGGACCCTATTCTCTAGGCACTTACCCCTGCTGTGTAAATAGGAGGGGACATTTACGGTTCAAAGGAAAGGACCCCCGTGCCTGGTTCATTTCTTCGTCATCAGCATTTCCTGTGTGTCTGTGATTAGGTGTGTAGGCTCCATAATGTTCAAGGACACAACTGAAAATGTGCACACTTGTCTTCCATGAGAATTTGCTTCTTTTCCCAGCTACTTGAGTTTGCAAAAGTAAACAAGGTCTACGAGGAATAGCTTGAGGCCTCTGAAAACAAGTACAAGGGGGTCTCGTGAATCGTGGTTGTTTTGGTGGGACTTCGCCTTTTCTTATTTTGTGACAACTGAAATTCCCTATTAACCAGACCACACTCTGCAAGCTTCTCTCTTGTGCTTATAAAAAAAATAATAAGATGGCCACATCGGGGACGTCCTTGGGGATTGTGGCCTGTATCAGGAAAAGTAGTTAAACTCTAGGGTCTTAAAGGAGCCTGGGAAAGTCTAACCAAAAACTATGGGGTTGGCTGTATTATCTATTTAAAAACAGAACTGGGCTTTGCACATTTGACGATGCCTTGGTTAATTAAAGCCATCAATTGAGAATTAAATTTTCTAGATCATTGCTTTTATAATAGCATTCACATGCCAGAAAATACCCTGACCAGTCAGTCAGTACTGGACACAAGTAGAGAAGACAAGAAGTGGCTGTAGGCAGAGCACCAGTTTACCCACATGTACACTGTACGTGGTCTGACAATTAAGTTCACAAACTCATCCTAGAAAAAGTGCTGCACACCTCACTGCTGAGTATCACTACGGTCACCTTCGAAATGCTCCCCTTGGGAAGCTGTGCGCTAACACCAGTGCCTAGTCCGCCCTTCAAAGCAGTTTTGGAGCTCTGTTTCTGGAATGCCCATCAGAGCTGTTGTCGTATTACCCTTGATGTCCTGAATGTCATCAAAATGTCTTCAATATTTCCTTTATCTTCAGGTAAAGAAAAAAGTCATTGGGGGCCAGATCAGGTGAGTTAGGGCGGGTGTTCCAATACAGTTATGTGTGTTACTGGCTAAAAGCTCACACAGACAGAGCCGTGAAAGCTGGTGCATTGTCGTGATGCAAGGGCCATGAGCTGTTGGTGAAAAGTTCAGGTTGTTTTCATCTGACTTTTTCACGCAGCCTTTTCAGCACTTCCAGATAGTAAACTGGGTTGACTGTCCAGTTGGTACAAATCCATAAGGAGCAATCCCTCTGGTATCAGAAAAGGTTAGCAATGTAGTTTTGACTCCTGATTTGAACTGACCAGAACTTTTTTGGTCATGGAGAATTGGCTGACTTTGATGCTTTGTTTCGGGGTCGTATTGGTACCCCCATGTTTCATCACCAGTGATAACACGGCCCAAAACATCGTCCTGCCTCTCCAAAAGGTCTTGGCAAACCTCGACTCTCCTTTGCTTTTGTTCATCGGTGAGCTCCTTCGGGACCATGTTTGCACCCACCTTCCTCATGCCAAGATTTTCGGTTAAGATTTTCCTGTTTCTCTATCGATGTTAACTGGTCTGCTCTGCTTCTCACAGTCAGCCAAAGATTTTGATGCATGATTTCATGAATTTTTGCAATGTTTTTTGTCAGTTATGCTTGTGACTGGCTGCCCTGACCTCTCTTCATCAGTGACGCTTTCTCTCCCTTCAGAAAAACGTTGAATCCATTTGTACACTGCCGTTTTCTTCATGGCATTATCCCCATAAACTTGGATTAACATGTCCCTGATTTCACTTCCACTCTTGCCAAGTTTAATGAGAAATTTAATGTTTGTTCACTGCTCTGACATTCTCGTGAAAGCACATAAAAACATGCAACAATAATGAATGTCACTCTGCAAGACACCACCACACTTCAATACAAACACAGCTGTGAGACACAGATACACCAAGGTTATGACACCTTACTTGTTTGTACAGGGCTGCCATTAAGTGCATGGGGGCAAGTTCATGAACTTAATTGGCAGACCTCGCATGTTCGCTTCAGATGGGAACCAGATCTGTCAGTCATAGCTTTTTCCACCACTGTTGTCCCCCTCCTAGACTTGCAGCAGGGTCTTTGATTTCATCATGGGTGTCTTCAGAAAGCCCTCCTGGTCTCTGTACAGCTTTTATTGAAGGTGACCGGGGCTACATGACCATCGTGGGTATCTCAGAATTGGCAGATTTCCATGAATTCTACGGTCTGAGTTTTAGCTTCTCCTTCATGTGGGCTAAGGTGTGATTTTATTGAACATTTGCAGTTTCAGGCAGGTACGATTCCTGCTTCCATGATTTAGTAGGATGGAAAGACATCAAGCCTGTCACTTCCCCAGAGTGTTGCTCTCACCTTCCTGGGACTGACCCAGTGACTCCAGGAACTCTGTAGCGTCCAATCCTCTGAGTTTCTGAGCTAACCCATCTGCAACCTTATCACTGCAGTGCAGGGGGCAGGGAGGCTGTGTGGCAGGCACCCTCAGGGGGTCCCACCTGGAGGCTGTTAAAATTCCTAGTAGAGCTGAGAAGCCAGAAGTAGCCTGCTGGGTTGGCAAGAGACAATGCCAAGGGCCCGTGAGCGCTTTTCCTGTCTGCCTTGGTGCTCACAGGCCGGGAGTGGAGTGGAAATGAGGGGCTGGAGGCCATGCCCCGCTGTGGCCCTCCCCAGCCAGGAACCCTAACTGGGAGCACTCCCTCCTTGTTCTCAAATTAGTCGGACTGTAGTCCACAAACCAGGTCAAAAAATACAAACACTGTCTACTGGAGGTCAGGGTGGTGGCTCTCCGGGAAGCCTCAGCACCCCACCTCATCTCGCCCCCCAAGAGCATTCCCTCTGAAGAAAAACACACGGGGCTCCTGGAAGCTGACACAAACATCCTGAGGAAATAACCACTGTGAGCGGCTTCCACGCCGCATTTCCCCTAAGGAAATAATCACCACCTTTCCCCACCACGGCTTCAGATGAGCGCAAGGACCAAACCCCTTGTTCCCCAAAAGTAAAGGCGTGGTCGGGACTGCCCGGAACTGTCCGCTGACGACAAAACGCGCTCAGCTGTTGTCACTTGTAATTCTCAGACCCCACGAGGCAGGTCGGGCAGGTATGCGTCCCTCCTGGGCTCTAGGTCACTCTTCCAGGGGTCGCGCAGGGCGCACCTGGGAGCCTCTGCCTTAGATCCCCGAGATCGTCCCACGGCCCCATACGGCCTCCCGAGGCAGCCCGTCCGCAGTGGCGGCCATGTGGCCTCATTGCCCTCAGTAGGCGGCCAGCGGCGTGGACTTTGGCCATCTCGGCGAGCCGCGCTCCGGCCGCTCTGCGGAACGGCCCCAGGCGGGGCGCAGGGGTTGCGCCAGAACAAAGGAGCGGGACCGAGGCGGGCAGGGCCGGGCCGGTGCGGAGGGGCACCGATCCCAAAGGGACCAAGCGGGGCAGCGGCGGGCATCGTCACTTCCCCGGTCCGCCCCTCAAAGCCTCCTTCTCACAGGAGGATGGGGCGCAGCTCGAAGCCCTTACCAGCCCTGCCCGTCGCACCCTCCCTCCGCCGCCAACCCCAGCAGAGAAGCGCACAAAGAGCGGTGGCGACCGGCGCTCACCTCCCGTCGGGGCGGAGCCGCGGGCGGGGCCGGTGCGCTCCGCTGCGCCCGCCTTAAAGGACCCGCCGCTCCGCGCGAGTACTGCGCATGCCCGATCGTGGGGCGGGGAGGGACCGGAGGCCGCGGGCGCGCGCTCCCCGCCGCGGGCTGGAGTCCAGCGGTGGCGGCGCGGCGCTCTTGCGCGTGTCAGCGTCTGCGGGATCCGGGCCGGGGCGCGGGGCGTGTGCAGGACCCCGGCGCGGTGCAATCCGGAGGCCGCAGGCGGCTGGGCCAAGCCCTCACTGCAGCCAGATTCAGGCTTTCTGAGCCACGGTTTCAGGCAGGGCTGAGTGCGGCCCCAGGGAACGGAATTGCGGGCGCGCGCGCGCGCGCTACCGACGTTGCGGGCTGGCGGATGCCTTTGTGTCTCGTGCGCTCCCGCGCAGGTGGGCAGTCCGCACCGGGAGCCACTTCACCCGTGCGCACCAGGACCTCGAGTCCTGCTTTCCGGTGCTACCCTTTGGGGCAGACAGTAGACCCTTCTCGCAGTTGCACCTTTGTTTCCATGGGTGGTTTATTTCGGGACACTAACGGGACTTTCTAAGGACCGTTTTCTTAGAGCCGGGCCCCTGCCAGCAGAGTTGGACGCGTCTTCCTTTCTCGGTCAGGCGAGGGTGGAGACCTGGGGACAGTGACTGCCCTCGGCTGATAGGTAACACGCAAGTGTCCCGAGCCTGCCGGTCCCGCATTAGACAACAAAGAGAGGCGTTAGCGGCGGCGTGGGCGGGGCGCGGCTGGGAGGAGACCGGGCGGGCTGCCGCGAGCCCGGATTGGGGGCGCTCGCGCTCCGCACGCTGAGCCGCGGCCTCCGCCCGCCCCCGGCCCGGCGCGCGCCAATCGCCTCCCCCAGCGATAGTGTCAGTAGCATTGTAGTGTCAGCTCCCGCCGGTGACGTTGCCCCTCCCTCGTCCCCCTCCGGAGCCGTCTGGCTGCAGAGGCTCAGTCTTGAGGCGGGGAGCAGAGGAGGAAAAAGCGCTGAGTGAGGGCGGGCGGGCGGGCGGGAGGGAGGGAGTGGAGGAGCCGGGGAGGGGCTCCTTAAAGAAACGCTGCTGTCGCTCGCCTGCTCGCTTCTCACTCGGCATTGTGGCCAGCCAGCCGGGCACTCGGGGGGCACGCGCGGCTGCCGCTCGAGCTCTGCCCCCACCCCACCCGCCAGCAGACCTGGGGTGGGGACCTCGGCGGGGGCTCCCGCAGCCACTGTTCGGCGGGGACCGCACGGAACGACCCACTCCTCCCCGCGCGAAGAAAGGAGCCACGGAGCCCTCTGCAGCCGGCCGGCCTCCCCGCCCCTGACCGCTCGCTTCCCGGCTGCCTTTGTGGCCGCAGCTTGTCGCCGCCGAGCCGAGGGCCGGCGGGGACGCGGCGTGCACGGCTTGAGCGATGCCCAGCTCGCTGTTTGCAGACCTGGAGCGCAACGGCAGCGGCGGGGGAGGCGGCGGCGGGGGAGAGACCCTGGATGACCAAAGAGCCCTGCAGCTCGCGTTGGACCAGCTCTCCCTCCTGGGGCTGGACAGTGACGAGGGCGCCTCTCTGTACGAAAGCGAACCGCGCAAGAAGAGCGTGAACATGACCGAGTGCGTGCCGGTGCCCAGTTCCGAGCATGTCGCCGAGATCGTGGGGCGGCAAGGTGGGTCTGGCGGAGATGGGGAACTGGCGCGGAGAGGGTCTCTGGCCACCGCCCCTCGGGGAGGGCGCCAGTGGGATCGGCATCCGTGGCGCGGGGGAGCCTCGGGGCGGCAGGAAGAGCCGCGCGATGGGCCGGCGCCCCAGACAAAGAAAGTGCAGGCAGGCTGCCTCCCAGCCTCGCGCCGCGGCCACGGAGGGATGCACTTCTCCTGCTAGAACCACTGCCTTCTCCCTCGGCGCCCCCCACCCAGCCCACCCCAGAAAATGTAATTTAAATAGAAGATGCTTGGGGGAGGGGGGCTTTGAGCAGTCCTTTGGGAGGGGGGAGGAGGAGGAGGAGGAGGAGTGAGCATCTGATGGGAGGAGGATTCTGGATTTCTGCAAAGCGTAATGGAGCCCAGTGGAGGAACAATGGGTCCCGGGACTGCCCCTCTTCCCAGCTGGGGGAATCGCAGCTCCGGCCGCCTTCGGCGAACCCCTTTGCCGGGCACTCGGCGCGCCCCCGCTGGATCCCAGCGGCGTCTCCCCAGCTGACTTTTTCTGGGATTCTAGGGTTTGGCTCCGGACCACTGCAGTCACTGGGGGAGGGCAGGGCAGCCAATGGGCTGTTCCTCGAGCGCCTCGCGGGTGGAACCAGCTTCCCGGTCCGTGGCGCGGCCCTGGGTGAGGGCGGGAGCCGCCCCCTTTCCGCCCCTCGCGTGTCCGGCCTTCCGCTGCCCTGTTCGCGGGCTGTCCCAGGTCTTCGCGGCTACCCCGGGGTAATGGGCGTGTCTGTCTTTCTCCCACTTCCTCCCCTGCACCCTGGCTCCCAGGTTGTAAAATCAAAGCGCTGCGGGCGAAGACCAACACTTACATCAAGACCCCGGTTCGCGGGGAGGAGCCTGTCTTTGTTGTGACGGGCAGGAAGGAGGATGTGGCCATGGCTCGGAGGGAGATCATCTCTGCGGCAGAGCACTTCTCCATGATCCGCGCCTCGCGGAATAAGAACACGGCGCTCAACGGCGCGGTGCCGGGGCCGCCCAACCTCCCCGGGCAGACCACCATCCAGGTGCGGGTGCCATACCGCGTGGTGGGACTCGTGGTGGGGCCCAAGGGCGCCACCATCAAGCGCATCCAGCAGCAGACGCACACGTACATCGTGACGCCCAGCCGCGACAAGGAGCCGGTGTTCGAGGTGACCGGCATGCCTGAGAACGTGGACCGAGCTCGCGAGGAGATTGAGGCGCACATCGCCCTGCGCACCGGCGGCATCATCGAGCTCACAGACGAGAACGACTTCCACGCCAACGGCACGGATGTGGGCTTTGATCTGCATCACGGGTCCGGCGGGTCCGGCCCAGGCAGCCTGTGGAGCAAGCCCACCCCCAGCATCACACCCACCCCCGGCCGCAAGCCCTTCTCCAGCTACCGCAACGACAGCTCCAGCTCGCTTGGCAGCGCCTCCACAGACTCTTACTTCGGCGGGGGGACCGGTGGCAGCACCGCCGCCACCCCGCGCCTGGCGGACTACAGCCCCCCCAGCCCCGCACTCAGCTTTGCCCACAACGGAAACAACAACAGCAATGGCAGCGGATACACCTACACGGCGGGGGAAGCTTCCGTGCCTTCCCCCGACGGCTGTCCGGAGCTCCAGCCCACCTTCGACCCGGCTCCCGCCCCCCCGCCTGGGGCGCCCCTTCTCTGGGCCCAGTTCGAGCGGTCCCCGGGCGGTGGACCGGCAGCTCCCGTGTCGTCTTCCTGCTCTTCCTCTGCATCGTCGTCCGCTTCCTCCTCCTCCGTGGTCTTTCCCGGGGGCTGCGCCAGCACGCCCTCCAACGCCAACCTGGGGCTGCTGGTGCACCGCCGGCTGCACCCGGGCGCCAGCTGCCCGCGCCTGTCCCCGCCCTTGCACATGGCCCCGGGGGCAGGCGAGCATCACCTGGCCCGCCGGGTGCGCAGCGACCCGGGCGGAGGGGGCCTGGCCTATGCGGCCTACGCCAATGGGCTGGGGGCGCAGCTGCCGGGCCTGCAGCCGTCGGACACGTCGGGCTCCTCGTCGTCATCCAGCTCTTCCTCCAGCTCCTCCTCCTCCTCCTCTGGCTTGAGGCGGAAGGGCAGTCGCGACTGCTCTGTGTGCTTCGAGAGCGAAGTGATCGCCGCGCTGGTCCCCTGCGGTCACAACCTCTTCTGCATGGAGTGCGCCAACCGCATCTGTGAGAAGAGCGAGCCCGAGTGCCCGGTCTGCCACACCGCGGTCACTCAGGCCATCCGCATCTTTTCCTGAGAGCCGTGGCGCACCGCGGGGCAGGGGGACCCTCCCCCCATCCTCGCCTGCGCCTGCCGGCCTCCTTGGTGCCCCAACCCGCTCACACTCTGAGATCCCAGAGGAGCTTGGAAAGCTGTAGTATCCGCTCATTTTTTTTTTTTTTGATTTAATTTTTAAACAAAAGAACTTTGCGAGGATATCTGCATCAAGAGTACTGTGGCCTGGGAAACCTCCAAACCACCTGAAATGCATGCTCTATAAATAATAGGAACGACGACCTTCTAGTAAAGATAGTTTTTACACTGTACTTAATAGGAAGCTTCCAAAAAAAGAAACCCCACAAGTTTTCCATTTTTCTTAATGTAGGAAAAAAAAGGAACAGTAATTATTATGAAGAAGATAATAGTGCTATGGGATGTGTGGACTGTTGTAGTGTGTTCTCCTTTGTGGCTGGGTTCCTACATGCTTGTTCTAGAACGCAGTGGATCCTTTCTTAAATGTTCGCAGAAGGGCCAGGAGTTCCTGTGAAACCAGGATACTGCAGCTTTATTAAAGTTAAACTGTAACATATCTCTTATATATTAAAAACGTTTAAAAGTTTTAAAGAGAAAAAATTGCATTAATACAGATTGAAGTATTTTATTCTTTTTTGACTTGAAAAATTATATTTCATATTGCAAAGATGTTTACAAGTATTTTAATTTAAGTTCAGTGAACTTTTTTGTAGCTGGGTTAAATCTTTTTATTTTGGTATGGCCTCATGGCAAAGAACACTGTATTATTTTAATAATCACACAATTGTGACGGAATTACAAACCATAAAGTGTGTAATGTTTTGAACAGTATTCTGTTGGGATGGAGATTTTATAGGTTCAGACAAATCTTCTAGACCTGCTTCACCCGGCATATTTTCTATTCAGTGATATAAAGCATATTTTATTCTATATTATTACAAAACGGAAATGTATAAACACGTCAAAAGAACTGTTGATGCTTTCTAACATTTGTATAAATAGAATTCAGTGCAAGTTACAAAAATTCTGTTGCACCACTATAGTTTTAGTATTTCTATTTTAATACATTTGTTTACCACTTGTTTATGTATATGTAGGTGACGTTACTTGAGCTTAAATGTACTTTACTGAGCAAAGTTTAAAAAAACAAAGTATATTTTATTTTATGATAAAGGGCCTTTAACCTCATGGTCAAATACTAATATTATATTTGCTGAGACAAGATTTGAAATTGTATCAAGAGTTTTATTTTTCTGACATTTAAAGTTCTACATAATAAAGGTAAAACTTAAGTAATGGTGCTACTTCATTTTTTAAGTATTTCTATATAAATAAATATTGAAGAAAAATCTTTCTTGTCTGGTGACTTGATTTTTTTTTTTTTTTTAAACCTCTCTGTACCTGAGTGAGGAAATCACTCCCTAAGTGACAAGTGGAATTATTTAACTTCCAGGCATATTGTGTCCTCAGTTTTGTCACTCAGATGTACTTGTAAAGGGCCCAGAGCTGTCTGGTTGGATGGACAGGTCATGGGTAACAATACTTCTTAAAATTTGCAAGTTTATATATCAGGGCTTGCTTCTCCATGAGACGTGGTGGGAACAATGCTTAGGGCCCATGATAACTTCTAGGGGCCTGGGGTGGGGGATTGGGGGGTGGGAATGTTTAATTTTTTTTTTTAAATTTAGAGAAAAAAAAAGACCAAGGAAATTAAATGAGGCGATGTTTTCATTTTCAGGCCCACCCAAACCTATTAAAATTTGCATAAAACAGGAAGAAAAGAAAACATTAACAGTAAAGTTATATCAGAAATAAATGTGAATATTACCGAGGACAGGAAGGAGCTGGGGAGAGCCACCATCCTGCCCAGTGGGGGCCACGGACGTGGGGGACGGTCATGGAGAGGACCGTCTGGGCTTTGAGGAGGATGGAGCTGGAGTTTCGTTCGGGTCCTAATAGGCTTGTGCTGCGGGTGGGCTTGCTACTAGGTGTCCAGGAGGCCCTGGTGTTAACTGGTTGTTGTTGGGGAGAGGTTTCCCTTTGCTGTGGGGAGGCTACACCTGCTCGCGCCTGTGGGGCTTCGTGGTGCTGGGTGCGGCTTTCCCCGTGACCTGAGCTCTGCCTTCTGAGCGTACTTGGGAATGACCCGACCGACCGCTGCCTCTCCAGCTGGCTTCCCCGCGCCACCCGGCCAATAGTGTCTGCCCGGGATGGGGCCAGCTCTTACTTTCCTCTGTGCTGGTTGGGTGACATTTTTTAGCAGGTGAAGCCAGAGTCAACGCCTGCCTACATTGGTGGTGGTTCCTCTTAGAACAGAACCAGGGTTCTTTTTGCACTTAGACTTCTGCAGTGCCGTACCTTGGCATTTCAGCGAGAGCAGAACGTTCCAGAGGGCGCAGGGAGACATCAGGAACCGGGGCTGGTTGCGTTGCCCGTGGGCTCTTACCCCGGCAGATTGTTCCAGGCCCACAGGCTGCTTTGGGAGATGAAAAAAAGATGAGATTGTTGAGGGTGCTGAGGGACCCCTTGGACGGCTCCTAGCTTTGCTTTGTTGAGAAGTTTCCTTTGTTGACATGAAATTTGGGGATCTATGCTTAATCAAACGAGGTTTGTTTTTGTTTTTAAGAGGAGAGAGCTTTCTATCGCTGGTCTCCCCTGCAGGGAGGCCCTTGTCTCCAGGGGGGGATGTGGGCACACGTGCTGATGGCATTAGATGGCATTAGCATCTGATCCAAGGCAAGCTTTTTGTCCCATCCCCCAGATCCCCCAGATGACAACTGTGGAGGTGGCCACTGGCGGTGGCGGTGGCGGTGACAGTCCCCCAGCTGAAGAGATGAGAGGTGCCACATTCCTGCCCTGTGACTGCCAGCAGAGTCCCTTTGTCCCTTGGCACCTCTCTGGAATCCTTCTACAGCTGCAAAATGCCAGCAGACGTCTCCCCGCCCCCCAATTACTCTCCATGTTTTTTCTGTTTCATGTTCACTAGTAGCTCCCAGCTGGGGGTGACTTTGCAAAATCCCCTTCCCTCTTCATCTGGCCATCTCTAGAGACAGTTTTGCATATGGCAACTTGGGGTCCTGCCACCCGCATCTTGTGGGTGGTGGCCAGGGATGCTGCCACACATCCTGCAAGGCACAGGGATTACCCAGGCCAGGGCTGACCCCGACGTCGGTGGGCCACGTGTCAACTCACACCACCCTGGAACTGGTGATACGGTTGCGTCACTGAAATTCATCCAGCTTGTCCCTTCGTGGTGGTCTGGGCTCACTCACTACCCAGGGGAGTTGTGGTGGCATCAGGAATGTTGTGGGGGGTGGGGGACACCGAGGTTGATAGCTGAGCCCAGGGGGTCAAAAGTCAGGAACTCTTTTCCTCCCGAAGAGCGGTAGATCGCATCCGGTGACGCGGGCTATTCAGAGCGCGTGTGTCCCCATCGTGTCCTGCGAGCCTTTCCGGGCACTCGGTGGTCTGGAGCTTTTATCTTTCGGCCTTAGCTCTCCGAGAAAGGCGAACACGGTGGCCCCTTGGAGGCAGGTGCTGAGCCTGCTGGCCAGTGCCATGCTGGTGGCAGTAGTGGTCCTTAACACTTTCATGGGGGGCAAGGGGACCCAAGAAGAGATGCAACTGGAAGTGGCCACAGTCACCCTGTGTCGCCTCAGTAAGGACATTCCCTCCCCGGCTGGGCACCAAGGACCCCTGTAATGCTGCGTCCTGCCTCCCTTTTCTGCCCCAGTCAGCATTTGACCTTGCCTCCTTCCTCCCCAGTGATGCCCACCGCCCTCCCCCATTGTTAAAGCCAACTAGCTTTGCAGGGATGGGAAAGTGGGGGAGTCAGGCACCCCTAACATTGGCCCGGTGACTGTCGGTGACAATGGCTCTAGCTGAGTGAGCCCTCACTCTGAGCCAGGCCCTTGCTAAGGGCTTTACGCTCACCCAGCCCACCGGAGAAGGCCGGCATAAGCCCCTTTGAGGGTGAGGGGACGGGGCCGCAGGGACTCACTGACACACACGGTGCCAGCGCCCTGGCCTGCCACGTCAGGTACATAAATGGCTTTTGCAGGAGGTGTTTTCGGGAAAGGAGGGCTTTCCTGCCTCACAGGGCAGCCCGCCGTGGCGGTGACACTCCTCTGCTGATGACGAGTGCCACCGATTCCAGAAACAGCGCAGGCCCAGCAGCTACCGTGATGGCAGGCCACCCGCCCGTGCCGTCGAGCAGCGCCGAGGACGGGGGTGGCCGCTGACGCGTGTGGGGCGTTCGTGGGCCGTGTGTGCACGGGGTCGTCATCTCTCGCCCGCTCTGTGGCCCGTGGAGCCGTGAACAAGCGGATGCTCTAAGAGGCCCTGCCCCGGCAGGCCGGGACAGACTCGTGTTGGCTGGGACGCAGCGAGGAGAGCATGCTCTCTGCGGGGCAAAGTCCTCAAAGGCTTCATAAACACGTCACATGCAGTGACTAAAAGACGCCAGAACCCTGCCTGAACACTGAGCGGCCCCGGGACGCCGAGCTCTCCCTGTGGTGCCGTTTGGTTGGCTCCCGGGGCCTCGTTTTTCTAGGACGTTCGTTGGACCTCGCAGGAGGCTGGCCCGCGCGTGGGTGTTCGGCGCCCGTCCCGACGAGAGCGCGTGTGCGGGAGGTGAGGGGGACTCGAGTGGCACGTCTGCAGCCCAGCTTGCTGCCCTGCGAACGGGGAGGTGGGGCCGGCGTAGCCCCGCCTTTGGACTCGCACGTGCCACCGGGACCTCCCCACCCAGGGGCACCGGCCACGGCTTCCACGATGGTCTCCTGGTCTCTTCTGCTCACGAGGCTGAGTGAGAATGCCTTTGGAGGTGGGAGGTTCCCGTCCTTCCACTGCCCCTAGCACCCCACAAAACCCACAGGGGTACATGCACCATACGTGCTAGGAACATGGGTGCTGGAGGCTGCTTTCCTGGGTATAACCTACGTGCCCTTTGACGAGGGGACCGGTTATTAAGTGGGGTAACTTCCACACAGGGGAGTTCGAGGTGTTGCAGTAAACGGGGGGCTCGCCCCGATGTCCGGAGGAGGCAAGATGCGAAACGTGACGCTCTCATAAGAACGTGCCAGGGTGCCCAGGATGGCGTCGCCGGGACAGTCCTTGCAACAGCAAGAAGGCGACCGCTTCCCCCGTCTTGATCAGCGAGACTGTGACATGAGGGGTGGCTGATGACAGCCACACGTCGACGCCGTGCCTCCTGGAGCGTTCATTCCGCCGCACGTCCTGTTTCGGGCACCCCACTGGTCTGGTCACCGACCTCCAACTTCCGGGCCGTGTCCCCAGTTGGAGTACTGGGAGGACAGACGGGTGCCTTGAGACGCCCGCGTGAGCAGGACCCGGGAACGGTACGCAGCAGACCTCCCTGGGCCTGCCCTGGGGAGTGGGACCCCGGACCTCTGGACAGAGGCCTGGACATCCGCCACTCCAGAGACTCCCTGTGGGCCTCTATAGGGGGCGGCTAGGTCACCACGTCAGTGTGCACCTTGGACAACGCGGCACGCTGCGGTGACAAAGGACAAAGCAGTTTAATTTGTGCTGATAGCAAGGCCTCTAGAATGTGGGCGATCGAGAGGAGAAATTTCAGGTGTGCTAGTGTGTCGGTACACTGAGCCGGGTGGGAATCGTGGGTGGGACTCACACGCGGGGTGGTCGTAGGGGCAGTGGGGGGACCTATGGGTGGGGGGGGACGTCGGTCAGTGCTGGGGACAGGCTGACCGTTCGCTGTGCGTCCCTCCCTCGCCTTTGGGCCTTTTACAACGACGTCCGTAGCCCCACTCAACGACGTGCTGCTCTAGGTGATAACCCTGTGCCCGCGTCGCTTCCTGGGCACAAAGGTCGCGCGCCGGTGTGGGGTGCGAGGACGGGGAGGCTGTGTGTGTCTGCGGGTCCGTGGGAGCTCTCCGTAGCTCCCCACTTTACTGTTCCCACTGCTGCCCTTTCACTGAACTTATGAATGAATGTCTGCTCCACGTTAGCGAGACCCCACAACTGTGACAATGAAGTCTGTCCCTGCAAGGACGTCCTGAGTGCGAGGTGTAAGGGAGCTCTCCGTGGAACGAGTGGGAGGCCCGATGGGGTGGCTACGGAAGAGAAGGCTCTGGGGGCGCTGGTGATGGGAACACCGGGTGGGGACCCCTGAACCGGGTGAGTTTTAGGGCGCCTTCCATCGACGAGGAGAACAGTTGGCACAAGCAGGGGGCACGTGGATTGTAGAGAGCCTAGAAGGCACGATGGAGAGTTTGGGGGTGTCTTGCCAGCATTGGGGAACACTCTTTTCATACTGATTTTCGGGGGTAACCAAACCAGACGGGTGGGGAGGTTCCAGAACGGGCTGGAGTCGGGAGGCTGGGCTGACGGTGAGGCGTGAGGCAGGAGAGCGGCCCCGCTGAGACGGCCTTGTGGGTTAGGCCATCGCGACCCGCAGTCACTGCAGTTCCAGCTGACAGAACAGACAGTGCGAGGTGGCGGCGGGGGCAGGTGTCGGGACTGAGGACGGACAGGGTGACGTGGGGATGTCAGGTGTCCGTCAGGAAGAATGGAGGAAGAGGGCGGTGGTGACTCAGTGGCGTGTCGTGGGACTTCCGACCGGAGTGGCAGAGCGAGCGCTCTTGCTCACGGGTTCCTGAGCGCATCTCGGGTCCCTGCGGGTCCCTGCGGGTCCCTGCCTCCGCCGGAAGCACGCCCCCTGCCCAGCACGTGTGTTGACCGTTAGTTTTTCAAAAAGCAAAGATCCCGGTGCGATTTTTGGGGAAAGGCTGCCCGGGGGGGTGCACGGCCTCACCGGGCGCACGAGGTGGTCACCAAGGGTCTGAAAGGCAGAGACGAGCACTTGCGTTCGCGGTGGCTGGGAAGGGGCCTTGGGATGGGGCGGCAGCCCGCTGACCCTCCCTCGTGTTACGTTTAGCTTCACAAACGGGCAAAACGTACCTCACAAAAGGCACCGACTTAGCCCTTTGAAGGGGACTGGCCAGGGGCACTAAGCACTCTCACATCATTGTGTAAGCAACAGTGCCATCCACCTCCAGAACTTTGTCCTCTTCCTGAACCGAAACTCTGTCCCCCACGGAGCAGTGCTCCCCACAACCTCCCCCCGAACCCGGCTCCTGGTCGCCGCCGTTCTACTTCCATATGGGTTCAGCTCTCCCCAGTGCCGTCCCCCTTCTGTATGTCCTTGGTTCTCACCGACGGCCCTTTCTCCGGGGGGAAGGGGGACCGGGAGGAAAGCAGGTCCAGGGAAAAGCAGCGTCTGTCCCTGTGCCTGGTGACATTCTGGTCGTGCTAACAAAGCAGACCTGCCCACGGCGACCCCCAGCGTCACCTGAGAGCACGGCGTGGGGGTGCGGGGCACCCTGGGCAGTGCCTTCGTGTGTCAGCACGGTTCACATGCGGACTGCTCTTCAGCAGGAGGTCCGGGGGCGGTGGTGTGTGCACAACTTGAGACAGCTCCCTTTAGGTGTATCTCGATTGTGTCTATCGAACAACCTCCAATCTTTAGGCAAACTGTGCATTCAGAAGCAAAGCCAGGCACAGAAAGAAGTGAGTATCATGACAGAGCCTCAGGGTGCTTGCTAATTCCTAAGTGGTAGGTGACAGAGAGACTGAGACACTGTGTGTGTGCATGTGCACAGCTTAACAATGTCCCCCAGGCCCTCTCCTGGGTGTAATTTTTGCATAATGGCTTTAACCAACGAATATATAATTAAGAGAGATGATCTGAAAATCGCCACCGTTGTAGCTCCTCATGATGACACTAACAGGTGGCAGGTACAGAGTTCCAGTTCATCGGCATGAGCACACGTCGGAGGGTTCATGCATTTAATCTCTTTTAAAATTAAGGTCGGAAGTTCTACTCTACAACATTTAAGGTTAAGCCTTTGTCACCTGCTCTGAATGGTCTACAGCCAAGGGCTTTTAGAGAAATGCATTCATGCAAAGGTCAAAGATCCCTTCTTTTAAGAAGCGTGGAGGGCTAGCCTCTGAACACGTGCTTAAAGTGTTCCCAAAGTGTAGCCCCACCTGGGAGGCCAGCGAAGAAATAATAGTAACACCGCGGGAGAGGCCTGAGGGGGAGCAGCAGAGACGCGCAAAGAGCACGGAGGCAGGACAGCAATCACCGTGCGAGACGCCACGCCGTGATGCTTCACGACAGGGAGGACGTCAGGCGGGGCCCCGAAATGCGTTGGGAACCGGGGTTCAAACACACTGAATACGTGCTCAGAATGCTGCCTGCTGGAGAAGCTTCATGGAAGCCTCCATGTGAGGTGCCTTCTCATCCACACACCCCCAGGGTGACCTGTATGCAATGGCAGGTGACACGTTGGACCCTCCGACTCACGCAGTGTCACATGTGAGAAGGAAAAAATAGACCTGCTCACTACTTGTACACGGCATATAGGAAATTGTTACGTCATTCGTCACTCTTCAGACTCGCTGAGCAGTGGGCCGACACGGGACTCCCTGCTTGTGCTAATTAACTTCCAGAGACGGCCCGTGGGACGCGGGAGCCTTGAAGATGCATTTGGTGGTAGCAGCCGCGTGTCAAAGCTTCGTGTGCGCACACGCGTCCACGTGGCAGTGTCCGAAACGCTTAAATTCAAGAGCCCAATATTCCTTAACTCCCATTCTGACTTAAGTGCCCGTGAGATTCCAGCAATTCCAAAGAGCAGACCAAACAATGCACGGAAGCCTCCATCTATGTGTCCCACTTAGGGACAGAAGCCGGCTCACGTGTCACTCAGAAGTGATGAGAAGACTGGGGCTGGGCGAGTCGGGGAGGGCTGGGACTTTGAATTTGATTTAGGGAAATACCTTGCCCCATGCTCAGTGGGGTTGGGGCTGTGGCCCAGGCTTCCAGGTCGCCGGAGGAAAGAGCTGTTTGGAGAACGGAAGGACGTCCCTCCCGGGGCCACCCGCTCAGTGCGGCCTGAGGCTCGAGCATCCAGGGCGAGCGCCCGCCTCAGCAGTCAGGGCGTAGGCTGGGGAGGGGCCGGGGCGGCAGGTGGGACCCCTGTGCGAAGGAGGGAACGGACTTGTGAAGGAAACCAGAAGTTCAGGCGGGGGTACCTGCACCTCAAGCAAAACCCAGAGCCCTGATGACGCCACACTGTGGGGGGCCAGGGCCCCAACACCGCTGCACGGACTGGGGCCCGATGATGTGCATGGGGGGGCTGTCCCGCGGGCCCCCCTCCACCCAGCCCGCCCTCCGGGATGAAGACGTTTTCAAGGAAGAAAGTCACATTTTTCTTATTCAAACCGTGTGGCTCTGCCTAACTCGAGGGTGTGGAATTTCGCCCTGACATCTTTCCTGACCCCTCACCCCACCTGCCTTCTGGCGCCCCAGCACACCAAGCTCCTGTAGGAGGCCACCCCGGTCACACACACACACACACACACACACACACACACACGGTGTCACACACTTGTCTTCCCCTTGAGTTCCCTGGGCCCTGCCTCTGGCTGAGGAAGTGACTCCTGACGCCAGAGGCTCCAGACACCGTAGATGCCCGCCAGGTCCTTGACCGTCATCCAGGGGTTAATCTGAATCCAGGAACTTTGACGTGAGCGGCGGCTGTTTAGAGAAAGGCAATGCCATTGCTTTCAAGTCCTCGGGTAACCTGCCGTCGCTTTCTCAAGGGCAGGGAGGACACGCTCCGTATCTGGGAATCTCGTGGAAGCCTTGCAGAGAGATAAGCCCCGCTCTGCTTCCCTGAAGTCCGTTTGCTGATGCAACGAGCCTGATTTCAAAGGGGTCACGGTTTCCCCTACGCGGACTCCGAAATTCCCAAGGAAAAGGCACGTCTTTCTCTGTTGAGATAAAACTGCTCCGTGAAGGTTTACTCCCCCCTTTTTTTTCCCGAGTCCTAATGAGTGGTTTCCTCCAACATTCAACAAATGAGTGTTAAAATAAAATAAACTGGCAGGTACTCCACAAACACAAAAGACACAAAATACGCTGTCATGTGTACAAAGCATGCTTTCCTGAAGGTGAACTTCCTCATTGGGAATTCCTGTTACGAGTGTACTTGAAAGTGGGGCACACGGATTGGATATTCCCCGAGTATTTGGGGCCCAGAACTTGAAGTCGGGGGTTTGGGGGCTGGGGGTAAGCCTCTGAGGCGGGAGAGATCCTCACGGCTCCCGTGAGACCAAAACCCTTAGGGCAAATTTCGTCAGCCTCCTTACTGTTGACATTTGGGGACAGGTAATCTTTGTGGAGGGGCCGTCTCGTGCGTCGTGGGCTGTTGACCAGCATCACTGGCCTCTACCTACTTAGATGACAGTGACATCCCTCCCCCCTCATATGACAACCAGGAATGTCTCCGTGCACCTCCAGGGTTCCACAGGAGTCAGATTGCCCCTGGTTCCCCCTTGGGTTGTAGGCCATGACAGGGGATCTAGAGACCTGGGGTGGGGGGTGTCTCACCAGTAGGAGGAGGAAGATAGCCTTGGCTGGGTCCTTCAAACAAAGACTGGGTAGCTGGGGAAGGGTCTCCTTCTAGGCCCACCTGCTGGGCCTGGGCCCTCCGAGAAGGAGCTGACCCCTAGGGTGGGGGCAGTGGGATGGGAAGCCAAGACCATCGAGGACTCCATTCCCCGCACCCAGCTTTTGAGCTTGCAGAAGGGGTCAGCCTTTGCTCCCCAACACAAGAACCCTCGCCCTTTGCACACAGACCCTGGAGATGATTCAGGATCTGAAATCGCAGAGCCAGTCCCTGCAGAGATGGAGGAGCAGGAAACGCCCCGGGCTGTGACCCGGGTGACTGCTGGTGGCTTCCGATGCCTGGCCTGCTGCCAAGGCAGAGGAGCAGGCCAAGGAAGAGGTGTGTCCCGTCCTGCAGGGGCAGCTGGGTGAGCAGAGGCAGCCGCTGCCCGGGCTGGGAAAACAGCTGGACGAGATGCGGGGACACAGGAGGCTTGGACAGACGGAAAGGGAGCCCACTGCTGCGGTGCGGAGCCTGAGAAATCAGCAACGTGGGCAATTTCGTCCTGTCCTTCGAGGCGCCCCGCCAGAGACAGGCCTCCTGCCAACGGGACTGGCCCCCGGAAGCAGGTGCAAAGCTCAGAACAGCTGCCCTTAGAGGGACGCCATGCCCAGGAGAAGAGGGCGGAACCAGGAGCACCTGAGCATCAGCCTCACTGTGAGGGGGCCTGGGTGGGTGGAAGAGGGTCTGAGGGTGTCAGCAGTGTGTGCACGCCCACGTGTGCACGCCCACATGTGCACACAGAGGGCTGGCCTTTGACCCTCTGCTCTGCAAGGTGAGGAAGCCCTTCGTCCAACGGCCACCACATTCTCCACGCTGGGGGCGGAACCCATCTCCCTCGATCCCTGCGAAGAGTGGAGGAGAGTCCGTGATGCGCGAAGAAGTTTGTGTTCGGAGTTGAGAGCTCTGTCGCTTGAAGGGGGTTGTTTTTATTTCAGCCCCTCACCCACCCACCTGGGGCTTGAGGGGGGAGCCCATGAAGATTTTACTCTGACTGGTGGCCCGTGCGTTGTGAAGGGGCCCTGCGGACTCTGGTTTAGGCAAGGGTTGTGCCAGAATGGACCAAGAGACACCAGAGTCCCCTGGGATGAGGCTGCGTGAGTCACGCCGGCCGCCCTGCCCAGCACAGGGACCAGCAGCGAGAAGGCATCGGCGTGTGTGTGCAGGCTGATCAGATGAATTAGTTCATTCATGGGAGGGCGAATGCCTCTTTGCGCATCGCAGCCCCGCTGGGCGCCATCCGTGGGCTCTGCAGGTTTCTCTCACGGGGACACTGGGCGGGGAGGCTGCCGGTGACGGCCCTTTGCTCCCGGCTCCAGTTCTGACCGTTGTCTCATCACCGAGGCAAAGGCGGCTCTAGAGAGGGGAGGTGCTACAAGGCCAAGCGGTGGCCAAGGGACAAAAAGCCAACAGAGAGCGTGCTGAGCCGCAGCAAACGAGGAGCCCCCCGCCTGCAGGGGACCAGTTGTGGGGGACTTAGGACGCGCTGTGGCCTTGGCTGGCTTTGGACTTGACATTGGTCACATCCGAGGCGGCCTCTTTCCTGGGGGGTGACTGGGTCCGTTCTGAGATGAGGTGTCTGAAGGAAGTGGGGAGAAGCAAGGGGGCCACCTGGAACTTGGAGGAAGGGATGGGGACACGTCACCTGTCCAGTGGGCTCCAGCCCAGGGGGTGGGCCAAGGACACCCAGGTTGTTCCAGTTGTCCGATGCTTCCTGTATCCGTGACGCCCAGGTCTTGGGCATCGAACGTGGCCCAGGGAAGGCATCGGGTTTTAATGGCCGGGCGGGGTGGCTAGAGGCAGCCAGCAGTGCAGTCATCAGCCTTGAACTTCTTGTGACAGCGATGGCACACAAGAGAGGAGGAAAGACAGGGAGATGCCCGACATCCTGTCGGCCCCTCCTCATAGGACAGGAGGCAGTAACACCGAGCCCGACGGTTCTGAGAGACTCCAGCACAACGCGCACTGTGCCAGGCGGATTTCCTGTCCCGCCGGCCCGCTCATCCCCGTGGAGCATGTGCTCCAGAAACGTCGGAGACAAAGCTGCTCTCTGGGAACGTAGCTAGAGGTTCCATTTCCCAGCCTCCTTGGTGACGAATGCCATCCCAGGATGGAGCTCCGGCCAACGAACAGTAAGCGGAGGGACGTGCTCCGTATTCGGGCACCTGGGGACATAGGGCCATCCTCTTTGGGCGCTCGCCACAGGGAACGAACCTGTTTGTCACTCTGCTGGGACGTGAGGGGTGGTCTGCTTCCGCCGTAACAACTATTAATAATACGACATTCGGGGGGGTGGGCCCCAAACGTGTTCCTTCGCCGTGGTCACAGATAGATCCCACCTCGCCCCTGCTGCCTGGGCACTTTGCAAAATTGTGGGTCAGGGAGTTGGGAGATTTGGCTGCAGCCGTAGTTCCTGCATGTTCTCCAGGCGACATCACTCTGAGTTCACTTGCGCTCCCCGCCCCCGCCAGTTTATTCATTAGTCCCACCAGGGTATTAATCCACGACCTGCCGCTTTCATGAGGTAAGTGTTTCAGAGAGACGGCCTGGGACGTGTGCAGCCGCTCCCAGGCTGTGTTAGCTCCTTGGGTCTGTGCACACGCACACA
>PVJL010000958.1:0-30993 GCA_004026885.1 Lyroderma lyra
GAAAAATAAGAATTCACATTATACATGAGTAGTACTAAGTCTGTATCTATATAAATGTTTTTATTTCTTTTATTTATGCTTGTGAGTTAGAAGTGTAACTCTAGAAATCAATAATGATATCCGTATGCAAAAATAATACACTAGAATATGATAACTGGTGTTTTTATATAAAAAATTTACAGATAAAATTTCTTGTGCCTTGTATCTGTTCTTGTGTTTTGCAATTATTTATTACATAAAATTTTTTGTACCATAATATGTTAAAAAATAAATGGTAAAATTTCTTTATAATACAAAAAACAAGTACCTAAATAAAAACAAATAAAATTTGAATTAAAAAAATTAAAACAAAAGATATTTTTTCCCTGAAAGTTTGGGCCAAAAACATAGGTGTGCATTATACAGGGGAGCATGTTATACGTGGCAAAATACAGTATATGAAATACCATGTTTTTTTGTGTATAAGACAATATCTTTGTCTAAAATTATTAGACCAAAAATTGGGAGTTGTCTTATTCATGGGAGTAACTGCTTTAGAGGGTTTCTTAATGTTGGGTTAGAAAAGTGGGGGTCATCTTATACATAGGGATATCTTATACACACAAAAATTTGGTATTTTTCTTTTTATTTGACTATATTTTAAAGAAGTCATATAAATGTATGTTCTGAAATGTACAACATACTACAAGGACTTTGTTTTTATGACCTCATAACTGTCCTAAGCATTTTAAATTTGTTGCATGGCAGATTTCCTGAATGAAATAGCAGCTGTTCTGGGAAGAATCAAACACACGTTCTCTCCAGGCCCATTGATTGCCGTTTTGCTTTCATATTCCCTAACCATTAACTATATAGCAGCTAGAGGAGAGGAGTTGTTAATAAAACATACTTTCACTGCTAGCTAAATATACACATGACCTAATAGGAATATTTGATTTTATGACATTTACTTATATCTGTATATATCTTACACCAAGGGATTAATACTCAATAAGAGAGAAAGGAATGGGGGGCGGGGAATGAATTAAGTAACTGTGAGCCATCAAATAGGCTCGGATTAAATAATGAGCTTTCAGTAGGTTGGAATAGAATAACTTCAAGTCTTTGGTGTTCAGTGGGCAGTTAAATGCACTAATGGTAGTGCTGTGCTGGGGAAGCGTATATTTTAGTTGAAATTTTTGCGTGGAGGTGATTGCACATTACGATATGAATAGCTGTACTAAATGCATGGAGGTTTTCTGCCAACATAGGAGGTGATTAAGGCCCCCTTTACTAGATAACAGCTCACTGGAGGAATGTAATGGTGGTAAAGTAAAATCTGAAAACAGATGATTTCCATTTAATAGTCCATTGACTCTCCTTCTAAAGCCACTGCAGTAATGGAGCTGCTCTTTATTTTCACTTCACAAAGAAGCACAAGTTGTTTTGATGTTTTTGAGCAGGTACAATTCCTGAGAGAGAGAAAGAGAGAGAGAGAGAGAGAGAGAGAGAGAGTAAGGAAGAACACAGTCTTACATTAAAGATAAATGCAATTAATTTGACTATTTGTTTTAAGTATATTTTTTTCTACTGAATAGATGCTGTAGGTCAGGATGATTTTTTTCCCTGTTGTTACCCACCTCCTTCTCTCGCCCTTCCACCTGGATCATTCATCCTCTATCTAGTTGTAACAGACTTGCAGGAAAAGGTACTGTATCTTGAATGTATTCCCAATGTGGTCATTAGGCAATCCCAGCTCAACACTCAGAGAGTTTGGGTTTTGTCAACTCAAACTGTTATTTGTATATGAAATAGCTAGTGTATTTTTCCCATTGAAAGCATTTACTCATGAATTATTTTTTCTTTTTCTTATCATCTATATATTCTATATTTTCATTGTATATAGGTTACATATACCTGAATATCTTATTTTGTCATCTGTTTAAGGATAGCATTTAATTTGTCTCTTTTTAAACAAACATTCTATTCAGTTAACATAATTTTGCTTAATTTAGATTTAAATTAAAGTATACAGTTTCGGCATTTGAAAACACCTTGTGCTGTTGTGTTGGTCTGTTTCCAGTAAAAACATTGTAGAACCTCTGTCTGTATTTAACTAATATCATGTTTCTCATACTGCATACTCATATATTTATGTACTTCTGAAAATAATAAGACAAGTAATAATTCAGTCATCTAAGATTTACTTAGATATGGAAATATCAATCTTCAAATTGCCTTATAGTGAAACACTTAAAAGTGTCTATACAGCCATTGATATATTTAAAATACTTTCTGATAATATTATCTCTCCTCTCTCAACATAATTTTTTTTTATTACTTCACCCAATTGGGTATCTATGTGTGAGATTTGAGTTAATGTGTTGTATTTTAAGTAAATCTTTGACTTAAAATACTTAAGACAAAACTCTGAATATATCATAGCAGATTGGTATGATTTCAGAAGAGATGGTAATGTAAAATTAAAAGGAGAAAAGAATTGGTTAAAACAGGAGACAAGTCAATAATTATTTAATGTCCATTTTAAAGTTAATACTATAAATCATCTTTCAAAAGATTTTTCTGAATTACATTTCAAATACCTATATCACTTATTTATAATTTTTAAGGACATGGTCCTTATTGACTTAAAACAACTAATAATTTAGCCTTTGCTTTTTAAAACTAAAAATAGGTATGATTTTTTTTGTTGTTGTTGTTAAATTAACATTATAACCCCAGTAATAGTTTCAGGCCAACTTATGGCAACATGAGGATTATTACCATGTCTGTTGAAAAAACTCATTTACAGTATTTTGATTCTCTTGAGAAATACCAGCACTGAGCCAATGTCAACCCCGAGAAAACTGAAACAGCTTAAATGCAGTTCTAGGATCATTTAGTGCTTAATATATTCTAAAGATGGGAAAAATCATTGCCATGTTTAATAAGCCAAAAGATGGCATTTAGTAAAGTAAAACTTCCTATCATTGAAAGATTACATTCCCACTAATGTTGGGGATGGTGTGGGTTCTTACAAAGAAAAAAATTGAAGGCATATGTACACTTCGGGTTGGTCAAGAGCTACTGTTCCTTTTACGTTGTCTTGACTTTATATTAATATTCAATGAAGTTGTAGAGTAGCCACATTTATGTTAGGATGGGTGGTCATACATTCTGTTGTGTCTTGCACATTCCTGTTTTTCACAATGTAATATTTAATAATGCTCCCTCCCATTGTAAAAAAATTCCCCAGTTTGTATGACAAATTATGTAGTTACCCTTCTCTTAGTGTATAGCCTTCATTCACCTAATGCATAAATTCATTAGGTACTTAAAATGTTTCTGGGAACATTTGACTAGGTGGACAAGGCATTAATGAAAGATGATCAAGACATAATTTCTGCATTTAGATATTGGTAACTAGTTGTAGGGGGAGAAATACTTTAAATGGTTAAGGCAATAACTAATAAATAAGTTATATGATTAATTAATATATGAACTCAGAGAAATTGGAGATTTGTGGAGTGAAGTAAGCAGTTCCCCCATTCTGTCGACTTTCTCTTATCCCACAGGTATCTCATTGAGAGACTCCTACAATCTGGACATGCCTTCCTACCTTTGTTTTATATCTCTCTGCTATGTTCCCATTTCCTTTGGGAATGGAGAAAATAACAATTATTTTCTCCTTAACTTTGTGAAGTCAATGTATCTAGTCGTTATTTTGATACAATGATCTAGGCTATGGCTTTTCACAGCTAATAATCAATCACATATTCAATGGCTGTTCTTATACGCAACCTACGTGGTCCTTCAAAATGAACTTCTACAGCTATTGATTTCTTTTCTTTATATGACCTTTTTCCAAAGGAATGTTTCCCAAAAGAATCATTGTGAGGAGGATCATTTGAGTAGTTGAATGTCCCCTATTTTGAAGGTTGTCTGATTTTTAGTTCTGTGGGATTCTATAAATGTTAAATCTAGAGTCGTCACTATTGTAATTTCTGAAGCATATCACCTCCACAGAATCTGAAATCAACTCCACAGAATCAACATTGTCTTATAATAGGAAAAGATCCTGAGAAATTGAACAGGAAGTGATAATTTTTCTGTATTTGTCTTGTACATTTGTGAAACAATAGAGACATTGATTTTTTTTACTTATTTCTGTTCAGAAGACATTTTTCTTCTATGTTCATGAGTAACTTGTCTAAGAAAAGATGTAATATGTTTATCTTGCTGTATAGGTATCATAATCATAAGAATAACTCAATGATTAATTTTGGCTTTTATGCATGTTTACCTTAGCTACACTATTATTTCTTAAATGTAAAATTTTAACCTTCAATATTTGTAAGGCTGCCAGCAAGGTCTCTGGACATTATTCCAGCAAGTGTCACTTTATGCTGGTTACTGACAATATAAGGACTGTTTTGATTTTGATATTTTTCACATGACACGTTGCGCTCATCAATTATTTATTCAACGCAACAAGGAAAATAAATATTACATATATTCTTAAATAATATTTGCTTTTGGTTTTTATAATGTAAATTACATGGTGATTGCATAACCAGTTTTTATTGAGGTTTATTTGTAATAGTACATCTGTGTGAATTTGATTAATAAAACTATCTGAATAGTAAAGTCAACCAGTCAATTTTAAATATAACCCTTGGTTTTTCAGGATTTTAAAAATCTCATAAAGATTTAAAAATGCACTTATATATATAACACTAAATAGGCCCTAGATAATTATTGTAATTTTCTCTTCATAAGAGGATTTGAACAATACTCATGTGTTAGATAACCTCTCAATGTCCAGAGAAAATATGTGATCTTCATTAAAAGTGGTTATGCTTGGTTAATGTCTACATTTAATAGAAAAATCAAGATTTGTAAGTGTAAAGATAGTGTCTGTCAATTCAGAAGATTATGGCAATGATTTGTAGAAGCATGTGAAAGGTACTAAAATGAATTCATAATCTAAGTGACTCATATTTTAAATGCACAAAGAAAACTTGAATGCATAATATTCTCATTAATTGGATATAGTTCTGTTTTGGTAATAAACTTGTAATTCAGGTATGGATACAAACAGGAATCAAGTGTGACACCAAGGACCATAAATGTTTATAATCACTTGTTTTGATAGGAACCAAACTTATGACAGTTACATTGATGAGTGGAGTACGTATAAATGAATATAGATATTTATCTTGGTAGAAATTAAAGCATAACTTTGGCAAAGCTATGACACCTTACTGTGTTGTTTGTACAGTGTTGACAAAGTAAGCGCATGGTGGCAAGTTCGCAAACTTAATTGTCAGATTTTGGGAATGACAACAACTCTGATGGCCGTTCCAGAAAAAAATGTTGCAAAATTGCTTTGAAGGGTAAACTAGGTGCTGGCATCCATACCTAGCTTCCCAAGGGGAGTACTTCGAATGTGACCATAGTGATATTCAGCAGTGAGGTATGTAGCACTTTTTCTAGGATGAGTTTGAGAAATTAATTGTCCAACCTCATATATTCAAAATAACATACTGTAAAAAATACCAAGTAATGATTGCATGTTTGAACAATTTACATAAAGAGACTATAAAAGTATGTGAGTGCTATTTATTTTTAGCATTTTTTTGTACACAATTTTCTCTTTTTTTGGTTGAATTGCGTGTCTTTTACATATTTTAAAAACTGAAAAAGTGTAGATGATTTGAAACAATAAGTTTGTGTCTTGTTAATAATTTTATTCTTTATAACATTTCTACAACATGGGAACCAGAGCAGAAAAGTAAAGAAAATAATATTATATTTTGAATTTATTACTATTTATTGGCATGCTTGCCAACTTGTCTAGATAGAAACTTACTACCTGCTTGAAAGTGTCACAAATAATAATTTTTAATGATATTTTCCCTAAACTATATTTTTCTCTTTCTGTTTAGTATCTGACATTTTCTATTTCTCAGATTAAACATTATCTTATGTATGGTAAAATGTAAACAACATTTTTATCAATACAAATATACAATTAAATATTTATTGAACACAAGGCACTAAGTTATATTCAACAAGTAAACACATGAATTTTCCCAAATATGTCTAATTTAACAAAATTCTTATTTACATGCTCATGATAATTGATACACAGAAATAGGCAACTCTTTAGGGGAGAAGGAAATGAAAGGGAAATAGACATTATTTTATATTTTGAGTAATACCATCCTAAATAATGTAAAGCTAGTAGAAAATAGAGCAAGATATTTGATATGGGAATGTACTTTAAAGAATAAAGCCTGACGCTGGTATGTCTGATATTCCTAGAGTGCATAAAAACCTTCTCAGGACATTGAGTTGCAAAGATTGCTTGTGGGTGGCCTGGCCTCGCTCTCCTTTGCTGCTGGCTGGCTTCCCACAGTTCAGCTGGCTTTGCTCACCAGACCAGTACACGATCGGCACATCACTTGTTGCATGCTCTCTTTCAACTCTTTTTATCTTTTAATGATTTGTCTGGCTGATTTCTACTTTTCCTGGGAAGAAAGTGAAGCTATTTGAAATCTTGGTTTCAGAGCTATTCCTTGTGACTTTGCTTTAATGAGGGCCCAGTCTATTTCTCAATAAGCTGTGCAAGGAATACAAAATACCACCAAAGAGATGAGAGTGGCAGTGAAAATGTAAGAGAGGAAAAGGCCCTGCTTCCCCACCGCTAGAGATAAGGGCTTAAAATTACAAGGCAAAGGTATGCACTGTAGATAACTGAGAGTTATCTAAGTGCATGTGGGGTGTGTGTGTGTGTGTGTGTGTGTGTGCGTGCGCGTGCGTGCGCATGCACGCGCGTGTGTGTGTTACATATTTAATGAAAAAAAATGATAAAATGATCCATGTGTATGGTGAATAAACTGTCAAATAGTACTTGCCCAAATGTAGTAAAATTAGATTTAAAAATAATTTCAATAAATTCTTTTGTTAGGCCAAAGCTATTTGAAATTAACTTGATTAACTTATCACAGGCATGGCAGGTGTAAAAATTAAATGAGGTAGGTCAGATAATTGTCATAGACTAAGTAATAAAAATAAATTATACCATTGAGCACGTACTATATGCCAGACACCATATGTACCTTATCTCGTTGAATTATGTAAACAAACTGATACTGTAAGTGTTTGCATTCTTATTTGATACATGAGGACACTGATGCTTGGAGAGGTGAAAGAGCTTACCCAAAACACATTGTGAAGTGGCACAGCCAAGATCTGCATTTACATCTCTGACACCAGGCATCATTTTAAAAAATGTAATTAAGTTATTTAATTAAGTTAATAGAGCAGTTGAGAGCATAGGCTTTAAAGTAAGTCAAACCTGGGTTTGAATTTGAACTACCACTAAAGTGTAATAGCTGTGTGGGCTTAAGATTCCTCTTTTTTATAACATAAGGATAAAAATACAGGGAGCACCCAGTGTTGTTAATCCTAAGATAAATATGTTGCTTCAATGATTCAGTTATTTATGATAAATATATTCCATTGGGATTCAGCCAAATATTTTAAGGGATATTTTATTGGTCTTCACTCAGGAACATCATAACCTATCTGATCCCTTAATTGTGACCCTAAACAAATAGCTGAGGCTCATAAAATGTAAGAGTCCATTATTATTTCTTTGTATGTGTTGAAATAGGTACTTACTATCCGGTAGTAGTACTGCTAATGAAATATGGATGTATTAAAAGCAACTCTACTGACAACCCTTTATTAACAGTGAGTGGTTAAATATATTAAGAAGACTTGTTTTGCACACTCTTTCAACTACAGAACACTAAAGATGTATATGTTATAATTACACTTATTCTTTTTCTTCATTGTCCTGCTGAGGAATGCACTGTAATTTTGGCAGCAGACTACAGAGTTGGCTTGCTTTCCTTGGATTGCAGATGTCTAATTGCAGGCAACCATTTCATTTAAAATGGCTCATTAAAGTGGAAACCATTTAGCATCAGTAACATGGATCAGCATCCATGATTATGCATTTAATTAGAGAAGTACATTTTCCCCCACTTTCAAATTTTTCTATCAATCTATTGATCTATGCACACATATATACACTCATGCAGATTAATACTAAGCCTTTCTTAGATATTAATTTTATTGCTTTGAAAGAGTTAAAATTCCTTGGCCTATTGTTCCATGTAATATGTATGGGAAATAATAATTATAAAATTATAGAATTTATGTTATTTAAGTAGACTGGGTAGGGCACATACAAGAATTATTTTCCTATTATATAGGCTTTTATAGATATATTTTTACCTTAATAAATATCATTATTCACTAACTAAAATATTATTTTTTATTATCATTCCAAAGAAAATGAAAAATAAGAATAGATCATTTGTCAGATCCTGAATTACTGAGTTAACCAATGACTGAAATAGGTTTGTGGGGGGAAAAAAAGCAATTCTGATCTTTCTTATGCGTAAAAGATGAATCATTGAAACATAGTTTTGACGTGGTATGTTCTGTTTTTCATATTGTGAAAATAGGTTTATGTAACATTTGTTTAGAAATATAATAGCTGAAATTTATAGCAGTTTTAATATAATAATTGTATTTATATATTTTTTGAAGAGAATAGGAATTATCTATAATTCTACTAAACATCAGTGATGAACTATATGAACTGCAATTACCTGACTATTAAATCAAAGTTTACATAATTCTTTGCAAGTTATTTGTAAATTGCCTTGGGTTTTTTAGATCTATGAATTTTAATAAATGAAATGTCAATTAGAGACCCCCATAATTTTAGCTAAGGATATACTAGGCAATCTTTTATTAGCTTCTTTTTTATTTCATTAGGAAAAATAATGTATTTCCTTCTCCAGAATCTACACATATTGATGCACAATATCATGTCTAAATCTGAGGCAGTGAAGAATTTTCTATTGAAAATTCTTGATCCCTAAAGAGCCAAATTTAACATGTAAGTGATAATGAGGTGGAAACTGACTGATATATAAAAACTAAGAATACATAATATAAAACCTGCTCTAATCCTACTTGTGAGGCAGCCTGGGGTGGCCTCATGAGTTCAAGGTTTGTTAGTCTCAATGGGGACTAACATTTGATATCTAAAAATAAACATTTACCTCCTTATTTGATATATAAATTGCACCTTCTCATTTCACAAGGACTAACTAGTTCAGTTTAAGAAAACAATGATGACAGGAATGTTATTTACCACCAGATAAAAAGAGTTATTAGAAAACAATTGTTATTAATGTACACTAAGCCTTGATATGTACAAATTGTTGCATGCCAGTCACCTTCTACCCTACTTTCTCGCGCCCCGATTCTTAGTATGAGTCAGAAACAAGAAAACAAACAAATGAAAATAATAGTGGGAAGGCAGAAAAATGGAGGAAGGAAAGAATACACAGGGAAGGAAAGAGCCAGCAAGAAAAAGGGAAAGAAAAAAACAGATATCCCACAGAGGGGAAAGAGTCACATAAGAATAAACAAAAATGAGGAGATGAACGAGAGAATAAAATCAAAAGTTAATGTTAAAATAGTGAGGGGGAAAAGAGCTGTTTGTATCTGAAGTGTAAGTAAACTCTGGGCCTCACATACCTCAATTTACTTCAATATTCATCTTCAAAAGGGTTATCATATCTTATCACTACTTTGAAATGCATAGGAGAGGATTGACTACTATTCTGAGTTTTTCAACTTTCTTTGCAAAGCAAATCTTCAAATACTTCTATTTTTTTTGGTCCCAGTAGCTAATAAGGCACAGAATTTTCCCAGCAATGAAGACAGCATGCACATCGTACAGAAGGCATGGATTTAAACTAAAAGTTAATTATGACTCTTTTATAAATGAACAATTTCCACCCTAAACTGGTTGCCAGAGATCTGTTTTGCTTCCTTTACTTTATTCTCACCCCTGCCCTCAGTTACTCTATTGCTTTTCTGGTAAGTGCTGTAGAGAGGGCCACAATGAAAATCTGTTTAAACTAAGAACTTTAGGCAGGAAACTATCATCAAGAAACTGGGAAGATATGATGATACAAATCATGAGCAATTTCAAAGACTGCACAAATATACCATTTAAATGCAGTGTAAATTTCAGGATGAAAAATTGGAGAAACACATGTCAAAAACTTTCTCACTTAGGGCTTCTTTTAGAGTGTTTGGCAAAAACAAACAAACAAACAAACAAAAAAAACCCTAAACCCACCTTTTAATATAAACTACAAAATATGTAGCTCATATTTAAAAAAAAGGTAAAAATCATGACTTTCATACAGATATAAAGATGAACACATGTTAAATATTTTTATTTAACTCTCAATGGAACCAGAGAGATATTAAAACCAACTAAAAAGAGAATTCAAAGAACAGACACATTTCTAGACCAGTAATATGTAAATAGAGGCAAAACTGGTTTTACCACAAGAAAGGAAAATCAATCTTTGTCCAGATAAGACAGAATATGTCTGTCCTGGACCTGTGATTTGCAGAGTTTTAAACTATCTTCCATAGAATTATAATCTTGAACTGCCATGGGCAAGAGTGCTATAGACAATATATAATTTCCCTTTGAATTACAGATGTTTTCTCCCAAATAGGAAGATCAGGAGCCTAGAGAACCATGATAATATTCACTGCATTATCCTTAATGAAAAGTAAAACACTGTATCATGAATATTACAAAGGATAGAAACTTTGACTACACAAATTATTACCTAGCACATTTTTATTTCTTGTTTTTTTGTACATGCGTGTGCACATGCACACACACACACTTACTTTCCTAGTGTGATAATTGCTTTATATTTTGACATTTATATAATACTTCAGAAATATCAAGTCCATCCAAAAAAAATGGTATCATGGTTTAAAATGTGCAAAAATCGTGACTCCATTTGATCTTTAGGTTTGGGTCATATGTTCATAAGAGTTTCAACTTTTATTGCTTTTATGTCAATATTTGTACTTGTCAAAATGCTTTCGTAGGCTATAAGTCTACTTTGGCTGTAGATGTGAAAGTGGATGGTGCACTGTGAAAGGCTGAGCAAAAATCAATCCAGTTCAGAATTTATTACAATCAGGAAAATATGCCAATGTCAATAGAATATTCAGGATGAGAATAGTTAAATGAGCTTTAAAGGCAAGTGAGATATTTATTACTCAGAAATAGAAGCCTAAGAAGGTAGAGATTGTGATGTATGACTTTTTTTTTCCTAGTGAAAAGAAACAGCTCTTCTCAAGTTGGAATTAAATTATCATGTGGAAAATTCAGAAAATGGTCACAACTTTATAGGCAGAATACAGTACAGTTGGTACTTTGAATGTGTGTGTGTGTGTGTGTGTGTGTGTGTGTGTGTGTGTGTTCAAAATCATCTCCCTTTTTAGTTATTTGCAGAATGGGTTTAAGTTACGTGAAATAAATTCTTGAGGAGGTTAATAGCACAACTTCAATTTTTTGCTATCTTCAGGATTTGTTCTTTGATGGTAAGTGCAAATTGCAGTTTTGTATTTTTTTCCCCAAGACTCGGTCTGGTGTTCCTACATGCGATCTTGACAGCTTTTTAACCTTCTTCATCCTCTGAGACACTGACACTGTTCATTCATTCACTCATCGTCTATTCCTTCATGTGGTAAATATTTATTAAGCCGAAGAGTCTTGGTTTTCCCACAGCTTACATTCTAGAGTAGGGTTTCTCAAACTTGGTGGCACTATTAACTATTTGGGCTAGGTAAATCTTTGTGGTGGGGAGCTATCTGGACAATGTAGGATGTTTAGCGGCATTCCTGGCCTCTATCCAATAGATTCCAGTCGTACTACCCCCAAATGTCTCCAGAAAGTGCCAAATGTCTCCTGAGTGGCAAAATCACATCTGTAGGGAGCAGCTGTGCTACAGGAAGGAAATAAACAATAAACAAATATAACACATCATAATATCAATGGTGATAAGTGCTGTGAAGTAAAATAGACACTGGGACTGTGGTAAGAGAGGTGGCAGGGGCAAGAGCTCTCAAGGTTTTTCGTCAAGGGCAGAACTCTACATAATGCATAGATACAAGAAGCCTTATTTCTCTTTTCACAGATGTTTATCTGAAAGCCTGTCTATGTAATTGTCAATTAAGGCAAGAGCCTGATATATTATTCATGTGATTAAATTATTTCTGTCTGGTTCATGACTATTTGCAAAATGCCACAGTCACAGTAAGTTTTTTTTTAACATGTCAAATATGTCAACTGAATAGAGCATTTATAACTTCAAATGGGCTATCGTATGCTATTGATTTTGCTGTCCTGTTTCTGCCACTGGGAAACATGAAGATCGATAAGTCACATAGGCCCTTAGTGGGTGGTTGGAAGGTATATTTATTTAAAACCATTCCATTAATATGTTTTTATTACATTATTTAGTCTGTCCTAAAGCAGGTCTGTCGTTTTTATGGGTTTCAGAGTTGTCAGGACTCTGGATGGGAGATTGTGTGACACTGATAGACGAAGGAGCAGTGCACTCTGATGTGAGCTCTGGTCGAGGCTCTGGTACTGACTGGCTGGGGGACTGGGCAAACCATTGACCCCTGGGCATCTTCACGTAAATGGGGACGATTACGTACTTTCATTTACTTCATGATTGTCTATAAAGAAATGATATAGTAAATGTAAAATTAATTTTAAAATGTTTTGAAAAATATGTTTTTGGTCAGGTAAATGTATTAAGAATGAATTTTATCTTTTCAGATACTGTTGGGGCTGAGGGGAAACAATGGTCATTGTTTCCATTGCTCAGCATTTCTTCTGATCAAATCTCCTTAAATTTTTCAGGTCCCTGCACTGAATTTTCCTCCACCATGCCAATATTTGTCATAGTCCACTAAAAGGATAACATAGTTTTCTGTAAGGTGTGGCCAAACCAGCAAACTCTAGTGAAACTGTTAAATCTTCTGTTCTAAAATAGCGATTCCCTTCTTCATTATCACACCCCACTGGCCAAGGAGCCTTTTCAGATTGTTTTTCTAATTGCTCAGCCCATTAAATGTTAATACAGTATGCCTCCCCTTACCCTCAGGGAATCTATTCTTACATATACTACGTTTTTTTTCCTTATACATGTGTATGTATGATTAAGGTTACCAAAGGCACAGTTAGAAATTAACAACAAAAATTAATAATCAAATAGGACAATTATAACAATATACTGTAATGAAAGTTATGTGAGTGTGATCTCTCTCTCTCTCTTTCTCTCTCTGATAACTGATCTGATAACTCAGATGGCTATTAAGTGACTACCAGGCAGGGAGTATATATGGCATGGCTACTCTGGACAATGGGATGATTCCCTTGTTGAGAGAACGGAGAGGGATGATGGCATGAGATGTCATCATGCTATTCACGACAGCACACAATTTAAAACGTACATGTTGTTTATTTTGGGAACTTTTCATTTAATATTTTTGAACCAAAATTAACTGTGGAAAATTGAAACCATGGAAAGCAAAACTATAGATAAGTAGGGACCAATGTACTACAGATTTGTTCTTACTGAAGAACCAATTTTATCCTCTGAGGGAGGTATGAGAAAGTCCTCCCTTACACTCTGCGTTGACAGTGCGTATTTGTGTGTCTCTAGATTTTAATTGGAGGGTACCTTTACTGCAGCTTTTCAGCAGATCCACCTCAGTCCACATCTGCTATGGTTTTGGGGTGTGGGACAGTGGCTCAGCTAGCAGAATATAGTGTTAAGCCCTTGCTCTCTGGGCTGGTTTACCCTTCTGAAGTTTCTTAATATCTGAGCAGTTCTTTGGCTGGAAAATAGCCTTGTACTTGTTGCTCCTGAGTTGTGATGAAGTGAGGTGACACCTACCAAGCACTCAGCACAGTGCATGGCACATGCTCCATACAAATATCCATCATTATTGATACCTAATAACAACAGCCAAAAATAGAAAAGGAAAAGAGTAGGAGTGACTAATGCTTTTAGTTACACCACTGTGTTTTGTACTTGTGCAGTGTTTATTTTATTTTTGAAACAATGTTCACAACTTAACCTGTTTTTCTGTTTTTTTTTAATCATGTTAGATTTGATCCCATGTTAAAGCCTGTCATCTGCAAATTTAGTTGGCCTTTGTGGTTCTCACCCCAGATGAAAAAAAAAGAATAAATAAATAAACCAACCACTGCTTTGGGAAGGACAATGTCACAGGAAGCCACAAGCATGCAAATATCCACATAGAAATTTCTGCTTAGGATAGTGGTTCTTAACTTTGGTGGCATAAAACGGACTGAGGTGTGACCTAGGTGTGGGAATTAAAAAAAAAAATTCCCCAGGTAATTGTGTTGTGAAGCTAGGTCAGGAACTGCTGTATATTCCAATAGGAAGAAATCCAATGAGGTAAGCCATCAAATCCAGATTTCTCTCTCTTTGCAAAGATATTATTAGACTTTTCCCATAATTTCTCATTGAAAGCTAGATATACCTTGTCTACAGAATTCATCTATTAGAAGGATGAGTAAGTCCATGAATAGCCAGAAGTAAAAATTTAAATGCCATCTTAACAAAAAAGGTCTACATTTAGGTCTACAGTGGGAAAGTATGGAAGCTTTAATGGGCTTTTTTTCATACTGATAGAATGGGCTCTGTGTCTCCATGGCAGTTGAATTCACAGGAAACTCTCTTGAAGCAGGGTTAATGGCAGCTATGTTTTCAGGAGACTATGCTTCAGTCAGATAAGCTACAGTCAGATAAGAGTTTTCTTTTCTGTATCTTCTGTAGTTCAAATGTTTTCACTTTAAAATAATCTTTATGCCAAAACTGTATAAAATGACCCATAACTGTATCAAAAACGCAAGCTATTTTTATGTGACATAATTGTTTACTATGTCTTAATTTTGTTCAACTAGGCCTAATAAATATCACAGCCAGGATTAAACCCAGCATTACCTAACTCCAAGGTCAACATTCTATTATACTGTGCTGTTCTCAACATGCCCTAGTGATGACTGCCTTACTTTATGGTTCTCATCAGGTTAAAAATGTATAAAATTTTGCTTGGGCTTAGTACCAGAAGATAACTTTTTTTGTATCTGAAAATAGCAAATTAATGCCTCTTTCCAGTTTATAGCATCATAGATGGGCTTGATCATCTTATTTGTAAACTTTCTTAGCATATTGAGATGCAATTTTCTGAGCACAGAAATTTAGCCAAGAGCTGTCTTCCTAAAGACTCTGCCTTCAAAAGTCTCTTTCCAATCTAAACCTTCTTCTCCTCACCACAGAAAAAGAAATGAACATTGGACTTCTATGGTTTCCTAGTCTTTTGATCCCTAACACTTACACTGTAGAGGAGGAAAAACCCTTTACTCAACCTTCATAAGGTCCCAGGCTGAGTCTGAAAATAAAACTAGTAAAGACTGATTAACAGGAGAAAAGCATACAAATTTATTTCATACATGTTTTACATGACACAGGAAACTTCGTAAGGAAGTGAAGGCCCGAACAGTTAGACCTGAGTATTTCATGGTTTGATGAAAAGTGGGCAGCATTGAAGGATTATGATAGGTTAAGAATAGGTAATTAGAATAAATGGGAAAAACTTAGCAAGATGTGTTTGTGAGGATTTTTTTTGGTGTTTCTTTGTCTTCAGAGATGAAGGTGCTCCTTTCTTTCTACAGGAGGGTTTTACGATCTGCTTCAGGAAAGAAGAGAGTTAGGGGAGGTGGTTAAGTCACCTTCCTGTTTCTGCCATTTTCTCAAACTCCTTCAGTTTAAAATATTCCATGACAGAGTGTCATATTTGGAGTAGCATGTTCTGAACCCCATCAACACCAACTTTAACTTTAACACACGGTACCAAGTGTCCAATGTGATAGATTCTATCATTTCCCTATTTTTCCTTTCTCTAAAAATAACTAAAAGTAAGAGCTACTTAAGGCAAATTTTAGGGTAAACATTATAGTTGCTTTATCTCAGCACTAATTTAATTCTGAGCCTCTTCATATGTAAGGCAAAAAGCACACAACATGGTTTGTGCAATTCCAGGATAACTAAAGGGAAAATATATTACAAGTTTATTGGAAAAGATAATTATTTTCATGCTTTAAAAGAAATGTATTAAATAAATGTTTATCCAGAGAACATGAAACAACATGATCTTAAAAGACTGCACATAACATTTTTATACAATTCTTTAGTTATTTGATAACTAAAGAATGCCTACTAGTAACAAAATGTTATATATCTTTAGGTTTTAGAGATCTAAATTTTAGATTTATACAACTTTGGGAGTATATCAAAGTGAATACGCATATATCACAGAGAATGCCCTCTGTATCTTTGAGAGTACCCATATAGCAAGCAGCTGAACATGATGGACCTGCTATCCTATTGCTGATTATCAATGGAGTCAGTGCTTAAATTTTGCATCTAAAAAGACTGATAAGGCATTCTTACCCAGACGGATGGTGGGACATTTTACTTGTCGGTTGATGGCAGTGTGAGATTAATATTTTAAAATTTAACTTCTTTGAAATTGTCTTAGTTTGATGCCACTTACAAGAAACAGTAAAACATCTTAGCCCTATTCTGTCTTTTTTGGCTTTGTAAATATTTATTTTTAGACCTCAGTACTTCAGAGTGTTCTCTACACAGAGGAGGTATTTTTAGATGTTTTCCAGTTTCCCTCTTCATTGGGAATCATTTATAATTGTAACATTTTGATTTAGGTTTTCAGAAGACTTCTTTTCAATACTTGAGTTATTACACTATATAAGAATTTAGATCTTTTGTTTGTTTTCTGAAAGTTTTGAAATCTGATTTCTTAAAACACGGACTAAATTGTAGTTGTATTCCATAATCCCCGTCTCCTAATCACCCTTTTCCAAGATTATTCTGAGTGTTAGAACGGCAAGTCATATTTATGCAGTCCCATCCTTGCAACTTTGCCACCAGTTTCTTATTGATCCAAAGTAATTGTACTGCTTCCTCTGGCAACTGAGGCATTAAATTGCTAGCTAGCCAAGCAAAAGAAGAACTCAATTTCTTTTGTTGAATAACAAAGGAAGAGTTTTCTTTCCTCCTTTCTATCATTCGTATAATTAATCACCCTAACTTTTCGGGATATGCATGTGGAATAATTATCCATTTCAATCACCTAACCAAATAGTCTATGTTATCCTGCTAAAAAACAAAATTCAACTGAATAAATTTAAAAATCAAGTTGGCTTTATTCAGCAATTCATGAATCAGGCAGCATCCCATCTAGCAAATAGAAAGGAGCTCTACTGAGCTGCAGGAAAGGGAAGGTTTTTACAGACAGAAGCGGGCAGGAAATGGAAATTTCTAGCAAAGAGTGGATAATTTTGGGCTTAGTTTACTCTTCGTTGGGGGTGGAAGATATCTTCATTAGTACTGACCAGGAAATTCCAGACCGACTAGTCAAGATGACATTCCTGGGAGAGGTTCAAAACTGCAGTTCGGTGAAGTACTAAGCTGTGGTTCACTGATGTGAGGCTTACTTAGCACAAGTGATTCCATTTCAGACCTGGTTCTTTAACAATCCTCAAAAATAGTGCGACTTACATGCCAGACTCCTTTTATTGTCAATGTTCTGCTATCTTCAAATTTCTATCTTGGCAGATAAGATAGATTTAATTACTCTAACCTTTCTTCTAGAAGACTTGTTTATTCAATTAAAGTATACACTTGCACTGCTGCATTCTGATACTGAAAACCTCAATTTATCTTGGCAAATGCACATGTGTACAGTAAATGGGCATGTGCAGACATATCCTTTTTATTATAATAATCTGACCCTTGATACATAATTATCTGAGGACATTCGTTTTCTACAATCTACTTATGTTATCCTGTAAACACCTTGGGAAACTCCTTAATGTTTTTCTTTCTGTGTCATATCTCATATAATTTTTATAACCCTTGTTAATGTCTTGATATTATTTTTCTTTCCCTATAAGTTTTACTGTAAAATACTCTAACTTAGATCAGCTGGAGAAATAATATTCTTCCCTGTCCCTATAAAAATATATTCCATACATAGCCAATACCCATCAATTTTAATATCATAAATCATGATTTTTCTACCGTCTATATAATCAGCTTCTCAGGACTTTTCCCTTTCCTAAACCACGTAGTAAATTTGAGGAAGAGTTTAAAACAACACTTGGATCCCAAGAGCCCTTTAATTTCCTCCTAGAACATCATGGCTTCTAGAAATGGTTTCCATATTTATCACATTGGCATCATTCATACGCACATGAACCAGCAGGCATGGGCAGTAGTCAGCCGGTGTGACAAGTCTTGGCAGTTTTTTCCATCATGTCCTGGATATATGTTCCAGAAACATTTTCTATTTGACCATTTTAAAGCTACATAAAATTTGCTCTTCCTCTATGGTGAATGTGGCAGGCTTTATCCAGTGGATAGCTCTTATTCTTTTTTGAAAATAGGGTGTTATTTCCTTGTAAGTCATTAGTATCTGATTTCTTGGATCATTTGAAAATTCTATTTCATATCTATGAATTCATATACATATATCTTAATTTATTGAGTCATTAGTATATTTAAAAATACTCCAAAGATTAGCAATACTATTTTGTAATAACAATGTAGACACTAATGTTGATAGACACATCATTCACTAGTATTTGGGTTGTTTAAATTACATCTGGATACTAATTAAATTCTGATGAAAATGGAGAGAAAGACTTTTCTGTGGTTTTTGAGGCCACAGAGAATGAAACAGAGAGATTGCAACACAGAATTTATCTATGGATATTATTAGACAACAATTATATCTTACTTTGTTCTGTGGCTGGCAAGCGATGTGCTATAGATAGAGGCCCACAGCCAGGAGGATTTCAAATACTGCCAAGTCAGAAAGAGATGCCAACCAAAGGGTCCTGGCATTGCAATTGCTAACATTTCTCCTGAAAATGTTAATATTTTATGCAAAAATAAGCAAAATGATGTTACCACCATATAAAACCAGGGACAAATCCCAGTTGGATTAATATAAGATGATGTGAAAATGGAAAGAATAACTGAAAATATGCATTCAGGTGAAAATAAATGAATACTTTGGTGTTAGTTATTTCTTATCCTAGGAGTTGTTAGAAATATAATGGATTTAGATGTATTATGTGTTAGGGGATGTCGTGTAATACAGTCATATTCATTCTGCCATTTCTCTGATTCATTTAACCCAAAGAAGATAATTAAATAAAAAATATTTAGTGGAGACAAAATTTGTATTTTGGAAGTTAATCATACTTGTTCATTTAAAGGTCAAATAAATGTTAGAAAATTCTGGGAAAACTGAAATATGTTCATTAACTATATAAAATTGCCATTGTTATAAGCCAAAAATGGTTAGCATCTATCATTTCATATGGTTTAACCTAAGTAGTTTTAATACATTATCTACATAATAAATAATTACATAAATTTCTTCTTTTCTACCAGAGTATGATTCTGCTACAGCTGAATTACTGGTATATGTATCCCTGCTTATATCAAAGTACCCGATACCCAGTTGGTGCTGAAAAAATGTTGAGTTGAAGGTTTTAGTTGAATAAGCAAACACCTGAGACTGTTTTAGGATAATCACCTCCAACATTCTTAATGACTATGACTAAAAATATATGAGGGCTGTCTGGAAAATATCCAGCCATGTAATATGAAAATGGAGGCATTTATGTCTATTTATTTACTCATGAATTATGTTCTAATCCATTATAATATTAGGTACATTATAAAGCATACATATGTTTTATAATGAATATAATATTGTATAAAACATGTATTGAAAAATTTAAAGGATGTGTGTGTGTGTGTGTGTGTGTGTGTGTGTGTGTGTCTCTAGGAAGGACTTTGGCTTAGAAAAACACCCAAATTTTCGTCTAAAATAAATATTAAATTGCAATAAGTGCTTAAAAAGAACCAGTGGCCTAATTTAAATCTGGCCTTTTTGTTTTCCTTATATTTTTATTTTAAGGAGGCTGGATTAGGGTATAGAAAAGGAATGAATGTCTATTAAATGCCTGGAATAAGAATGACAATTTTATTTGGTATTCAGTTTATACATTACAAAAGAAGTGTTATTTCTACTAAACAGATTTCAAAGCAGAGTCTCTGAAAAGTTAGATCCAGAGCCTGAACTCAAACCTGTTCTGGTATTACAGCCTAACATGTGGCTCCCCTTCAACTACAAATGATGATATTTTTTCACAGTATTAAAAATTGATTTGTTTTGTATGTTTAAGCATTTTATATCTATATGATTGGTATGAAGAAAAGTGGTCTTTCCTTCATTCTGGACAAGCAAGATTCCTTAATAATGGCAGCTGTTGAGTATCTATTCACTTCTTGATTTCTTTTAATAGCAACAGCAATAGTAACACAAGACAGGTATTGCTTATTAGACACTTGTATGTACCAGTGTCTGTGATAAATGTTTTACTTAAAATTGTCTCATTTAACCCATAATTTCTTGGATGAGGTATTATTGTTACCATTTTGTAGTTGTACATACTGAGGCACAGAGAGAGACTAAGTTGGCTAGGGTCACATAAGTAGTTAAGTGGCAGGCCTGAAATTGGAACATAGATTTCTTAGAATTCAAAGTCCATATTCTGTACTCAAAATAAATACTGCTTTACTTCTCATAAGAGTCACATTTTGTGGTGTGTACAAGATGCTTTCCTTTTTTTTTTTTTTTTACACAACTCATAGAAGTTCAGATAATTGTGTTTGAAAACCGCTCAAACATATTCATCAGAAATTGGATGGAAAATTTAAAAAGCATAATATTAAACCTGGTAGCAGAATACTTTCTCCTCTCAATGGCATAACCAGTATTTCTTCCATGGTGCTGATGAATGGCACACAAAATCACATGGCTATTGCACATATCTACAAAACTAGGTATAGTAACAAGATTCATCAATGTCTCAACGCTATGGCAAGAAAAAGCACTCAGGAAGAATGATGCAATTATTTTTCTGTAGCTTCAAGTATCTTATTTTTGGATAGTTATCAGCTGAATGGTCGGAGAGAAAGAAATACTCTAACTATTGTTTCTGGACATGTGATAGGTGGGAGAATGGTGGACTTTCCATGCTTTCTTCCACGTGGGCCCACTGCCTATTTCCTTCACTGCTTTTCACTTACTTTTCATGCCTTTCTAGACTAACCAGGGCAAATGGCTCAAGATTATTTTTCCAAAAGAATACTATTATTTAATTTCAAGTTAATTTCAAATTTTCTAAGTGTTGTGACATATTGTAGTACAGAGAAAAGAGAACTGGATTTGGAAGCAAAACATTGAGATTCTCTTTTACTGTATACTAACTATAAATCTCTAAGGTCACTTCTATTTTTTAAACTTCTTTTGTTCTTTTCAAAGAGTATAGTAACAGTAAACTCTATGTACTTTACCTAGCTTCAAAAATAATCAGCTCATTATGCCATTTTATTTTATTGCTATCCCCTCTCATGTTATGTGTAGTAAATTCCAGATATCATATCATTTCATTCATAAATATTACATTATGTGTCACTAAAAAATAAGGACTCTTTAGAAAATATATATAACCTAAATTACAGTATAGTACCTAAAATTAACTAGTATTTTTTAACATCATCAAATATACAATGTTGTAATTTCCAATCGCCTCATAGGTTTCTTTGTTTTTGTTTGTTCATTTTTAACTGTTGGGTGTTTAGAACTGGGATCCAAATCAGATCCAGTCATTATGATAGGCTGACATTATTATGCTGTCAGTATTTTGCTGATTACATCCCCATGATAATTTTGAAATAGTTTGTTTGTCCTCCATACTTTCTATAAATTGGTAGTTGGTTCTAAAGACTTAATCACAGTTAGGCTAGATTGTTGTTTTTTTTTTTTTTATTTGTTTGTTTTTTGGGGGCAAAACTACTTCATAGATGGTATTGTGTTCTTCCATTAGTAGGCATTTAATATTTTCTTGCTTCTTAAGATATTAAAAACCAATGATGATTAATGCCCAGATTCATTAATTCAAAAGGGCCAAATGAGGAGATTCTGTTTCTATCCTTTCTTCCTCATTTATTAACTGGTCTACGTCTGAAAGAACAGTCTTTTCTATTTTACTATTTGTTTTCCCAGTCACACAATTTCATGTAGTAAAGGAAAAAGAAATGCTTACCAGTTTCCAAAATAATAAACTGGCTCATTATCATCTATTAATACTGATCAATTAGTTTATTTTTTTGTATGATTACAAATTATAATTAAACATTTATTATGTTTCAATCTATTTCAGTTACTATTCTTTTTGATTTTCTATTTTGGATATTGTGAATCTCTTCAAGAAAGTCTCTGAATAATTTTGACTCAGACCTGTTTCTCATCAATAACATCCTTAATTAAGCATGAGCAAGCTTTTTCGGGTTCACCTTGTATATTGTTTTGCCCTAGCCACAGAATCAACACTATTTTAAGGATCCTGATTTCTTTCAGTGAGGAATGGTATGTATATCAAGACTATAATATAGACACAGAGGGTACTGAGTTGCCCATTGTTTTTAGGCCTTTTCAGTAGACAAAGCTGGGAAATACTATTTTATTTTTAATTATAAGATAAAACACATCATGAGTTTGTTTTGATAATTCAAATTTAGAATTAAAGGCTTTTCATTTATTCCTTTTTAACTTAATATCTATATCCCTTGTCCCCAATAGTGACAATCCAGTTTCTCAATAATACCACAAATGATAAAATTAAGTCCTTTGCTTTATTCCACATATGCATGTATTAAGCTTAGAATACAAATACCAATTAACACATGAAATGGTAATAAATATGAGGAATAATACTGTGTATGTAAAAGTACTCTGTACATTCAAAGTTCTGTGTAAAATTAAACTATTTCTATGAATAATAATGAATATACTTTGGAAGTATTTTCATAAGTCTCCAAAGGGGAAAAAATGTTAGATATGCGATGTGGACTGAAGCAGAACTTCTACATTAGGAGATAAACTTCTTGTTGTACTTTGCAACATTAAAAACTGAACATTTTAAATCACCATAGAAAATAATAACACTGTCATCATCATACCACTTCCAGAACACTTTGTTTTGGTATTCCTATGAGTATTATAAGATTTGCAAAGATACAAGACCGTTTTAAGGGAAGAAACCAATTTATTCTCCTTTTCTAAGATCTAGAATTGAAATTCACAATACAATCTAATGTGTTCCTTATAAGGAGTTACTGGTCTAAAATCTTTGTGGAAAAAATGAACTTGCTATATAATTAGGAATACAATCCATGGAAGACAAGTATTTGTTTCCAGATACAATATTTGAGAACAATTACTTTTTTGTCTTCACTTTTAAAAGACTCTGACCATTAATTATTACTAGTCAATTAGGTTTTGTATTAATATGACAAAAAATAAAGAAACAGAAGTATGAGAACTCCATTGAAAATTAGTAGCTTGTATTTCTATGGCATGATAACTGATAGTTTCCTGATGTACTAAAAGGGTGTTGTTGTGGCTTTCTCCTGTATGAAGTGATGTAGAATACTGATAATGTAGAATACATTAAAACAATAGTACAAATAAAATAAATTGAAAAATAATCTTATGTGCCAAATGCAGTAATACAGTAATTTTAAATTAAAATTATATTAAATTTAAAGAATATTATGCATTTCAAGCAATTAGTTAATGTGTTTGTTTTCATAAATTGAAGTCACCAAATATTATTAGAAATTATGTGAATTGAGTTATGGAATGAAGGATAATAAAAATTGCTTCTGTTAAATAAAAATATAAGAAAAAATATATAATTAACAGTTGCTAGAAGAAATGTCACATTTTCTCTTCTCTATTTAGAATATTCATTCTTCTAACAAACATATTATCTTGATGGTAGAAAATTTGTGTTGTTAAAGTGATTAATTTATCTTCTTTTATTGTTTATTTTTAGGATTAGTTTCAGAATTTAGGTTAAATATTCATATACTCTAATGTATTCAAAGGTTTAACCATAATCTCACCATAAGTATACTTTAATTTGTATCAAAGTAAGTTACTTATGAAAAGTGAATATCCATCTATGTCATGTTTTATGTAAAATCAATTGTCCCATCTCAAATTTGCTTAAGATAACAGAGTTGCTGTGGTATAGGAGAGAGTATGGTGGTTTATGATACAGGGTCTGGGTTCTGCTGATTCTCTGGCTTACTTAGTTTTCTTACTTGGGGACTTTCAATTAGCTACTGGGCATTTCGTGAGCACATAACATACATCACACCTATGATAGCCAACTGTGAGAGAAAGGTAACTAAAGGAGCCATAGTTCTCACAGCACTTGAGTTTTCATGAAGGAAACAGAATAATGTACAATTAGCCTTCATGCAATGTAACAAGGACTGTGAAAATGAAGGATAGTGTGCACATAACAGAGGTTACTAGTCTACATCCTGAGTGGTCAGAGAGGACTATGCTAACTAGGATTTGGACCATGGGGGAGTGGGCAAGGATGAATGTCTATGTAGTGGGAACAATGTGCAAAGAGGTAAGAAAATGTGGGGCTTGTGAAGAAGTGAAACATCATTCAGTAAGGCTGGATCATGGAAATCAAGGAGATAGGGATAGTGGGCTATAGAAAGGGCCAGAAGAAAAGAGGCTGGACTATGAAGGGCCTCATATACCAAATGAAGGAAGATGAACTTGATCTTGTCAGTAATGAGGCTCTTCTGAAGAGTTTTAAAATTCACTCAGACTTGAATGAGGAGACTAGATTCCAACAATTTGATACCAGAAGCAAAGCACAAGATAGAAAAACCTCTTATTTAAACTCACTGTCACTCATGACAGGGTTAATGTAAATCAGGGCTTCCCTGGGCCACCCTGGAAGAAGAATTGTCTTTGGACACCACAAAATACACTAACACTAACGATAGCTGATGAGCTAAAAAAAAAAAGTCACAAAATATCTCATAATATAAGAAAGTTTACAAACTTGTGTTGGGCCACATTCAAAGCTGTCCTGGGCCTCACGCTGACTGCGAGCTTCAGGTTGTACAACCTTGTTGTAAATCATCCCTAAAAGCTCTCCTCACACTACATAAATCCAAAATCTCTTCTCGTCTAGGTGCTAGAGAGTTTTCAAGGCTTTTCCCCATGGAGACATAATGAGAGGAAACTAGTTTTAGCTTCCAGATAAATTAGTATGTTAACTGTCCTAGCTTGTCAGAGAAATCAGAAATCACAATATACCTGTTAAAAATCTAATTTGAAAGTATTATCTACCAAGTGTGTGTGACAGGTTTTCAATCATTTGGAGCAAGGCAGTATCAGATGCCAGCACTATAATAACATTAATAAAATATGACAAAATAATAGCTAACCATTATAAAATAATGGCTAACTATTATAAAATATTTTTCTCTTATAGGTATGCCTATAGGCATACCAAGTCTATTGGCAAATTTATATAGGCATTTCATCTTAGGAAAGCAATTTATAACACATTATTATAATATAATGAAAATTTTATTTTATTTTTTCAATTAGTTGGTGAACACAAAGTCTTTAACACCTGAGGAAAAATGTTTATAAGCAATAGTTTCTGTGAGAGAATGTATGTAGGCACTTCATATGAGAGGTTTTATCCTAGAGAACTTTTATGGGAGACGTAAAGCGCCCTCTCTCCAAGTTGCGTGTTCCTCACTAACACGAGGCCAATGTGATGCCATTCCTTGTTAGGACCGCTGCTGCACAGCTTAGACAAGACTAGCAGAAGAGGTAAGCTTCCCTAAGAGGGTAGTTAGAAAATTAATTAAGTGGAAGGAGGCACTTGGATGTTTAGAAAACAAATTAGAGTCAAGGTCCAACACTGGCAAGAACAGCAGAGAGTAGAAGCACCCCGGGAGAACCAAGTTTACTGCCAGGCCTTCCTGCCACTGTCCTGGAAGCAACTAGCAGTGGTTCTCAACCTTCCTAATGCCACGACCCTTTATACAGCTCCTCATGGTGTGGTGACCCCCATAAAACTATTGTCATGGCTACTTCATAACTGTAATGTTGCTACTGTTATGAATCGTCATGTAAATATCTGATATGTGTTTTCCGATGGTCTTAGACGACCCCTGTGACAGGGTCGTTTGACCCCCAAAGGGGTCGTGACCCACAGGTTGAGAACTGAACTAGGATGATCATTTTTCTTAGGAGAACAAGTTTCATCTTCCCACAATAATGTATATGAATAAATGCTGACATTTATGAAGTTTAAGCACTTTATCCCCTTACTGTTTTGAAGACATATTCTTTCCTAAAGGATTTATGCCCTCATAAATCTTAGACGCTGCTCTAAATGTTACTTGGAAGGTTGCTACATTCTCTAATGAAGAGCAGGTTTATGAGGGGTTGGTATCAAAACAAATATCCAGCCCACTTGGAAAACAATTTTTTCGGATGGCCAACATTTGAATTTGAAAAGTCATCTCACTTATCATTCACAAGTTAATTGAAAATACGAGAGTACTAGAACTTATTATGTAAGTTAGTACAGTGAGAAAGAGGTTTAATCAGTGTATTAGTTTAAATTGAGTTAACTTGCCTGTCAGTCACTATTCATGACTTTGACCAACTTATATGAACTTCAGTCAACAAATTGACTTTGGTTTTTTGCTATTGCACTTACTAAGAATTTAGTTTTCATAATCCTTAAATCAAATGGATGTTCTTAAAGGCAAAGATATCTGTAGTATATAGACATTTAATTTTGAAGATTGACCTCCTAAAACTTGTCAGTAATTCATGCTAAGAAGTAGTGAATGGCAGTCAAGTTCCAGAAAATATTGACCTAAATAGCTGATGGAATGTATAGAGTTGTTAGGGAAAGAGAAAAGAACGTATTTGCTCAGATACCAATGTCATGTTGTTGAGTCATCATGTTTTTGTGATCTTTGAATCAGTGTATGTTAAGGAACTTTGTTGGCTATCAGAAGAAATATATCTTTAAACAGGGGAAGTGAGATTTACGTCACCATTTTCTGACTAATTCAGTAAATATGGTGACTATCATGTGTTTTGAGGAAAATGCAAAAGTTTAAAAAATTTAACTCTTCCTGAATATACAATGTAGTAAGTATGAAAAATTATGAATCTTAAAGTAATAAAATGTAAACATTAAATAAGTAAGAAAACTCTTCCATTATACATAGTTATAATAATATCTGTTTTCTTGAGTATTTATTCCAGTGAAGCATACTGTATGTGTTACTTCATTTAAATTTTCAAACTGGGACTGTGTTTAACTTGTTTTCCAGTGTTCAGTTGAGGTGAATATAATTGTCATTCTTATTTCATAGGTTAATACAGTGAGATTAGGTAGGGATGATCAACTTTCCTGAGGTCATATATCCCAAGATTCAAACAATGAAGCATGTCTGTTCTCCTATCTGACAATCTGAGTTCTCAAGGACTCTCTTTTATAAGTTCAGGCATGAGTTTTAGATATTTTAAATTAATAGAGAAATTCTCCCAAGTCGACTCTAGTAGTCTACAGATAAAAGAGAACATTTTCATGAGTTTCCCAAATGCATCTCCTTTAAAGGTTTTGTTTCCTTTACTCAACTCTATATATTTAGTATGCTTTTCTGTTTATAATTGGTTTCTGAGTTATACATGCTAGCATCATTCCTGGTATTAAGATGTAAACACGTGTGAGTATGAAAAAGTAATTAAACCTTGGTTACTTGCATGAATGATGTAAAGTATTTCACCATATTCCAGTATATTTTAATAACTATCTTCTTTTAACTGTTAGAGACTGCATGTGGGATTATTATTCATTTGATGTATTATCCTCTTTAAAAAATAGTTTATGTAGTTCAAGACATATGCAGATTATTAAGTGCACATTGTTTATAGTTAAATGATTTGCTGATGTTCATGTATTGCTCCCTGTTGTAAAACACTCCAGTGGTGAAAACAAAATCTCTGATGTTTGTTTAATTGTGCCCTAGGGTGGAGATGGGAATGTGTCTAGGAATGAGAGAACACCAGCTTTAATAAGCATACAATGCAATTTAACAGTTCATAAAACAGTAAAATTTAATCCTAGACTGAGAGATTTATTAAATTTTACTCAGCAAAATGGAGTATGGGATATGGGAGCAAGTGAGAATTAAGTGAAATGATTTCAGGGGTAATAGATTTTATTACCTGATGTAGTGGGGGAATTATTCTTTTTTTCCAGCTATTTCATCTTAATTCATTCTTTGGAAATAATTGCCTTACATAGGAAAGCTTTTCTGAAAACAAAATAAATAACTTGGGAACAACTCAAAGCTTTTGTTTAACTTTATTTGTTTAATTTTAAAAGAGTAAAACTATCCCACTGAAATCTCACTAAGATTATGGTTTAAATGTTTTGAATTGTAAGTTAAAAGTATTTTGTATTCAAGAATTGACCGATTTCCTTTTTTTAATTCATTTACGTACCCCCACACTAGATGATGTTTGACAACAGTGCAATTTTACATAGTTTCATTTTTTCCTATCAAGTAACATATTAAAATATTCTTAGGTGTATTCTCTACATCTTTAATGATCATTCTGTTGAAGGTTTGCCACAAATGGACAATATCTTATTGTTTTTACTTTTTTGTTTTTTTCTACCATTATACCTATATGATTAAAAGAAGTATTTAACAGTATGAACATACCTAAAGACATAATAAGTTACCACTGTAAGGTTGAAAAACATTTTTATAATTAAAAGAAGGAACTTTCTCCACAGCTGGAAGTCTCTTGATTTGTTTAACAAAAACAGCAGCTAAGGACTTTGTAGAGATATAACTATTTTTACATACATTGTGCCCTTTGAGCCTCATTAAAACCTGGGACAGTGAGGCTGGCATTATCACCCCTGTTTTAGAGCTGAGAAAAGGAAGATTTGGAGAGATTACAATTTACCAACAGAGAGAAAGCTGTTAAGTGCAGAACAGATTTGGTCCTGGTTGTTTGAGTTCAAGTAATCAAACACCATTAAGACTGTTTGCTGTATATGAAGTAGCAACATTTAATAGCATTAGTTTTTGAGGATTTAAAGAATTTTACTTGAGTCATAATTTTGTAATTTCTAAAAATCTGTGAGCAATCCTAATAATAATTTGTTTTTTTTTAGAATAAGGTTTGTCTTTTAGTAATCACCAGCTAGATAACTAACTACAGTACTTTATTTAAACTATATATATTTTTTAAAGTACACACACACACACACACACACACACACACACACACACTTTATATTGTTTAGCATCCTTGAGTGGTGATATGCCTGTGAAAGTTTTTACAGGCTACTTAGATATGAATTTAGCAATATTTAATTAAAAGGTGAGATGTTAAAAATTAAAAACATATGTAATAATGGTTACAAAAACTAGAACTCTTGTATATTACCTTATTTTGAGATTTTTGCATAGCAAATTCAATTTTTAAGAAAGTTAACACTGTCATACAAAATTAAATTTTCATCCCTTGACTCTGACAGTTGTGTGGTTTGCATTATCTCCATAGTATCTGTTGCACTTAAGATACTTAATACATGTAAAACACTAATGGGAATCAAATATCAACTGTTAGTTGATGGGTGACGTGAAGTTTCAGTGGTACTTTAGTAGTAAATCAGAACAACACTGTTCAAATGTAGTTAAATGGCCCCCAAGAGCTCAAATATTGAATGTTCTCTTTTAACTCCATTTAGAGAGGTCATAGCACTCGGCCAGGAGAGGAGTGCTGGTCACAAAGTCTTTTTAAGCACACCTGTACTCAGAAGTCACCTCTGGGTGAGAAAGTGAGGTTTGGAGAGCTTTCTCTGTATTCCGTGGCTACAAACAGAAATAGTATCAATTGCTGAGTAGGTTTTTTTGGTTATGTTGGTATTGATCACTTATGAAGAGAAAAAAATGGGAAGGAGGAACATTTATAGGGTCATCTTTGCCTCTGAATTGGGACTGAGGGTGATAAGACCAGCATTTTTCTGTTCTAGTTTGATAGATGTCTTAGTCTAAAGTGGTGTCATTAAGGTACATGCCCTGACAGGGTTTGAAGTTTGTCCGCATTCAGATCCTTTCATGTCCAGTTAATATTCACCTAACGGAGATATGTCATATGGGTCAGTTTCAGTTAATGTGGAAGCAAACTAAAGTCACCATCAAATTATAATGTGTTCAGTGTAGTCTGCTTTTCTTATTTGTGTAATCCTTTGGCTGAGAAATTTCCTTAGCACTGAATCATCAAACATAAAGAGCTTGCTTTTAACTGTGCATCTCCTAGAGTCAGCCTGGATAGTCTCAGCAGCAGAAACAAGTCCCAGGGCTGTCTGTAAGAGATCCCAGGACAAATCATGAGGGGTGTTCCTTGGAGAGACTCATGTAGAAATGAAATGTTTCAAAGAACATCAAGGCCATCCTCCAGAGGAACGAGTAATGACAAAAGGACAATGTACAGATTGAGAGCATTGGCAGAATATCAAAGGGGCTGTCTGTACTGCTTTGATCTAGTGACAATGTGTTAAGAACATTGGAGTCACAGGATTTGTTTTTAACAAGTGAGTGATTCCCCTATCACCAAAGCTCTGAGTTAGTGTAATTGTCCTAATTCACTCAATCCTAATTGGAGGTTTCTAGAAATGGAATACAGAAATTGAATTATTTAGTCACTGTCTGTTATTTGGTCATTGTCAGTTATCTAACTAAACAGCTCAAATTAACTAGTACTATGGATATATTAATGTTTATGTATCCAGAATATAAATATTTATTTGTCTTATTCTCATTATAAGGAAATTACCATCTTATAATCATGTTCAATTTGTTCAACCAATCAAAATTACTCGTATTTTCTACTGAGATCACTCCCCCTCTATGGTACTATATTTCCCTGCTGCTTTTAACTATAACTTAA
>PVJL010000958.1:31093-74902 GCA_004026885.1 Lyroderma lyra
AAAAAAAAAAAAAAAAAAAAAAAAAAAAAAAAAAAAAAAAAATTAACCAGATGAAATAGTTTAAGTTTTTTTAATGGAAAACAATATATTTTTGTGTAATTCATTTAAACCTGATTGAAATGAAAAGATAAATGTTTCCAGGTCTGGTTTCATGGGTCTTGTATAGTCACATAAAACCCCATTCTTAGAAAGGACCTATGCTTGTTTTAATGTTGTGGTATTGCCATCTTTATTCTCACTGGGTCCTGCAAATTATATTACCAGTCCTGATTGCTGCTAATATTTTAGTAGAATCATCATTTGCACAAATAACTAAGTCTAAAATAACTTAGGAACTTTTGTCTGATTTGACAGAGCAAGAGATAGACATGTGGCTTTAAGAAAGATCAACTCAAATTCAGAAGTTTACAGATGGTTTTAATTCTAGTGCCTTGGCTTCCATGGCACCACTGTTTCCTGGCTCTCTGTATTTACTATCATTTTCTCATGCTCGTCTTTATCAGTCCTACGTAGATGAACATCAAGACTCTCTTCTCTGATTCCACCTTTATTCCCAGGTGTCATTTTGCTCTTGTGTTTCACCTCCCCCCTCCATAACTGATGGTTTCCAAAGTGTGTATCGCAGCCCATACCTGTCTCCTGAGAAATGAGCTTATATATCTACCAGACACTCAAATTTATCATCTTCCAACTTGAAACCTTCTGTCTACTGATGGATATACAGCTGTAAATCCAGTCTCCATACACATGCAGATTATGTTCTACAGAGGAGAAAGATAATCACACTGGGTGTGTGCGTGTGTGTGTGTGTGTGTGTGTGTGTGACTGTGTGTGTCTGTAGTCAAATAGTGATAAATGCTCTGAAGAAAAAGCAAGATAAGAGAATAAAAAGTCATTATGAGAGCACACATTTGAAAGCATTCATCTACATTATTTTATCTCAGTGACTATTATAACCATCTTCTCATTAGCCCAAATAATAGTAAACTCAGTTACTGTAGCCTCCTTTCTGTTTGTCATCACTCCCTTCATCTTTCCAATAATCAATTGATGGTCAAACCTGTTATTTCTGGAATTCATTCATTTTTCTTTCTGTCCTTAATATACTCATTTAAACTACTGTCATCATCATCACTCACTGGTATTATTTTAACAAGTAACAAGTCCTCTGAATGTTCCCTTTTCTCTAGTTTTGTACCAAAGTGCAAGTCATTGTCCACACTCACAGAGAGTAGTCCTTCCTGAAATCCCACCTAACATGTATCTTCCCTGAAAACACTTTAATGGCTTCCTATTATTCTACAGATAAAACCCACATTTGTGTCCATGGCTGACAAAATCCCAGGGTTTCTGATTTTTACCAGCTCCTCTGCCTCATTTACTTTCACTGGGAGCCCCACCCTCACTGGCACCTCAGCTGTGGGGAACTTTCCTCAGCTCCTCGAATGGTCGTTGTCTCTCTCCTTTCTGAGCTATCACAACATCCTTCTTCCCACTTTCCTTAATTCTTTCACATACTCAGCATCAGCATCACTTCCTTTTGAGAGCCTTGTCTGAGTCTGAGTAATCCAAATTAAATTAGGGTTCTTTGTAGGTGCCCACTATGGCACCCTGTCTCTCACTTCAGTTTCAGCATGGAACACACTACTTTTAGCATTTTCAATTGCCAACATTTCACTGAGTATGAAGTCCATAAAGATAGGTACCACGGAGCTATTGAGCTTACATTTATGTCTCAGCATTAGCACAGGGCCTAGCACAGGGCAGCTGATCACAGAATGCCTCTGTACTATTTCTGTGTGCGGCTCTCTTTCTGATTTCTTTCTAAATCTAAGTGACATTATGTATATGTTAGTGTGCTATTATGTAAATGCAAATGCTGATGGCAATTGGGTACAACATATTGAGTCGTTAATAGTTGGTATTTTTTTCTAGGAAAAATAATGGAGTGATTCATTATTTCAGATTTTGATTAAGTTTTAGAGAGTACATTTACTTCCTTTTTGCAAACACTAATCCAGGGATAGAGGCCTGATATAGTACTACCTAGAAAAGACACACAAAAACAGAGACAAGATGTTTTTCCTTTAGGAAATGAAATGTTTTCTTAGGAAATCAGTCCATCTCTCTCCCTCCCCATGAAGCAGACATTAATCTTGTAACCTGTTTTGAAAGTCTGTAGAAATAGCTACCACTGCCTTTAAATGAGGTTAATTTAGATGCATGTCATAAAAATAACCCTTTATTTAGAAATTAGGGTTATTTTGGCCAATTGAGATGTTCCTATACATTTAGTGAAACTTTGTTTCTCCAAAAAATTGCTATGAATCATTTTTATGAAATCCTTCTTTATTTTGCCTAATAAATAAAGGCTAAATTCTATCAACATCTTTTAAAACCAAAATAGCCATATTATTGACTACATATTTGTAATAATTACTCTTGAATAGTCTTTCTGAATCTATGGTTAAAGATTTGATGTAATGTAGGATATCAAAATGATAGCAGTTCCTGAAATATTTTAAACCTCCCTGAAAAATTACATTTGACATAAATGAACACATTTTAAATTTCTATAGAATAAGATCTGGTATGTTTACTGCATTTTTTTAAATAATAAAGTTGGGTATACATAAATACATAATACCATTATATTTGTTTAAAAATATCTAGTCATGACATGTAATTGTCAAACAGTGTTTTAGGAAAATACAGCACATATTTCTGACCAAAAGCTTTCTGGTGGTGTCATCGTGTAGCGCTGAGCTGCCTGCTAATGACTCTGCTCTAGGCAGAAAAAAAAGCATATTTCCAAATGATCGCCATTCTTAGTGAGCACTGCTGTAATTTATTTAATAGCTTGGAGCTTCATTTGCAGGAAGCAAATGCTATGTTAATTAACAGAACAAGGCTCATAGAAAAGCTTTAAGATACTACTTGATTAATCACTAATTCCTTTTGATGTCTATATTTAGAAAATAATTCTTTATGTCCCCTGATGCAGTCAGTAGGTGGCCTGGCTGGTTGTAGTTATACAAAAGGGGCTGTTTTCAGATCGATACAGCCTCTAAACAGCTTTGTCTTTTACCTGGCATTCTTTGGGGCCTGATTTTTACTTCTGGTGGATTTTACATATGAGAAGATGAAAAATGTGTAGTTTAACGTCAGAGAAATTAGAAGTGCTCAAGTAAACAAATATTATCTAGACTTCAGAAGAGAAATTGCTACTTTTAATTAGAAATTTTAATTTTCTCTTGAACCATTAATTGTGTTAATAGGCACAACTCATAATTTTTAAATATCAAACATGAATAAAAATGTAATTTATTTGTTTATGTTTATTCTATGGTATTCTATGGCAAACCGTTATAACTTTAACTTTTTTTCTACCTAAGAGGATATTGTTCTCATACAGTATAGAAATATAAAGAAGAAAGGCATTTTTTATAATCCTATTATGATTTTAAACATTTTAGATTTTTATAATCTCTTTATGTATTTATGAAGACAGACACATATAGATATATTTAAATTAATATAGGAATAAGCTACATTTTGTTTTGTTCCAAAACAATGTACATATTATGCATATTCATAATTAAAATTTATTAAGTTAAAAATAATGAGGTAGGTTTATTAATACTAATTTGGAAAGGTATATTTTTTGTATTTTTAAACAAATTATAGCATATTCCACTTTTGATTAAAGCAATAAAAATGAACACAGTACTTTTGTGTATGTATATTTCTAGGTCCATGCTCTTGAGAATAATTACCTCCAAGGAAGTTTGGAACAAAGATAGTAGGCTCTAAAATATTTTACTGAATGTAATGCTGAACTATTATAATGCATTATAATAGGAATATATTATTTTGTAATATGGATATGAAAATTTTAACATTTATCTCTACATGTCAATACATACAACTCCAGAAAATAATGTTAGTAGCATTACAATATCTAGTTAAATAATATAAATTGCTCAACCTCATGAGGAACATTTAGGCTGCTGTGTTTTTTAAAACTATAAACTACATCGTAATGCACATATTTGTATATACATCTATGTGCACTTGTTCTTTTTGTTTCCATGGAGTAAAATACCCAAGTGAAATTATAGTGTCCTAGTTTATGAATGATATATATTTACAAATTGTTTTCCAGAAGAGTATTACCAATTTTTCCTAATGCACAACACTGAGTGCCAACATATCTTTATACACCTGTGTCTAGTGAGGAAATTGTGATTCCTCTTACCTAGAAATTTTACTGATTCTTTCTCACCTCTACACCAGGAAAGTAAATTCATGTCCTCAAGAAATAAAAGGTGTCTTTTCAATAATGAAAAGCTTTAGATGAAAGCTATCTTTTCAAAGATCTTTGTTTCATAGAGCACCTTGCATTATTTTAACGTGAATGGAGCTAGTCTCAAAAACAGATGCCTAACTTATGTTGTCTAGACTCTACTATACATTGTAGCAATTTATGTTATAAAGTATCATGATTTAAGAGCAAAAACAAAATCTTTGAGATCTGACAGGCCTGAATTCAAATCTCAGGTCTGCCCTTTACTATGTGATTTGAGCCTCAGCTCCCTGGAAACTATTACTTACATCATTAGATTGTTAAAGAAAACATAAATTAAATAATCTCCGTAAAGTGCCTGACATATGACCTGCCATATGATAGGCATTATAGAAAGTAATCTTTTGACCAAATAACTTCATTGTGAAATAGTATTTCTTTTTGATTAAAAATAAAGAGAATATTATCCGGGGGGTACAGTTAACCACTGATGTAATAGGCCAAAGTGATAGCTGATATGCTTATTACTCTGGCTTTTAAGTCAACTTTATTCTTTTAAATTTCAGTTAAGGATAGTCCTTGAGATTTAGCTAATTTCAAGAATAAGAAAATAAAAGTAAACGTTATTCTACTTTGTATGATAAATATGTGTAACACCTTTGTACTAGTTTCCTTGGGAACAAAAGTAGGTGCAAATACCTAAGTATAAAATAGATTGAATTTTGTTCAGTATTTAACATAGAATGATACTTATGTTGGTAATTTTTCCTTAAAAATTCTATCAAATTTGATATTTATTATATATCCCATATTTAAGAAGTGAGAAAGAGATATACAATTTTGTAAGAGATAAATAAAGGGGTTCAGAATCAGCAGTGCAAAAGAGCAGAATTACCATCAGATGCCATGAGCTTTAGAAAGGTAGTCTACTCAATAGTTCACAGCCGTGCACTGGGGTGCCTTGGTCATTCTCGGGTGCCCTCAGTGAGATTTAAGTCAATGCATGCTTTCTAAGACTCTCATGAGAGTCCTTAAAACTCGCTCATGAGCTAAACTCAAGGATAAAGTTGACAATGTTCTGAAAAGTCTTTTAATTTGAATTTCTTTTTCTTACAAATTTATCAAATTCTGTGTTTCAACTAACAAAGAATATTGTAAACTATTTTCTATCTTTACTGCCTCATCATTTTCTAAACTTCTTTTTGTTTCTTCTGATGATCATTCTTATTATGCCTATTACATTTCTAACATCCTCTTGTTGCTAATTTCTCTGTGGAATTGCTATTCCTTCTTGCTTTCCTCTGAGTCTCTGCCATACATTACCCTTCCTTCTTACTTTGGCTTCAGCTGTTCAATTGTGAAATTCAGCAGGTAAGGATTATCAAATGATTTTTTTTCTCCTGAGTAAAGTGTCATCACCCTCACTTCCTGCTCTTTGTCTACTTTGAATTAATTTCCTGAATGACATTAGGATCCTGTGCAAAAAAGGAATATTGCAGTAATGAAAGTATTTTACGTCTTGGTTTGTGATTTATAATTTGTTTCATCAAGTATATAACTCAAATGTATAAATGTCAAGAGTTAACTGCTACAACTTAATCTGTCATTTCCTATTTTTATGTCAGTCTATTAACCTACTGACTAAAAGGGCATCATAGGGTATTAGCTTGCATTTGCTTTTGGAGTCCTCTATGATTTCTTTCTTAATAATGTTCACAGCAGTGTACTATTAAAGATTTTTGCTTCAGTTCACATTCAGATTGTCCCTGAACCTGTACAATTCACAGTAGGTAGGGCAATGTTGATTCAGACAAAAATTTAATCCATGTATTTTGGCATGTGTAGAATGTATTCATTTGTCATTTCACAATTGCCTCGTTTTGTGCTTGAGTAAGTCTAACCAATTCACAATATCTTACTAGTCATCTAAAATTTTCCTATTGTATTAAATGTTTTTCTACAAAGTATTTAAAATCTTAATAATCAGAGAATGATCATTATATATTTAGTGAATTTATTTAATATAACAATTATATTTTCTAGTATTTTCAATTGTGTAATTACATATCGCCTGCATTTACATACAGCTTATTTTTTTAAATGTATATTCTAACTTTATGAGGAAGTAGGGATGTAATAATCATATTTTGCCTTGAGAAAACTGAAACCTAAGACTGTACTATTCCAAGTTCTTTTCATTCTAATTGTCTAATATTTCATTATAATTAGTTAAAAGTAAAATAAAATTACATTGGTCCTCTAGCTTGTATTGTGTAGGATAACTGTCTTCAAATACAGTTGGATCCAGGCACACAAAGAAAGTCATACACAAATTCCTCTCTATCTCTCCCTTCCTCCTTTGTTTATATTGGCTTCAATCTCAGACAAAGGTGCAAAGGTGGCATCAAGATCCATATCCACTGGTACAGAACTTTAAAGGAAAAAAGAAATGTGCCTCTCCCCATGGCTCCCTCAGAATGCCTGGGTTTAAATGATGAGCCATGCTTGTGTCACTTGGCATGCCTGAAGTGTGGTTATCACCACTTTTGGAATGTGCAGAGCTGGGCGATTGGGCCAGGAAATGGACTTGAGGGGAAGAGGGTTCCGTAGCAATAAGAAGAGATGCTGCAAAGGCAAAACAGTAGATCCCATCAAAGAGGTTACATGACTCATTCAGAATCATGCTCCTGGTCTTCTGAGTTCTGTTCTTTAGTGTTCTACTTAGATTGGTTTTAAGATGAAATGATATATAAAGCCTTTACTTTAGGGAAATTCTTTAAATTTATTCCCTAAAAGGACAAGCATATTCTAATTGTCTAAAAGGAGATGTTAAAAATCTCAGAATATGAATAAAGTATGATCTTACAAATAATAGTGACAATTCAGGATTGCACTTTTCTGTTGAGCCCATCATTTTTTCCAATTTTTGTTTTTATAGCTTTTTTCCACTCCTAATGTTTTTTGAAACTATGGATATTGATAAAAAAAATCAAACAATGACTACTTTTTAATATTGTAGATAGGCACTATCCCAGCCAAAATTAGATTCCCCTGTATTACCCTGCATTTGGCAGTATATTAAGAATGTTGGTTTACTTGTTTTTCCCACTCACCACTGTGCATACCCCAAAGGTTTAAAACATCTTTGATATTTTTATTTTTATTACCCAAGCTCTTAATTGTATTTGATGCTAATAATACAATAATAACCCTTATAAATAATATTGAATGAGTGAACAAACTATAAGGTACCTAGAGAAAAATGAAAAAAGCATTGAGAAAGTATGTATGAGTATTTATATGGTGAAAGAGATATTCAAGAGACCTATGAATGGGTAAACAAAGGTAATTCTTCAAGGCAATCAAATAATAATTAGTTAAATCAATGAATTTTCAAAGTAGGAATAATCATGTTAAATAAAGTAGTAATGAATCTAGGACACACTGTAAAATATGGGTATGAAAATAAATTTTTTTTTTCCCTCAGAGACCACTGTGTGTTACATGTCGTTAGGTTGGCTCTGACTTCTCACAACCCTGTGAATGAGTGGTGTCCAGAGTGTTCTGTTTTCCACAGCCCATCAACTCCTGTAGACTCATGCCTATGGCTTCTTTTTTATGGAGTTAATCCACCTCATATTTGGTCTTCTTCTTTTGCTGCTGCCTCCTATTATTCCTAGCATTATTGTCTTTTTCAAAGAACCCTGACTTCTCATGATGTTCTCTATGTAGGTCAGCTTTAGTTTTGCTATTAATATTTTTGCCTCCAGCTATGTTTCAGGTTTAATTTGCTGTAGGATCCACTTACACATCTTTCTGGCATTCATGGTATCTGTAGCTCTCTCCTCCAACACCATATTTCAAATGAATTGATTTTTTAAAAATCAGATTTCTTCACTGTCCAACTTTCACATCCATACATAGTAATTGGAAATATGAAGGTATGGATGATCTTAGACTTAGTCTCTACAGATAAATCTTTGCCCTTAGTGATCTTTTCTAATTCCATTGTTGTCCTTCTAAGGTAAGTACAATCTCCAACAATTTTCCTGTCTTCATCGTCTATTTTAAAGTTCTGTATTTTTTCTGTAGTCATTAATTTTATCTTTTTGATGTTCAAATGCTGTCCTGCTCTAGCACTTGCTTCTTTTACTTTCAACAGAATTCATTTAAAATTATTGCTACTTTCTGCTAGTAGAATGGTATCATATGCACATCTTAAGTTATTAATATGCTTTTTACCCATTTTACTCTGGCTCCCTCTGAATCTAGCCCAGTTTTTCATATGATGTGGTCTGTGTACATGTTCAACAAATAGAAAAATAAAATGTCCCCTTTTCTGACACCTCTGTCTGATCTAAATTGATATTTTCAGTTGCTAACATAACTTGAGATTTTGTTTCTCTGCTTCACAATTATGACACATTTAAAAATGTTTGTAGTTTATACTTCTGTAAATTTATCTAACTTGATCCTTACAACTCCGTGAGGTAGATTACTGTCCTACATATTTTAAAGATGACAAAAATGATGTTAAGAAAGATGACTTTCCATAGCAACATAAGTTACAAAGTTAAAGCTCTAAGTTCCATTAGCTTTCCATGATAATTTTACTTTCTCATATTTCTGTGAGAAGTTACTATTACAATTTTTATAGAGTTATGAGTACAATATAAAAAGCTAAACACACAATAAGAATATAAAAAGTCAGAAAGGCTATATAATTAATACGACTTGTTTGCATATCTACTGTTTTATTTTTCCAAAAATGTCTATATTAATTTCTCCATTTTCTTCAAATCATGCTTGAAATAGATCTGTACTATAACTTAAGTTTTGATTTAGATAAATTTCATATGAACTCTTTAGTTCCCAATTTTCATAGGCATTTGGAATTAATATTTACATGAACATTTCAACACATGGATCCCATTTTGTGATGTTTATTTTTGGTTTGCATACTCCTGGATCTCAAGTTAGAAATAATCAGTCTGTTAACTACATAAAAATTTAGTTAAATTATCATATTGAAAAAGTAAATATTAAACAATGTTGATGAATATAATTTTTTTAATGCATGAAACTAATTTGAGTTCCAAATATCAAGATAATTGGATGTATTGGAGACCAGCTGGAAGTGCAAAGACTACTTCCCCTTGATATTGACTCCTCTCTAGATCAATAGCAGTTCCAAATGTAGTACAAAGCAGACAAGATTTAACAGGGCCTAAATTATTAAGGCTAGTGCGTTGTTGCTAGAGAGTTCATTAACAATCCCATCAATACAGTGTGGTTCGGGGATGTTAGTAAGAGCTTCAGGAACATTTTAAAAGAGAATGCTGTATCTCAATGGACTGATCTTAGTGGAAAAAATTTAATTAGGTAAGAATAATTACATTAGTTAAATGAAACTTTTAATTGAAAACTTATTGGCATTTCCTAACCTGCTTCACAGCTTCCCTTAATCACTTATATTTGAAAAGTGAAGAGTTTCTCTACATAGTGTTTGAGAAACATCTAAACATCTTGGAATTTGTATATAAATGTTTAAAGGTGTTCAGAAAGTGTGGCAGTAAAAACAAATTGGATTTTCTGCTTGAAAATGGTGCATTTTAAATATATATGTAAGAATAAAAGACAATTGTATAAAAATATTCATAGTAAATACATATGATTCTTGGAAAGAATGCAAAATAGGCATCTTCTAAAGCTTTCACATTTGCAACATTAAAACTCTATGGACCAAATTTCTTAGTTATAAAGCTCTAAAAGCTTACAGAGAGTTAATGCTGTTGGTAAAATCATCTTACTTAGTGTTGTTAAGGAAATGGCATCCAGCAAGAGTTCTTGCAAGAATCAAAGCCCAAAATTGTATAGTGTAAACATAAAGAACCAATGGAAACGTTTAGTGTCAAAACTAGCACCAGCCACATTTTGGACTCTATTTTACTAGTTGTTGTTCAAAATAGTTTAATTAACTGTCACTATCTTTTGGTAGCTCTCAGCTTAAACTAGAGAGAGTGTAGGTTTGGTGAGACATAAGCATGTATTCAAATTCAAAATTCAAAGAAACACCAAACAAATGGATTCATTAATAACACATGCATTGATCCTGACCTAGGCCCTTTCTTTGCTAAATTTCAGCAACACTATTATGCAGTACCAACTCCTTCACTTGATATTCAGGGTATTGCTGAACCTGAATTTTCTTCTTAACTCATCAATTTGAGTGTGAGGCTGAACCCATTCTATTTTTTTTCCCTTCTCCTTTCTTTATCTACCATTTAAGCCTTTATGCCTTTTAGCCCTCATGGGTTCTGAATCCCATACAGGTCACTACAAAAATGTATATTCCTTTTAAGTCTTTCATCCTGCAGTTTCTGGAATCTCCTTTTATTAAATTAATTGGCAATATAGGAACCTTCTGGCTAGTTCAAAAACGTGAAGCATAGGCATATTCATGTTCTGACTGTGTAGGATGGTATAAAGGAAGATAAATACTGGGATATTAATGGTTCACTTTGGATAGGAGAGAAAGGATTTTCGTTTTTCTTTGCCGAGTATCATAGTGTCTTAATATGGGTAAGAAAGTGCAGTTAAAACAATGAAAATATAATGTAAGTATTGACAGGTTTTGCTGGGCTGGGCAGGATTTGCATAGGGTATTAACATAGACAATGGCTGAAGAAAGTGACTTGATTTCCATTATGTATGAATTATTTATATAAAAGTTTATTACACAAGCATACAAAGCATAAAAAATTGCAGGGTAAAGATAGATAAATTAAGCTTATAATTGTATTACTAATAATAAAGGCCAAAATAAAATCAGAATGAAATGTGAATTTTCTAGAATACAAATGTAAGCCGCAGGACACGGTAATATTTACCTGGTTGTAGCCTCTCATTTTACAGATGAAGAAATGGAAGACTATACGAATTAGGACCCAGGTTTATCCAGGTTCACATTGGTGGTGTGTAATTATCTATCCCACAGCAGCCCTTTGTGTGGTAACAAATGCAAGACACTATAATATTATACCACTTGTATTTATTCTTTAATTCTAAACATGTCAGGTAACACTTGGGTTTTCAGAATTTTTTTTGAGCTCTGAATCACGATATTGTATACATATAACACTTTATAGGAATCACATATTGTGGTATGATAATTTCCTTTCTGCTCCTTATTCTTCCAGAATTTGATCTGCTTCCTTGAACAGCATGAGGCCTGTTCCTTCATTTAGGCTAACAGTGGGTGTAGAAAGGTTGAAACATTATATTTTCTAAATCAGTCCCTTGTTTTGGATAGTGTCCATGTTGAAGAGATTACCGCTCTTCTGGTGATCATCATCATCATCATCTAACACCTGCCTGTGCACCACGTGCCAGGGATCGTGCAAACTGCTTTAATGTGTTATCTCATGCCGTCTGTGCAGTCCACGCAGCTGCTAGTAAAGAACTCTGGTTCAGAGTAGTACAAAGAGCAGCAACAGAGAAAGCATAATGGCAGCTGCAGTGTAACTGGGGGAATTGTCTCTGACAATTGGCTCCCAACTGGGTCTGAGGGCATTTCTTCATTAGTCCCTCAGTTCAGTTAGCACCTGCTCTGTGCCGGGCAGAGGGTTGGGTGTAGTGTGCCAGCTGAATGAGTGACACCAGCTTCTTGCTCAGAGGGGTGGGTGATTCTCCATCCTATGTAAGCTTGTTGTGATGTGCCAGGAAGATTTGGAGGTCAGAATCGACCCTTTTCCCCACTACCCTTAATATCTGCATCTTCTCATTGAAGAATCGATATCTATAATTGTTTTCCTCCTGGAACTCTGTTTTCTAAAACTGATTTTTCCAAGAAGGAAGTGATATGGCAGATCATCATTTCTTATTTCCAATCAAAAAATGAGGAAACAAGGCAAAGGGGAATAATTTTTATCATTTGTTTTAGATAAAAGATCAAGTCAATGAAAGAGCCAGAATTCATAAACTTAAATTACATTTATTAGACTATTCTGCTCTTTGTGCTATGGGCTATACTTCAGATGGGAATTCAGAAATGAGCAAAATCTGAGACATAGGGGTTTCAGAATGGATCTGCCACCTGCCAGCTAGCATACAGATCTCAAAGGGGACCTGCCTGCACTTATTTAATGGAAAGATAAATGTGTTCACAGTACTGTTACTATAAATTCATTTAGAAATGGGACAGAGGCTATACTCACATTCCTTCCTGGTCTCAATTGCTGGCAGATTTGGTTCACTGTACCTCTGGGAGGTAATACATTCCAGCTAGATGGCAAAGTGTGACTGTTGTTCAGAACTCTGTAATACCTCTTTCTTTTACAGTTTAAATGAACTTTTTGGTTGAATTCATCAGTTTCTTGAATAATGCTTTTGTGCAGTTACAATGGGCAGGACACTGTATGGAATACTGTATGGGGTATTAAAAAGATAGTTATGGTTATTATCCAAGAGATGTTTATGGTCTAAAAAGGAAGATAAAAAATGAGAAAGCATAAACAATTTTATGCTTAAAATTAGAATGTACCTTGAAGTAAGAAGATACAGATCAGCAATGCTTACTTTGAAAGGTTCTGGAAATAAAATGAAATCTATGAACCATCTTTCCAGGAAAATGCATGATTATTTTTAAAAATTTTTAATTGCTGTATTAGAGTTAAATTCACAAACTATGAACCTCTCAAATTTAAACTGTACAATTTGATAATTTTGACATACATATACACCCATGTAACTATCACTATAATTAAGATATGAACATATATCACAGCACTCTTAACAGTGATTATGTTTAAATGTAAATCATTACATACAGCATTGGATGTGTTTGGAGCCCAGGCTAAGAGCTCAACTATGCACAAAGTGCTTAAGCAGAATGATATTGTCACAAATATAACTCTGCTTATCATAAAAGAGAAAATAATTGAAAAAGCTATGTTTCCAATTCCCTTAGTAAAAATTTAGAGGGAATCTCAAAAACCATGCTACCTGAGAGATAGAGCATTTCAAAAATGTCCACTCTTTGGAAGGGAAAATAAATAATTTTGATATTTTTCATTAAGAGAAGTTTTTAGTATATCTGAGAGTTTTTATGTACCAATGTTCTCCTCTATGATTATATGCAGTTCAGAATTGTTCATTTCTTAACTATTTGTTTCATGTTTCATGCACATAAAAGCTGTTTTATATTTTTAATTTCTAGAATATCTATCCCAGAATTTTACAAAGAAGTTGTTTAATGATGGTATTTATAGTAATCAGAAACAGAAATGACATATATACTCAACTGCCCAGTACCAGATTCTTCTATAAATGAAGTCTTAGTATATATAAACATTTAACTTTACAGAATCCATTATATTCCTGCTTTTATATATTGAGAAATGTTTCAATTATACATACAAATTCAAAAACATTAAACAATAATAATTTTTATAATTTAAAACTTTTGAGAGCAAGTCATTTCCCTGATTCTTCAATTATTTAGTGGACTTTTTCAGACCACAAAACAATGTAAGCATATTTTACTGTTCTTTCAATACTTTAAAGTCTCATTAGACATGAGGTTACTTGAGGTAGATGAAAAAGCACTGAGTGACTAAAGCAACTTTTATGGCAATAGCTCAGCCACAGAAATAAGCATTTGCCTCTCTTGTACCTTCATCTTCATATCTAAAAATAATTAGACTAGGTATAAGATAAACCTTGCAATATATTAACAAGATGGTTAATGCATAATTAAAATGTATATAAAGGAATTTTTCATGCTCATTTCAGCCACCATGTAAAGATCACTATAGTTTTAATAAAATGTGTAGGACTATACTGTACAATTTTAAAGGTTTGCAAAACCAGTTTTTGAACAACAGATATTCTTTGTAGGTTAACTAACTTAGCTTAGAAAAAAAATTAAGTTCCAATTCCAATCTAATCTGAGGTAAGCTCTCATAGGGGCTCCAGTTGCTATTGATAGAAGTTTGACCTAGCAGTGGGACATAGAGGTCTCTACTTAGCTCTGTCTGTATCTGTTTCATCGTGCTTTCTTCTGGGCTGTATTCCCAGGGTGAACAGATATTCTGGCTTCCAATAATGCGATCTATTTATATATAAATGAGTAATTATACTTGAAAGAGAGAAGAAAGGACTGATTGTTTTGTCTTTACTGCCGAATTTTTTTTTCTCTGCTAAACTTGTCTTTGCAGTTTAGGATGCGAATGACTACAATATTACCTAATCTTCTCATATGAATTGGTCAAGTTATAGTTATGTTTAACCATGAAGCTTTCTTTAGAGGTAGCTATGATATATAAAGAAAAAAAACTGACCTGTGAGCCAAATAAACTTTTACTTGAATCTCAGCTCAGAGACATACTTACTCTCTATGGGACCTGGGGACATAATTGTCTAGTATTCAGTAGAGCCTCCAAAAATATGAGAACTGCTGCCTTCAATTTCCTCTCCACTGTCTCTTAAGGTTTCAGTGGGAATATGGCTTATGGAGCTAGTCAGTTATGATAGTTCAGAGGGTGGTTCTAAGAGTTGGGTCCGTCTTGAGTCTTCTTTCTCTAAGTCTTATTTCTAAGTCTTATTTCAGTTGGAATCTTGTCATGATGGTTCGGATGGTAGCTAAGAGCTAAACTTTGTTTGAGTCTTGCTTTCTGAGTATTGTTTCTCAAGGTGATGAGACTGAGAGAATTACTTTAACCTTGCTAAGCTTCAGTTTCCTCCCCTCTAAAATGATAATAGTAAGATCGCCTAAAACTTAACAGTCTTTATGAGAATGTATGTAAAGAAATTATCATAGTTGTGTGGCATAAAATAAGCATGCAATATATTATAACTTAATAGTAATATTAAAATAATGCCAAAGTAATTAACCTATTTGTCTCCACTACTTTTCTTCTCTTCTTTTCCACTCCTCTCTTCTTTTCTCTTATTTTCCACTGTAAGAAGACTCAAGGCAATGGATTATGGAGTCAATATGAGAGGCTGGAAAACTTAGCAAAAAAAGCTCAATCAATCTCTACAATTTAGAGCTGGGAGTAAGAGAGGCCTCTTAAGCCTGATCCTGAAAAATGCTCTAGCACCTTTGCCTTTTGAAAATCTTCTGAGCTGCACCTGTATAAAGAAAATCTACTTCTTTCATGACATTGTTCACTGGTTAACATTACTAACCCCTTAACTAACTTATTATTGATCCAGTCTCATACATTGGCATATTTCTCTGTGTGTTTGTGAATTGATATCCTTGAATTCTTCACAATCTATATCTTTCCTTACTTCACAGTACATTTTTGTTATATAAATAATCATTGCTTATCCAAAAGTATATAGATTAGTGCATTCAAGTACTTGTTAATATTTCTTACAATTTTTAGCTTCAATATTATTTAAACTCTTTTGCTTTATTAAACAAAGAACTGAGTAAAAAACTAGAGAGATGGATGAACTCTAGACACATTGTCTGGATTTACTTTCAAATTAACTTCTCTGGGCTGAGATTTTAGGCCAGTTACTTAACTGTTTTTGGGCTCAATTTCCTCTTGGATACAAACACAATGGATCTCTGGATGATGGTTATGAGAAATAAAGGAAATGATTTAAGGAGAATGCCTCACACATAGAAAATACTGAACAAATGTTAACTAATACCATTACTAATATGAGAAAAGTTTTCAAGTAGATGCATTTCTGTTAAAATAAGGAAAAACACTAGTTTTCGCACAACTTTTCAAAAATGGAAGAATTTGCATATGTAGAGTTTTACAAAGAAGAAAGTAAAGGTAAGTCTGACAGGATATCAAATTTAAATGAAAAATAAATCCATATTATTACATAAAACAACTAATTTAACACTAGGGTGAAGAAGACGACACTAAACTGATGAAAATACATAGAGAGCAGCTTCGAAATTTCTATTTATTGCTTAATCATAAATAAACATATTTTAAACTAGGACTTCAAGCAGTAATTTGACCAACAACTTTTTAACCATTTACCATTTTTCTCTAGGACTTAATTTGTAGTTTTATAAATATTCTTATTTTTAATAATTATACTTAAAATCACAGATCTGAAATAATTTCATAATCAACTAGTATATTCTCTGATCTTGAAGCTGAAACTATGTACCAGAAGTGACTTTTCAAACTCTGAATTAAGCAAAATTTTTTCTTAGCATTGTCATTTTAAATAATTTTACTATTTTGGATTTTCATGCAAGTCCCATAAGATCATATAAGTCAGTAAATCATGGCAGGATTGTAGGAATATAATAGGTTGTGTTCATTTAGTTGTTTTGTGGAAATAGATAAAATCTTTGGAACAATTACAATGGTGTTTAGTAACCAATCTTAAAAAAAACTAAAATATTAAGAAAAAAATTAAAACTCTACTCATTTCTAGTTCCATAAGTAATCATTGGTATCATTTTAGTGTGTTTTATTCTCTTTAATTTTTTTTTTGGTGGGGGGACGGTTGTGGTGGTTGTTCATATAACATGCAATGAATACTAGCTATGAGCAGAGAGGCTGTTGGAATCTGGGCCTCTCTCCCCTTCTTAACTGTGTGACTTTGGTTATTACTTAACTTCTCTCCACCTTGGTATTGTCATGTGTAAAATGGGAACCGTAGCAGTGTTTCTAGTAAATCATTATTGTGCGAGTTAAATAAGCTAAATAGCCCATATTAAGTAACTATAAAGATGTTTTACTAGAAATATGGTTTACTAGAAATACAGTTCTGTATAATCTATTTTTACACTTAGTATATCACATGCAATTGCTGGTCTAATTGATTATTTTTCAAAACATGATTTTAATGGTTATATATAAAATATCATTGTAATATTATATTTTTCTCAGTTTGAACATTTAATAGGTTTCCACTTGTATATATATTTTAAATGAATAATGTATATATTAATAACCTTCATTCTTATCTCTGATTTTCTTAAAGCAAATATTGGATTTAAAAAAACATGGCTTTTCTTAAGGCTCCTTTGTGGTACCAATTGCAAAATTGCCCTTTATGTTTCATCTAGTAGTGTCTGAAAGTGTTCATTTTTCTATACTTTGTTAACAGTGATATTTTAAAAAAATATATTTTATTTTGAAATCAAATGTGTCTTTTATATCTTGGTTAGTATTTTTATGACCACCTGTGTGGTATATGAAAAATGTCCTCTGAGTGTTAACTCAGGCTAAAGACAAATGTCAAGCTAAACTGTAGGCTTATGATGCATGCCTGTATCAACCCCACTATTCTAGTTTTCACTATGCAGCCATCAGAGTATGTGAAAGTAGTCAGCCGATATTTACGAAATGAAGTTTATGAATCTGAGCTACATCCCCTCAAGATTTATGAACTATAAAATGGCATTATTATTATGTTCTGTCGTTGCATTGTGCTCTTTAGCTGTCTTCCATTTCATGTGGTAGAGCTCCTTAGGATCCATTTGCATGAAAGCTACTGTGTGTACTCATTTTGTATTGTATTGTAGCAAATGCTATAATCTACAGGGTTCCTATTCATTTTAGAATTCATTTCACAGCTCACTAATTGTGTGAATGAGAAGAGGAAATATATGCTTTTATTCCAAAGCATGCCAAGCAGATGGCCTAAAGTTCATTGCAACCAGCACTGTCAATGTGGCCCTCTCCTGTAGGTAGCCTGGCATTGATTCATCAAACACAATGTGAGGGTCCATTTAACACAGCGCTTGACAGTCACTGAGCCTCTGGTTTGTTATGACTTATAAACATTTTATTTTTATTATCAACCTCTAAAATGGTCAGTCATTTGAGCAGGTGCAAACACAGTGCAATTCATATTCATTTTACTTGAGAAACCAAAATGAACTTTTATTCATATGGAAATTTTGAGGAAAGAAAACAGTAGAGGGGATTAAGCTTATTTTCTTGAAGAGGGATTAATATGTGTATTGAGATTCAAAACTGAAACATTTCTGAGATTGAACCTTTTGAAAAATTGTATTGAAGCAAGCTGAGGGTTTATATTTTTAAGTTTTTTAGGTGAATCTCTCATCAAATCTCTTTTCTTCCTGTGCACGGAAATTTTGTTACTTATTTATTTTTCTATGCAGTATGTAATTTATGTAGCCACTTAAAATGTTAGCAGTTAAATTCAGTGTGTGTGTGTGTGTGTGTGTGTGTGTGTGTGTAGTTGAGAGAGTAAGAGACAGAAGTAGTAACAAAAATGAAATAATGAATGTCTTTACACATTACCTCAACAGAGATTCTAGGAAATATAAAATTGGATTATCACATCCAAAAAGGGGCAGAGGTGGGTTAAATATTCTAATGGAGCTGATGTAGTAATTTGATCATAGTATCTTATATTAACATAAGCAAATCAGAGCATGAGGATATACAGTTTTCTCCCTTATATAAAAAACAAAACGAAACTGGGTATATATTTCTCTCACCCCTTCATTCTCTTCACTTTCAAACCACTCATCATTAGTTTCACATGTTGCATTGACTGCGTATTTTCTCTTTCCTTGGCTTTCAGACTGATGCCGCTCTCATGTATGATGCTGTGCACGTGGTGTCTGTGGGCGTCCAACAGTTTCCCCAGATGACGGTCAGTTCCTTACAGTGTAATCGACACAAACCCTGGCGCTTCGGGACCCGCTTTATGAGCCTAATTAAAGAGGTATGTCAGGAGATGCACACCTACCTGCCTTGTCTCTTGTCCTCAAGCTGAATGCATTGACAGTAATGCAGCTTTCCTAAAAGGTGACCTTTTACTTTTATTTCTTAAATTAAACTTCTCTCTTCCCTCATACAAGCAAAATTAACATTTTTACCAAATAATATGGAATAACGGGGAAAATTACATGATAAATAAATGGACATTCTTCAAAATAGCTGTAATTGTGTAAACAGATGAAAATGTGTGATCTACGATTTATTGTATTGTTAGTTTCACCTTCCTGAATCTTATGTGTGTTACTTTTATTTATGTGGAGATATAGATGTTTAAAGAATGTTTGTTTATATTTTAGGCAACAAAATATGTAATATATTTTCAACATGAATGCCATTTGCACTATGCTAAATTACACCCAAATTGTAAATCTTAAATAATTGTTATTTAGAGCTATGGTTCTTAAATGTATTGTCTAGTTATTTTAATTATATTAAGAGTTAACATAAAATAAAATATATGGATTCATAAAAGTGCAAAGTTTACTTCATATTGCATAATTTAACCATTCTTAGGGTCATATATCATTTCTTATTACATCTGTTATAGTTATAAACTAACCATGACTATAGTAAGAAAAAAAAAAAAAGAAAGAAAAATTCTTAAAAATCACACACACAAGCATTATTTCTAATTTTTTATCATGAAGAAAATTTTTTTGTCAGTTTAGGATACTTTTCATTTGATTAATACAGGAGTATTTATATGACAGTTAAACTATGAAAGTTTAATCTTTCCTATGAAAAATCACAGGTGTTATCATATAAGATTTTTCATTAATGGCCTTAAAAGAAATCATCAGTTCATCATATAATAAATTATTCAACATGGAAATAAAATGCAAACAGGGTCATAATTAAGAATCTTCATGTCCTTGGCAAAGAATATACATGATTTTTCCTTGTGTAACTCTTATGAAATTCTCAGGTGAAATGATATTCCCTAAAGAATATGCATTTTATTTATTGCTTCACATTATACATTTACTTCTGCTTTAACACAGCATCAGAGATGTAAATATAATGCACAAGTTTGGCTAGCTGGAGGATTGCTTTTTCTGAATGCAGCACTTGAGTGTTAAGGTATACTCATATGTCAAAAAACCCTATAAAAAGCAGTTGTATGAAACTCACTATTGTATTTATTGTAGTGTGTTATTGAAGACCTTGTCCACTAGATCACGCAGTATCTCCCTTCAGAGGATTAAAAGGACACATTACTCTCAGGTCTCAGTACCAGGAAAAGCTGTGCTTCTCCTGGGTAGTCAGTGTATCTTAAATCATGGACCCTGTATATTGTGTTTTCTTCATATTTTCTTTATTCTGGCTGCTGGAAAGTTCAGAATTGAATTTGTGATTTAATTTTTTTTACTTGTACAGTTTCAACTCATATACTTGTACATATCCTTCACTGTTCTATACTTATACTCCTGTACTTCTGGATCTCATTGATTATTTTTATACTATTTTGCATTTTTGTTAATTACCTGAAATTATTTTCTTGGAAAAAGTTGGGTTAAAATAATTTTTCTTTCTTTTAGGAAACCAGTTACCACATGTTTAAGCTCAGTGATGACATGTTGAAATGAATATAGATATGTATTAAAATTATTTCTAATTTAATTGTAATTTATTTTAGAATAAATTATTTGTAAAACTATTTTAGAATACCTACACATAAGTACCTAAGAAACACAGAAACCCAAGAAATGTAGTAATAATAATATTCAGTTGTAATCTTTATTGAAATGTTGCCTATGTTCTACTGGGTTTTACTTCTTTTGGGTCTTGACCTATATTCTCTTTGCCAATTACATGATTCTTTGTATAGAAAACTCTAATGACTCCACCATAAAACTATCAGAAACAATAAACAAATGCAGTAAACTTGCAGGATACAAAATCGATGTACAAAAATCCATTGCTCCTATATACCAACAATGAAATTTCAGAAAAAGAAATGAAAAATAATTATCTTTCAATTGCAAGAAAAAGAATAAAATACCTAGGAATAAATTTCACAAAGGATGTGAAGGACAATACACTGAAAATATAAGACATTATTAAAAAAAATTTAAGAAGACACAAAGCAATAGAAAGCCATTCCTTGTTCATGGTCTGGAAGAATCAACACAGTTAAAATGGTCATATTACCCAAAGCAATATACAGATTTAATGTAACCCCCATCAACATCCCAATGGTGTTTCTTAAGAAGCTAGAACAAAAAATCAGAATTGTATGGAGTCACAAAATACTCCTAATATCAAAGCAATCCTAATATATACATTCTTTCAAACATTACAGTTGTGAGTTTATGTAGGAGTATATAATTTTTTCATATATAACCATTATTCTAAGCTGTTTCCAAATGACAAATAATGGAAAACATCTATTTTGGGCATATAGTCAGCAGAATGGGAAAATTTTTATGTTAAAACAAATTTCAGATGTTTGCTCACATTTGAAAGTGGTAAAACCATTATATAAGTAGATTATTATATTCCCACTTCTTTCTATGTGGAGAGCTCCTTCTATGGAAAGTCTAACTTGATGTGAAGTAATTTTGATTCATTTTCCCCAGTCTCACCTAAGGCAAACTAAAATAATAAGTTAAATATTCTAAGGGGAAAGTATATACTCAAAATTTTATATGGTAAGTTTTTCTAGATTTAGTTTCTTTCTTGTAATAAGTATATTTTCATATTAGAATGATATTAGGAGTGGTATTTTATAACAGTAATTCTATTTGTAATATCCAGAGAGATATTCACTATCTCTTATATCATAATGAGTGACTAAATTCTGATTTTGCTAAAAAAAACCTTTTTATTTAAAACATAATCTTAAAATGTCTCATAAAGAAAAGTAATATCTAGATAATGCATTATTTAAAATGAAGAAGGTACAATAAATTTTATACTGAAACGAATAATTTATTTAGAAAAAAAAATCCCACAAAGTTTAGAAGAGAATAAAAAATGTTTTAAAAAACCATAGCAAATTAAGTTCATGAAAATAATGTTTTCCACTTTTTTGGTTAAACTGTATTTTCTCTTCCTTTGCTTTACTTATTTACTAATCTGTGTTTTTTGTTTTTGTTTTTGTTTTCTTTTCCCATAGGCACATTGGGAAGGTCTCACAGGCAGAATAACTTTCAACAAAACCAATGGTTTACGAACAGATTTTGATTTGGATGTGATCAGCCTCAAGGAAGAAGGTCTGGAAAAGGTACTTTTAGGCATTCAGTTTATTTACTTTTAATTATTAAGTAAAACATATACATACAGTAGAAGTGAAAAATAGAGCTAAAATGCTAAGCTTCAGTCTAACAGTAGACACCAAGTCAAGATATTTGCAATGTTTACTATAAAATGTGAGTTTAAAGAGAGAATAGCCTGAAGGGCTGTGGGTTGCTTGTAAAGATATTATAGCTTGGAATAATTTGAGTAGAGCCATAAATTTAAAACTATTCCAAGAGTGGAAGTGCTAGATGAATAAATGACAGAGCCATTAGCTGAATCTTCAGCAATCTTGTTAATTCAAAGAATAGCAGAACATTCTGTGTTTTCAAAGCATAATGGGGAAAACAGTAGGAGGGGCCAATGATAAGGATCAAAATCAGACTGAAGAAGAAATTAGTGAAAGAAATTAACATCAGAAAGAAATTGGCACAAATCTCCTGAGAAGACAGATATGCTTCAGGTACTGAGAACAGAAGAAGGCAAGTTAGAGAAAAAGAGACTTAAATGAGTTTACATCAAATGTTTTCAGTATCTTCAAAAATTAGTACAGGAAGTCATCAGCTACAAGAAGGAGGTAGGATTTAGTTTAGTCAAATCTTAAGACTAATGTAAATGTTTTGGAAATGTCTTTGCAGTGGACATGACTTTCGTAGTGATAAGTAGCAAAAGTTCCTCTTTTTTTGATCGTTAGTTTTTTTTTTTTTTTTTTTTAATTTAGTAGTGTTTAAGACATCGAGGACTAGATTCAGACAAAATTGGGCTCAAACCATTGTTCTGCAATTACAATTTAGGGACAAGTAATCCTAAATTTCTCCATCCTTCTAAGACAGAATGTTCAACTGCATCATGGGTAAGAGCAACATTTACCTCATGAAGACTAAAACATCTTAGTGATTTTACTTTTATGTTTTTTCTGAAAAATATAGATCCAACCCATGAAAAAACAGAGTCCATACCTCGATAGAATGCATCTTTGGAAAGTTTAATACATGGTAATTTAGGAGGATTAAATTATAATTCCAGTTCTTTCACAAGTGTGTGGACTTCATCCTTTTGCCCAACCTCTCTGTACCAAATTCTTTCTCTCAAAAATGTAGAATGGAAAGGGCTTCTTTCTTGGACTGGCTAAAGTGAAAATACCATGGTCTCTAAAAGAACCTGGAAATGCCATCTTTATAGGGGTTGAGACTAGGAATTTTAACTGTTCCCAATTCTATTTTATAGCTAGGTGAGAAAAATAAACAAAGAAAATTTGTAGAATAATGACTTTATTTATTAATTCTTCTCACTCTACTGCCTTTTCCTAGTTTTATCTGGGTCATCTTTGACAAGCACACTTCATTTATTTAATTAATTCTCTAGCAAACATGCAGTGAACATTTATTTTGTGTCATTATGAAGATGATACTCTAGTGAAGAAATTCTGCCAATAATATATGGGCTCATAAAATTTTAATATTAGATTGGGCAGTAATAAGTGCATAAAAGAAACATATTTTGTCTGTATGTCATTAAAATGATATATTGTGAATTATTTTCTGAAATGTGAACCTTAGGTTTGAAAGTTAATAGGAAGAAAGTCTTTGCTTCTGATGTTTACAACTGTGAAGCAGGTAAACCAGGAAAAAACAGGTTGGGTTTCTGACAAACAGAAAGAGGTCATCCATGTTCAGGGAACTGAGCTTGGGGATGAAATGGTACTCTGGACATAGCCTTTCCCCTTGGATAGTACCCACAGATCATTGTTAATTTGTTCCACTTTATCTCTACAGGAACATTAGTTGCAGTCTAGCTCAGTTAGCCATGGTCCAAGAAATGTCACCAATACTGCGTACAAGAGCCAGCCACATCTGTCCAAACCAAGCTCTTGGGGCCATTGCAGTGCCTTCTGTGGAGCAGAGGAGAGGGAATAAGGGAAAAAAAATAGTAGGTGACTTTGTTTACCTCAGGCAATAACAGGACAATTTATTTCTTGGCCTGGTATTGAGAACCAACAATTAGAAAAGGAAAATCAGAATAAGTGATTTTCCCAGCTTGAATTCTCTTAATCAATTCAAAGACTATATTGCTTATTCTACTCTCAAAATATGTTTAAACTCCATCTTCTTCTCTCCACAACCATTGCTACAGTCATAGCCAGGAGGGCTTTCACCTGGTCAGGTACATTAGAGTCCCTCAAAGCCTCTCTGTCCTACTCCTCCTTGTAATAGGCTGACCAGACATTCTGTTTTAAATGGGACAGAAAAAAACAGCAGTGTGTGTGTGTGTGTGTGTGTGTGTGTGTGTGTGCTGTCTGCAAAAAATCCAGCCATAGATGCCTCTGTTTTTCATATTCATATTGCACAAATGAATACGTCCCAAACAGTCCTCATATGGTCAGCCTAGTCTCACCAGGCTAAATGGTCTCCGGAGGCTGACCATATGTAGCAGAAATGGGACAGTGCCGTAGTTTTCTGTCCTATTTAAAATGGGATGTCTGGTCAGTCTACCTTGTAATCCAGTCCCCAGATCACAGTAGACAGCTTATATTTTTAAAAGCAAACTAATCCATCCATATCATAACTCTATTTAAATCCTTCCATTTTGCAATACATTCCCTAACCTCTCCCTCTTGACTCTCACCACCCTCAGATATTTTCTATGCTTCAGCTACATTGGCTTTCTTTCTTTTCTCTTCTCATCTCTTCTCTTTTTTCTTTTCTTTTTTTCTTCTCTCCTCTCCTCTTCTCTTTTCTTTTCTTTTCCTTTTTCTCACAGGTCCAACACTTTCTGTTACTTGGCAGTAGAGTTTCCCAATCTGGAATACACATCTATATCCCATTTATTCATCCTGGGGGGTCGGGGGTATCGCAGCTTAAATATTAATTTTTTAAATAAACATCCTCTAAGTGCTCATCAAATTAGATTTTCTCAAAGTGCCCTGCGTCTTTCCTTCTCAGCACTTATCACAATGTGTAATTATGTAGTTACAGGTACATTTAGAAAAAGACTTTGCTCCTAGCAAGAATACATGTCCTGCTAAATGAAAACAAAAATGTTCTTTTCCTACTATTTACATTTTCAAGGCCTAGCAACATGTCTGACATGAACTCATTCTTAAAAAATCTTTATTGTCTGATGAATGAATGAGGATCACTATCATAAGAGATACTTCACATAGAATACTTATTCAAGTGTCGGGTGCAAAATTATTTTCCTAAAGCACAATTTATTTTTCCCAGCTTTGCTTTACACCTGCAGAGTAGGAACAGAAATCCATACTTAAACAGTCATTAGACTGGGGTTGTGGGTGAAGGCTTCAAGAGGTGAGAGATTTTATAGTGCAGAAAAAGCAGCACTGAAATCTGAGCTTAAGAGCATGCACATTGCACCTATGACAATTAGCTCCCCTATATGGTGTAAGGTAATACTTTCTGACACTCCAGAAATCATTAAAAATCAGTAAAAGTCATTATTCTATTTATATTTTTTCTTCTTATACAGGTAAGGTATAGAAATAAACAAAAACCAATAAAATGAGAACAAACAGTAGTTAATATTCAGAGCTTGCTATAGCAAGGGTGCGGCCAGCCATCATCACTTGGATTTGGCAGAGATTCAAGGACAGGCAGGAGAGTGAAAAGGCTTTGTAGCAGAAAAGAGAGAAAGCCTCAGGTGTGCTCTGATTGTGGGTCGTTGGCATGAGGACACGGGAGGTGGGGTAACTAGAAGTGGGGCATCGTGAGTGATTGGTTTGGAGGGCATATTTGACTTTCTTGGTAGATCTGAGTGGGAAAGGTGGCAAAAAATAAAATAAATAAAAAGGAAACTGGAAGTTACTGAACAAATTTTAATCTTTCTGAGCAGATTGCTACAGAGGTTGTAGGTTGGCTTCCCAGGATGTTTGCTCCAGGAGTTCTGGGTCAAAGTTCTATTGTCATACATTGTTTGTTGTCTATTTGTATTTCAGCCTTTCAGTGCAATTATCATAGTCACTAAGCAGGAGAGGGAGAAATAGCAAAAATAATAAGGGCAAGAAAAATTGAGGACACATAAAAATGTATTCATAACTGAGAAAAAAATAAGATTTTTAGGTTTTGTGTTGTTTTCAGACTGTGTACCTAGGATGTGAATCACCATTGGAAATGGTTTAACCTTACCTAACTAATCCTCTGAAGCATGGGTACATGTGCTTAGGAACAACCAGCTTCAGACAGAACAAGACACATGAAGAACATCTTAGGAAATATTTAGAAAGTTCCTAAAATGTAATTTCTGAGAGATTCTGTTTAAAGCAAAGCCAGTTGGAAGGATTTTATACAAGATGTGTTTGAACTGAGTTAATGCCATTACACAATAATGGTGCATTTCCATTGCAAGATGAGCCATCTAAAGACCATTTTGGGGAAAATAATTACTTAGACTTAAAATGTTTCTTTTAAGAAACTATAATGCAATAACCAAATCACTGAATCCTACCACACAATGAATGTTTTATTGAATATCCTTTGTCATCGCTATGCACATTACCAGGTGCTTTACAAGAAAGAAAGCAGTCTATTTCACCTTATTAGTTGTTCAAATGGATTTTTATTGTACTGGAGAATATTTGCTTCTAAGTAGAGGTGTTGAGTTTAAGTCACACTGTGTACCTCTCTTGTGCTTTATCTAGTGTCAAAGTTTGCTATGTATTCTGGTTATTTTTCTGATATTCTCTTGAATGGAACATTTATATTAAAATAGAACTTGGAGAATGGAATTCCATGCTTCATCAATGGAAAGGTTCTAATAAATTCTTATTAATTTGACTTTGTATGTTAATATTCCATTTATTTGAAAAAATATAAGGATGAAACCAATACATTTCCCTTGCCAGAGACATTGCTAAGGGGCTTGGAAGTATTTAGGATGATGGACAATTCCACCGTGTGTTTGCCTCAGCGTGCTTTTATAAGAAAATCAGCTTCTAACTTGTGCATCCTTAGAGAAAATCTGAAAAAAAGTAAAGTGGCTGCAATTTCTATGAAGTTAAGAATTTAAATAAATTAATAAAGCAAGATAATTCACTTTTGCAAAACTTTAAAAAAGTTTAAATTTGTCATATTCATGTTCAAATGAAGCTTCCAACTTTTAACAACTTTACTTTCTGTATATTAACTTTTGCATTTGTGCCCACCAGTACAGAAACTGGAATCAGCAATCCATAGGCTTCTTGCTGAAAGCTTAAGTATTTTGATGCTATATGGAGAGTTTGAGAATTAGTAGTGAAACCCTGCCTGCCTGAGTTTACAGGCATATGTGTTCCAGGATCAGAACATGTTTAAAAGTACTTTCTGAAGAATTTTTTGTAGAGTATATATTTTCTTAAGAAAAAAATGGTAATTTCTTATAAGTTTTTGCTATTGACGTTTCTCTTGCCTGTAGAACACTGTACTTATTAAACTTGCTATGAAAAAGATTTTTTAATGGAATTTATAAACTTCAAAATTTATTTAAAATTGAAAAATGGTACTAGGTAAGTGAGAACTATTTTCTTTGATAGACTTTTAGATACTTGATGCATAGTGAGTTCATCTTATTGTTTTTGATGGCATTTGATATATACACCGCCTTCCTCACGGCAACAATCACCCCCAGCCTTCACAGGAACTGAGACTTCTTTTGCCTCCCTATAGTAACCTTAAATAGTAATATTCAAGCCAGTCAGAAATGTGTTGTTTGCAAAATTCATTCTAGGCAGGGTCCAAGCCTAGTGTGTTTCTTTGGAGATGTTAACCATTTAATTTGCCTAACTCATGTGGAATTTATTACATGCCTTGTCTTACAACTGTACTGACATATTTTGGTTGTATGTCAATGTGTTTATAATTATTTTGCTTGATAACTTTTAAACTTCAGGATGGTAAAATCTTTTAGAAAACTACTTACAGATGATGATTCTGTTTAGAAATCAATAGCATTACCTTATTTGAGAGCCCATGGTTTTGTTATTCATCTATCAGAGAGTACCAAATACTGATTTTTTTTCTTTCAGCTACTGAATTTGAATTATACATGTATGTATACTAAACAAAATTGTAATGTATTGTTTTGATTTCTAAGTAATCTCTGAACTGCATTTTTATCCTATGAAAAATGGCCCTTGATAGAATTATATCACATTGTTGTATTTGAGAACAGTTAATTCACTGAGTAAAATTTTATTTAAAAATAGAAACTATCAAAAGTTTATTTAAAACATCAAAGCTATTACTTATCTCTTAACACACTAATTATGTTTATGGTTCACTCTGCCTAAAAGTGAAAAACCTGTATTTCACCTTAAAGGTGAAAAATTTATATAATACATTTATCTTATAAGTGAAAAGTTTCTATTTAGATTTGTAATCTCTTTCTATGAGATGATTATATATTTATTGATTTATTGTCCTCATATTACCACTGTGGTTCTCAAATGGTGAGTTCTAGATTCTGTGGAAACTGGTAGATAGTTAATTTCAGGAAACCAAATAACTGGGGGTTCTTTGCATTATTCTCACAGGCCAAATCATTTATGTGTGCAAGGGGTTGGGTTCCCAGTTAATTGTTTACTCTGAATTTTCTGAAATGTCAGGCAGCCCATAGGCATTGCTATGAAATGTCTCATGTTTATACTTGAGATATCAGGTGTCAGTTTTGTTTTTTTTAAAGTGATCTATGTTCATATATAGCCCAAAGAAAGTATGTACATATTATTAAATATTATTAGACACTACTATTATTAGATAGTAATGCAACTATCACTACTTTTTATTTAAAAAATCAACTTTGGAAGGGGTAAAATAAGTGAGGAAAAACAAGTCTCTAATTTGCCTGGAACACTTAGCAAGATAACTACTGTCTTGAAAATACTATCCCGGCTAGTCATGTACCACACAGGCTTGAGAAACCACCTATTCGAATTACCTATAAGGAGTAGGTGTGCTAGTTAATAGACTATATAGGCCACCAGTGTATATTCAGTCAGTCAGAGAGAATATTTATCTTCTAAATATGAATTAGTATTTGATATCAATGCCTTCCTTATACTTTCCATTTCTCAATACCTTTAAGCAGTGGTATCAGGGATGCCTGTTCTTCTGGAAAGAATGGTAAATATTTTTCAAGGCAAACTATACTTTATGGGTCATGTGGTTAGAGGCAACTAATATGGGAAAAAATTCTTTTTTAAAACAATCTTATTTTATAATATAGACTCTGCATTGCGCTAAGACTATTTTAAACATAATGAACAGTGCTGTCTCTCATGATTACCATACAAACTTTCTTTGGAAAAGGACCACTTAAGTTCTTTGCTCAAGACAAACATATTTTTCTGATATTAAGTCAAAACAATGTATAATTAGATAATTTTTTGTTTTTACATTGTTCTATAATGAAAACTGCACTGCATCTTTTTTGTTCCTTAACATCCATAAATATGTTGTGATTAAATGTCAAAAAATAGTGTAAATAGAATTTTGATAGATTCTATTGTATCAACTGTGTTTAGTAGAGATTGATGTTTAATGATTTCTTAACTTTAAATGTATTTGACTTTATTTATAACTAATATTTTTAAACCTAGCTGGAAATGTTTATTTTGTTTCTACTTGAGGAAGTTTGTGGTATGCTTGTAAAACATATTATTACTGTAATTCCACAGAAAATCAGAAACATGTCCCATTGATTCTGCTTATATGAAACAGAGCTAAGATATGTTTAGAGGAAATGATAAGATGTTAATTACAGATGGGGTAAACAATTATGTAGCTCAGGGAAAAAAGGAGAAACACTTTTTGGACAGCAAGAAATAATATTTGCAAAACAAAGAAAGTTTATGCTAACAATTGTCACAAACAAATGAAGTATTAACTAGTTAATGAGACACTTAAATAATTTTAAAATCTTTTCTGAAAACAAATGTCTTTTCTGTACAAAAAAAAAAAACAAAGAAACCAAAGAGAATACTTATTTATCAAAAAAATTATATGAAGAATTTAAACATTCCTGAGAAATATAAAAATAAAACAAACTATTTACAAAAAGTCTTACAACATTTACATTAACATATGTAAAATATAGCATAGAAAAATGCAAACAAACAGCCAAGATATGTGGCCTAAGACTACCAAAAGTTAAATGTGATTTAAGATAAAGCTTGAACAAAATGTGAATAATGAAACACGGAAAATAAAACATATAAAAGAATAAGCACATAGTATGTATTCAGTATTTGCCAAATGAATGAATGAACCAATAAGTAAGTTTGATATGTTCATGAGCTAAACACCCCTGAAAGTTATTATCATGTAATAGTTCACTCACTTATTCCGTTCATTTATTCATTCAATTAATATACAATGAATATTTATTATCTATAATTCAAAGTGGTGACATCCTTCCCTCAAGGGACTTAATAGTCTAATACAATAAAATAAAGAAAATAAAATTAAATATAATTTTAATTCAAAGCAAAACATAAATGGCATTACTGATCTGAAAATACATTTATTTCTTCATTCAACCAATACATGAGGGCTGTCCAGAAAGTATCCAGCCATGTAATATGAACAATAGATTTTTTTCCAGACAGGGCTCATATGTAGATCCTTCACACATAAAGTTTCTAATATGTCCTATAGTCAAAGGCCTTGGGATAAAAGGTTGAGTACATCAGTCTCTAACCTTATAGGATTTAAGTTTTAACAAGAGAGAGATAGGAAAAGAATTACAATTAAAATATAATGTGATACTTTTGTGTTGGGGGCATACATAAGTTCTCTTTACTGCTATACAAAAGAGGGGCCTGCTTTTCCCAAATGTGGAAATGATGATCAAGACACATGTGTAAGGTGGTGGAATGGGAAAATATATTTCATATAAATAATATGACATTTATACAAGTTATGACAACATGAATAATTCAGGAAAATTATGACTGCAATAAAAATCACCTTTAGTAAATGGATAAATTCATTGTATTTATGGCAAATATAATAAAAGGTGACCTCTCTCTCTCTCTTTTTTTCTCCCTCTCTCATGCTTTCCCTTCACCTTGTTCTTTAAACTTCTAAATAGAGAACACTAGAAGCTTTCAAAAAAAAATATCTACCAACAAAGAAACAAGGAATACGGAGAGCTCTGAAAGAAGACAATGACTGACATAATTTATCTTTATTTAGCCAATTTTTCCTGTGGAACAAAAATATTTTCATACCTGCCAACAGATAGAAACACATAGTTATTCTTTGCAAATAAATTCTTATATAAGAACATTAATAAATGAAAAACATACACTCAACAAAGAGGAAATTGTGACTAGAAATTCTACTAAACATCAAAACGATATAGAGAGAAAATTTTTAAGAATTGTTTTAAAGATTATATAAAAAATTATAATGTTTTTCCTTGGGGAGAGGGATTGTCTATAATATACAAAACAAAAGAGAAAGAGAAGCAGTGCTCACAATGCCAGAATAAGTTAACAAAATCTGAATCAGTACCTGTAGTGGCAGAATGGACCAGAGCAGTGTATTTTCATATATGTCATTTAAAATTTATATTAATAATTCAATATTGGTTTTAGAATGTGATTGTAAAAGCTTAAAAAATGTTAACAATAGACATTAATAGACCTAAAATTTGGTTATCTCCCACATTACCACAGGAAAACAGTCTACCAAAAAATCAGGGGTAGAAATGAAGCAGTGAACAAATAATCTAAAAGCAGCAAGGCTAAAAATAAGAGAGGATGTTTAAAAAATTCATTGATGAACTGCTTATAAATAAACCCATAAAATGACAAATATGTTGAAAGTAAAAGTGTAAATCTAGATAATAATTTAACAGTCAATGTAAATACTCAAATAATGGAAGCAAGGTAAACATGATTAATATTAGATACTAGAAGTTTAGGTGAAAAGAATTAACTGAAATAAGTTATTTTATGTAATAAAACATAGTATGTAGAAATCAGGACAACAGGTCTAAATGATTATATATCATCCAATTATGAAAGTTAAGCTATTAAAAATAAAAGATGAATTGTTAGAGTGACATTTGTATTCTGGAAACTACCATCAACTTTAAGGAGAAACATAGCAAGTCCAACAATAATTTCCAAAAGCTATATGGCAACATGTACTAACAATCCTAACTCATATTATTCAGGATCAATAATTCTAATTACAGCAATCTGTTCTTAAAATAATTATAAATAACTGTGTTTACTAAAGCCTTATTTATAACAATGATAGTTAAATCATGTTCATATGATGTTCATTTTACATAATCATTAAAGTTATGAATTGATTAACTTTTAATGCCAGGTAAAAATGCTCATGATAGTATACAAATATAATATATTTAATTAAATAGTATTTATAGGCTACTTATAAACACATTACATGGACTATTTTGATTTAATCATTAAAATAGCTCTATGAACTGTATAATGTTATTTCCCCATTTATAGATGAGAAAATTCAGGCACAGAGAAGTCATGGGATGGTAAGTAGTAGAGATGTAATGGAATTGAGGCAGTCTAATACTCACTCCTGAGTCTGAGCCGTTAACTACAAGGCTATGATGCAAATTATGTGAGGAACGTACATATAATAAAGCATTAGCTATGATTGAATCAATTATGTGCATAGGTTCGAAGTTTAAATTGATTTTCTCTTTTATATTTTTTGTGTATTTTGTAATTTAGCAATAAACACATTTTTATGAAGAAGAGAGAATTTAAGACTCATTCAGAATATAAAATAAAAATGACTGATGCCATATTTTCTATAGTTTTTTAAATGGGTTTTGAAGTACTTTTATAATACTTATAAGACCTCATATATCTTATTTAATATTTACATTGGGAAGACAATTGTAAATTTGAAATATCCAAGTAAACCAGATATAGATAGACTCAATCTACTTAAAACAACTATATGAGGTCAAGAGTACTTAGTTATCTTTTATTCCATTTTAGACCTACAAAAATTACTTTAAAGACTTGATTAAGTTATATAGTAAATAAATTGTGGTTCTGAAAATAGATTAAAAGAAAAAAGATTGTCTTGATTTAGTCCATGGTTCTCATGATTAAAATAAAACAAAGCAAATAAATAAACAAACCAACTGGTGATACTTCCCTCAATTAATAAAGAATTTTGAACTATACAATTCTAAGGGATTTAAAATCTAGGAATTACACAAAATTTTATTTGACTTGAAATTTTATGCCACTGAAATTTTTGTAACTTTATAATATTCTGCTCAGAAACCTGAGATTTACAAGTGGAGATACCTAATCTTTGTGATTATAAGAAATTATGGATTTATGTACTGTGATTCAGAACCCCTCTATCCACATAGTACTAGAAAAACAACTAACATAGAAACTAAATAAGTATGTTTAAAATAGTGGACATTTAACTAAATCATTTTTAAGTGAAATGGGCAATATTTTGTATTAGCAATTCAGTTAGAAAGTTGAAAAAACTTTAAGAGTGTCATTAGTCAGACAAAAGTGGACAAATGATGTGCTTTGGCTGATACAATTACATATCTGAGAAATCTAGCTATTTAGGCAGTGGTGGAGAAAAAAATCTAAGGAAACAAATGTGTCATAGGTATTAATTATGGACCAGGGTCAGAAAAGTAGCAGACACTGCAAAATAAGATCTGCAGATGTCTTGTTTAGCCAACAGAGTGTTTTTAATGATTTTGAATTTGAAACACTTTAAACAGGTCAGCAGGCATTCTAGGTTTTACATCGCCTCTGTCCTTCCCCACTCAGGTCCCCAGCAGGGCCTCTCCTAGCTCTGGTAATGCCTTGCTGGGAACTTGAAAAAGCACCTGCTCTGGGAACATGCAACCCAAAGGCACACAGCTCTGTGAGCACAGCATGGTCAGGACTGTGGCCCCTTGCTGTTCTGCCTTGAGATATGGTGAGATTTAAAATCTACACACCCTTGCCTGGAAATTTTTACTACTTGCTTATGTCCTTCCAATCCCCATACTAATGTTACTTGTCTGGCCCCTGAATACCTTTCATTTATTGACCCTGAATATCTTCACATCATGGTAGTTATAGTCTAAAGGAAAGTAATTTAGTTGGCCTGTAGGTAATTTACTTTGGAAAGAATACTGCATTAATGGTTTTTATTCCTTTTCTCTCACTATATTATTTGACTTTTTTTCTATCTTGACACAAAATCGAAATAGGTAGTTTTTAATAAGAAAAAAAATTACTAGATATGAGAAAATATGATAAAAGTTTTTATTTTAGGCATCACTAAAAAACATTTATATTGAGTCCCTAGTTAAATACATTCTTGAAAATAATATATTAATTAGGGTTTGCACTTATATACAAGTATTAGAATGACATATCTATTCTTGTGAAGAACAGAAATTACTAACATTTCCAATTTTGTGCTTATCTAATTAAACATCTTAATGTTACTAAGAAAGCTATGTAAATGAAAAGAGGATCAAAAGAGGAAGCATGTAATATGTAGAAAATGAAGGGATTATAATCTTTAAATTGGACAAGGTTATGCTAATGAGACACTTGTTAACATATTTAGGTACCAGGGTGAATATATAACCTGCTAAATCAATATCATATATATATTTATTGATATATAGGAAAAAATCCATCCATAAAGGCCTCTATTTTTTATATTATATGGCTGGGTCTATATGTATGTATGTATGTATGTATATGTGTATGTATATAATCTTAATTTTAAAGGTAAATGGTAATTCATAGTTTTCCTTGACTTTGACGAAAATAAGTTGAATATTTGGCTAAGGGGATATGGAAGACAAATGTCACTGTCAATGACTCCAGGTATAAGAGGGTGAGAAAAAGAACTGCTGATTCCATATCTCCCTTTACCGCTATCATCCTTTAGTGATGACCATTGTTATGTGTTGATGCAATGGTGAAGTGCCTGTAAACCATCCAATTATGCATTTTAGTGGCATCACGTGCTTATATGTGTCTTCCAGAGGTGTGTCTATGTCATTCCATAGGCTGTGTTAAATGAGTGTATAATGTCTGAACACTGAGAGTATATGGCCTAATCTATCACAGGGTATAAATTAAATTAAAATACATATTAAATGTAATACAGATGTAACTATTGAAATGGGTTAAGCAGATGAAATTGTAATCTCCTTTCCTCAGAGTATTTTAAAAGCTTCAGAGATGTATTTTGCAAGGCTCCAAAGGTAATTCTGGGTATAATTTTGCCCTAGTGGAGGTTATGCAGAATACCAATCAATGCCTCCCATAAGCCTACCTTTACTTATGAATTTATCCTGGACCCTTAACTTTTGCTTTGTCTTGTAGCTTTGCCCATGTATATGGCCTGCTATTTTTATAATGAGGGGATGAGACAGCTCTATTAGAGTAAAAGATATGTGCTTAATGAGTTTCTAGCCAGGTATCAAGGTATCATCAAATGTGCTTTATCTTGGCGAATGAGAGAAGTTTGAATGGCAAATTAAGCTCCCTGTCTGTAGAAGTACAGTGGATCATTTTGTTTTTTAATGTCACACTTCAGTGGACACACTTCACAGAGCAGTGGATCATGCTTAAAACAAGCAGCATTTACTTTAATGACAGCAGATAGTGCAGCAGAGGTCAATAATAACAGTTAGCAGTCTTAACTTTCTCTGGCAGTACTCTCTCCCAAGTGCCTGATGGACAATTTACAAAGTACATATGCTGTTTTGTAGATTGGAACTTGGGATCCAGCCAGTGGCCTGAATATGACAGAAAGTCAAAAGGGAAAGCCAGCGAACATCACAGATTCCTTATCTAATCGTTCTTTAATTGTCACCACCATTTTGGTAAGTATTTGTTTTTCCATTATTTTTAGATAAAATGTAGATAAACATAGAAGCAGATAGAAAAAGACATTATAATTGGAGTGGTAATGAACAGAATGTAATGTATTTTACAATTATTTAGCAGTTCTTGGGTAACAGATGAGTCTGTTAATTTGGTCACAATTTTGTTCATCTTCAAGGATGTAAATTGTATTAATGTTTGGACTGTTTAGGTTGATTAATAATAGCTTCTATATCACTAGAAATCTTTACATTTCTACAAAATTAATTACTATTGAAAAATTGTTAATGTTAAGATTTGAAAAGTACATGGACGTGCAGCTGTATAAATATGGTTATGTGAGGAGCTGAATGTGAACTTTGCTTCTGGTTTAATTTCCTACTAATATATATTAGAGAGCATGCCACTTATTTTTCAGGATTTTTCCTATAATAGTATTTTAATCTTGCTTTCAATTTAAGTGTTTTTATCATGAAGAATCATTTTTACTTTACTAATATCCCTGATGAAATCAAATTCCAAGTGTTTTAAAGCCAGAAGTATTTTTACCACAATATTAACTTAACAGATTTAAGTTAATATTGATAGTTAGATATTTTTGCCCCTCTTATAATTTTATATATATATATATTTCATTGGATCATATGGTAATGTTTACTTATGCCTACTATGCCATTTGCAAATGGAAATTTTAATTTTAGGATAAGCAAGGAACTCTTATGTTACTTAGTCATTTTTACCTACAGAATAAGCTTATCAATGTTAGTTCTTATAACTTCCCAGGTAGTCAGTAAGAATGTGAGATTAATGTTTAGAACAGCCACCACATACTTTTAGCACTTACATAATTTCTAAATTTGATTTATAGTGGGAAATCAAGCCAGAAGGAATTTATAATCTTGTCCTTTTAGTAACAACAAGGGATTCAGATCTCTAAGCATGTCAAAATACGGTAGTTTGAGTTAAAGACTCTTAATAATGAAGCAAAGCTGCTTATCATAAAATGACAGTGATGGAGGTCATGGAGTTTTTTAATCACTTTCTTGCTAAGAACCTTAGTGAATTATTGCTCCCTATCTATCATATCCAAACTTCCTAGATTCTCTTTAACTTAATTTTATAATATATCTCCCTCTCTTTTCAAAGGTAACTCATGCACACCAATCCACTGGCCTTGTTCTTTGATTGGAATGTTCTTACAGGATGCTAGCACATCCTTTTTCTGCAATTGTGTTCTGGATCTCATTGCTTCCTGCTAGGACTGTGCAATAACCATGTAATTGTTTGTCCTGCTGACGGCCTTCCACCTTTGCAATATACCCCACTCTCCACCTTAAAGATCTAATTCTGTAATTTTTCTACTTCAGCGCTTACAAATTTTTAGTGTATCTACATTAACCATTACAAAGATCCCAACATTTCAACCCTGACATTCATAACCTTCTACAGTCTTGACTTCTCTCACATTTCCACCTTAATTTCCCTACTCCTTTTCAGGATCCCTGTGTTTTAATTGAACTGGAATAACCAGTTAGGCTACTACTGTGATTGAGTTAGCTCTGTTACCTTGGTTTCTGTAATATGTTTCTCCCTATTTCTAAGATATTATACTACTTGTCAGTACCTTGTTACTTAAAGTTAATAGTATGCTATTCTTTAATTACTTCATCTCCACAGTATTTTTCTAGACATCATTGAGCATTCCTTGTAAGACTAGTGTATGACTGTATCTCCTGTATTTATACTGTATCTGTCTCTACAATGCTCATAAAGAAAGCTGTGCAGGTGATATCTGTGGTCTTCAGCAATCAGCCCCACACTCTTTTGAGATATTCTTCTCAATCCAGCCAAATTTCTAAATGCATCACTTATTTTATGGCTCCAGATTTTTGTTCAGTTCTTTACCTTCCCCTGTGAAAATCCTATTTTTTTTTCCAGACACATTTTTTGGTGATACCCACTCCATGAATCTGATCTCTCTCTTAAGTTATAGGTGTGTGTGTGTGGTGGGGGGGGGGATTTATGGTGCATACTTTTATGTGTCGTAATACTCTATCATGGCGTGTACAATGCATTTTTTATTTTAGAAAATATCTATGTCTCCATTTGACACCAATCTGTACAAGGCCAATGATCAAATTTTATACTTTTTTTTTCTCAATGTCAGAGAAAAGTGTCATGGGCGCAGTAAGCACTCAATAAATATTTGTCAAGTTAAATTAAATAAATGGTATTTAATTAAATGGAAAATTAGAGGAACTAAGCAACTTTCAAATGACTATATTTAATTATTTCTCAAGTGTACAGGTTAATGCAAATTTCTTGTCCAAACAAAGCGGGTGATTAAGAGTACACATAAAATTTCTCAATCTTGCTGAATTACTCAGAATTTTTTATAAGAACAATTGAGACATTTTTCTCAACAATAAACAATTTTGTAGCAATAAACAAGTGGTATTTAATATTAGCTTCATTATCAGCCAGGCATAAAAATTTTTTAAAAAGTATTGCTTACCCAAAACATACTCCATACCTTTTAAATTGGTTATTTCTGGGCTTTGGACTTTGGGCATTTTTATTTTTTTAGGTAATTCTGATCTATAGTAATGATTGAGAACTACTGCTCAGATCAATACTCTATATAACTAAAACATAAGATCAATTGTGGAACATACGTTAAGCTTGCATGTTAGTAAATAAGTTATTTATATTTTAGAGTATGTCATTCTACTTGTTCCTATGAGATCCTGATACTTATTAAAATGAAAGGCAGTTTGTTTATATATCACTTAGTTAAAAAAATTATTTTTCTGAATACTCTTGAAAATCCACAATCAAGAAAAGAACTGATTTGAAGAGATTATTTACCTTATTTATGTAAGCATTATGCTTGATGTGATTTATTGGTATTTAATTGATATAAGGAGGTTATGAACATTTGATTTATGTTATGGTTATTTTGTTCTTAGAAAATGTCAGAGGAAATTCTGGCTGTGTTATTAATGATAATATATATCTTCACACAGAGAAATTCACTTATGCTACTTGGTCAACACATTTTTTAATATGTGTTGAAAATAAAAAATAAAGTAATGCATTCTAGAATACAATATTATCGGTGTGCCAATCATAATTAGCTCTTTTTTTCATGAATAGATGCCCATACATTTATTTATTTATATTTGTTCATTATTTCATTTAACAATTATACAAGTTCAGACAATTAATTTTGCAAACTCATTCTAGTAAAAGTGTTCCATACTTCATTGATGAATATCACTCCAGTCACATTTGACGTATTCCTCTTGGGAAGCTATGCACTGATACCAGTGGCTAGTCCACCCATCAAAGAAATTTTGAACTTTTTTCTCTGGAATGGCCATCAGAGCTGTTGTTGGACCCAAAATCTGACAGTTAAGTTGGCAAACTTGCTACTGTGTGCTTACATTGGCAGCACTGTACAAACAACTCAGCAAGTTTGTGAAATTAATTGTCAGACTTTGGGCCCAACAAGAGCTTTGATGGGTATTCTAGAAAAAGAGTTTCAAAATTGCTTTGAAGAGTGGACTAGGTGCTAGCATGGGTACACAGCTTCCTGAAGGGACTACTTTGAAGGTGACCATACTGATATTCAGAAATGAGGTATGTAGCCCTTTTTGTAGGATGAGTTCATGAAATTGTTGGACCTTATGTACTCTATGATGATGATATACCAGGCATTGTGTAAAAAACTATATGTGATTAACAAAATAGACATGATTAGGATATAAGGAAAAGAAAAATGGAGTGGTGCCTTTTACAGGATGATCCTGAGTTATACTGGAGTCAAGAGTGAAAGGACAAGTCACGTTAGGCCTTACTGCAGAATGGACAACTGATACTTGAAGTTTGAGAGGAAATTAGCAAGGGAAAGCAGGGGAAAGAATATTCTCAGCAGACAGAACAGCATAGGCAAGGGCTCTAAAGCAGGACGTATTTTGGAAATTTTTAAAATAGGAAGAAAACCATGACTGGGGCTGGTGCTTTCATCTGTTTCTGAGCTTTGTGAAATTTAACTATAGGAATATGGTCCATTATAAAAAACAAAAAACAACCAAAAAAAGGCAAACATGTTTTGCATGACTACTATCTATTAGACGTTGTTCAAAGCTCTGCCCATGAATTTACTAATTTAATTGTTATAATAAACTTTTGAGCTTGATACCATTGTTAAAACTACTTTACAGGTGAGAAAGCTGATGTTCAGATTCCCTCAGTAAACTGCTCACAGTCACACAGCTATGAAGTAGAGTAGCAGGGTTTCAACCATTGTGTTTAGCCAACTTGAGAAACCAGTCCTATAAGATGAAAGCTCTAGTGGCCCATCATGGAAAAGTCTAACTATAGTTTAAAATCCAAATAGCATCTTGCTTGGGAATTGCTCACCTAATTCAGTGCTTCTCATCTATAAAACCCACATATGCTAGAGCAATGTGATGCTGTTTTCGGTGTGTACCCAAGCATCTAGACATACCCACCCTCATAGTACAGGATTCAAGATGCTCTTGATTGAATGCCTTGGGTCTCTCATTTCTCTCTTAATTTAGCATGTAGTTTTCTTTCAGTCCTTACAAACCATAATCTCACATTTTCCTGGGCAATCAAAATAATATTAGCGCTTATCTCATTTTTTCTCTTTAGAATTGAGATTAAGCATCTTATTTACAAATGTTTTTATTCCCCTTCAACAACAACCTACACACAATACACTATGGGTGCAGTATATAATTATAGCATGGGATGAATTTGATTTAGAAAGCCCTAAGCAATTTTTTAAATGCTTAATATTTCTTTTTTAGTTTTGAATTAAGATTTATGATATCATACAATTTGGAAATTGTGGTAACTTTACCTACACAATTAAACCTAAAACTCATGGTTTACTCATGCCTTCCTTTTAACATTCCTCATATGGTAACTCTTGTCTTTGAATTTCATGTTCGATTGTTGTTAAAATTCTTTGCTTCTTGTGTTTATCATTATCAATGAAACTAAAAATATTAACCTTAGAAACACGTTTTCATTTATGATGATTTAATTTATTGTGTAGAGATTGTCATAATATAAATTCCTAATTGTCAAAATAATAACAAAAAGACTAATTCCGACTGAGAGAAAACTTTTGAGGAATGACGTGTGCTATATTTTCAGTTTATAAGCTCATGCTGTTCTTACTGCTAAGGATCCACTAGCTAGAGGCAGTATCAGCTGACCGAATATTTAAGTTCATATGGGGAGTGCCCATTTCCCCTGTTTTCTTGGTTTTCAATAGATGTTTTCAGGCCCATTTAAATATGTTGAGTGCTTCCCACTGTGTAGCTCCGGTATAATAATTGATTTTTGTCCATCAAAAGATTACTAGCACTTAAATGCCACTGTACCTATTCTTTCCCTTGATGACTAGCAGCACTCTAGCATGCAAATTACTATGTATTTGCTGACTTTTTTTCAGAAAAATCACTTACTTGTAAGGAGATTCTTTCTTCCCAGTTGCTCAATGATTTAACACATGTGCTTGCATCTGTAACTTATTCTTATTTTTCTCCCTAGCACGTCCTGGAAAGGTAGGTCTTTCAGCATTGAGTTTACTTGCTTTAGCTTCTAAAGCTTTATTGTCACAGCCCACAAATACAGGAAGCTTATCTGGGAGCAGACTCCCAAGGACAATGGAAAGAATCACAGGACAAAAGTCAGAAGTGACCGGATCATCCCCTAAATGGTTCTGTAGCTTCTTCTATAATATCAACAAAAGCAGATGTCTAGGGCTTCCAGTCTGCCACTACAATAAGTTTTCCCTTCGATTCTTTTCTTTCCATTGTACAAAAGGACTGTGAAACATGGAGTTCTTAGAGTTGTTAGCAGTCAGTCTCAGAAACCTGGGCAACTTCTCAGAGAGAAGGTTTCCATTCTTAGCAACCCCTACAGCATTTCTAAGCAGTTTTATGTGTAAGTACTATTTAAAAGTGAGATGAGAGTTTCTCATTCAAACTCAGTCTCCTTGTACCCCATTCCTGCAACCAGCTTGTTCAAAGACAAACAAACCTTTTCCCACCATATTTTTCCCTTCTATTTCTGGGATTATGCCGGCACTACATTTCTCCCTTTCATTCTTACTCTAATAGCTCAAAATATTTTATTTCAAATAGCTTTTCATATCCTTTTGACCTCCAAATTAACTAGATAAGCAGAAAACTATTGGTGGTGGCACCATATGAAGAAAAGCTGTGTGTTTTAATGTGAAATTAAGCATAGTTTTTTTAAATCCTAGGGTCTCAATCTTTTTTTTTTTAATTCATTTTTATTGTTAGACTTATTGGGGTGACATCTGTTAGCAAGGACTACACAGGTTTGCAGGCATACAATTCTACAGTGCATTATCAACTTGATGTATAATAAGTTTACTACCCAATGTGACCTCTCTTTCCATCCCTATATTCAGCTTCCCCCTCCTCCCCTTTCTACCCTCCCCATCCCACCTGACCCCAAACAAACATTAGACTATTGATTGTGTCCATGGGTTATTTGTTTCTTCATTTCTTTTTTCTTTGCTTTCAGTTTTATATTCCGCATATGAGTGAAGTCATACAGTTCTTTGTTTTTTCTGTCTGGCTTATTTCACTAAGCATGATGATCTCCAGGTCCATCCATTTTGTTGCAAATGGCAATATTTCATCTTCTCTTACAGCTGAGTAATATTCCATTGTGTATATGTACCACAGCTTCTTTATCCAGTCATCTGTTGCAGGGCACTTGGGTTGTTTCCATGTTTTGGCCACTGTGAACAGCGCTGCAATGAACATTGGGGTACATAAGTCTTTGCGGACAAAGGTTTTCAAGTTCTTTGGGTAGATCCCCCAGAAGGGGGATTGCTGGGTCATATGGTAGCTCCATTCCCATTTTTCTGAGGAACCTCCACACTGCCTTCCACAGTGGTTGTACCAGTTTGCACTCCCACCAGCAGTGTACCAGAGTTCCTTTTTCTCCACACCCTCTCCAGCACTTGTTATTCCTTGTCTTGTTGATAGTTGCCATTCTCACAGGTGTGAGGTGGTACCTCATTGTGGTTTTGATCTGCATTTCCCTGATAGCTAATGAGGATGAGCATTTTTTCATATGTCTGCTGGCCATTTGTATTTCTTCATGGGAGAAGTGTCTGTTTAGTTCTTCTGCCCACTTTTCAATTGGGTTGTTTTTTTGTTAAGTTTTATTAGTTCTTTATATATTTTAGATATTAGACCCTTATCTGATGCATTATTTGCAAATATTTTCTTCCATTCAGTTGGCTGTCTCTTTGCCTTGTTGATGGTTTCTTTTGCTGTGCAGAAAGAAGCTTTTTAGTTTCATATAATCCCATTCATTTATTTTTGCTTTTACTTCCCTTGCCTTTGAGGTCAGGTTCATGAAGTCTTCCTTGAGTCCTAGGTCTATAAGTTTAGTACCAATGTCTTCTTCTTTACAGTTTATTGTTGGAGGTCTTATATGAAGATCTTTAATACATTTTGAGTTAATTTTTGTATATGGAGAGAGTTCACAGCTCAGGTTCATTCTTTTGCATATGTTTTTCCAGTTTTCCCAGCACCACCTACTAAAGAGGCTGTCTTTTCCCCATTGTATGG